>CADEBD010000337.1:14540110-15014122 GCA_902825455.1 Arctia plantaginis
ATAGGCTGATGATGATGATTTCACATGTGATAAATCACTGCTTACATTTTGTCTTACACAATGATTAATGCCATCGAAATCAATTAAACTGACTTTTTATTTTTATTTAGACGTTTTGCGTGTGCTAGCGTAATAATAATAATTGGTCGCAGTGATTATGTAGACGAGTCACAGGTGTGATGAAATGATTATAAAATCATGTGATTGCGATTTTATTCCATTCCCTAAAGTGCCTGGTTTACGTATACAGGCTTGACCGTAGGGGTCAAGTCTATAACGGTATACATAAGTTGACTCAAATTATAAAATTTGGCAAGATGTGAGCGTTTAATAAGCCTCTACTCAGTACTTACCCCTAGTGTATAAAAGGAAAAACATATATTTTTCCTTTTTTTTCGAAATGTGATTGTTTTGTTTAGAAGCATTAAAATAATATTATCATAAATAACATAACTATAACTTTAATAAAGGTGCATGCCTATAAGTGCCCCGGTAACTGTCGGATGTAGGGGTGAATCTATTTATATTATCATTTTAATCGCTCGTCGGTCAGTCGTTTCAGGTTTCCTCGTTTATGGTTGCTACTTGGGTGTCACTATACTACTTGATCTTTTATTAACCATGCAGTATCTATGTATAAGAAGGCATCAATATATTCCGAAAGTATGACACATAATACACAAAGGTAAACATGAACTACACAAAGGTTCCTATTAAAAAAAAAACTATAGTCTATTATAGGTGATTATGTGTAGGTTCCTTTTTTATTTATTATAACCAATATTTTATCAGATTTTCTACAATACATATCTTTAGATTAAATATGCTTTTCTTAGAATTACTTGTCTGCTGTGTTGTCTGTTTATTTGGATTTTGGAACGGATTCGGTTTGTTTCATATTATTGACCAGTATACGTTCAAGTTGAACGTAAATTATTAGGTACTAGCTTTTGCCCGCGGCTCCGCTCGCGTGTATGTCGGTTATCGCGGTAAAAAGTAGCCTAGAGCATTTTAAAATTGTTTCAGTGGTTTAGGCGTGAAAGCATAAGAAATAAACAAACAAACTCAGTTTTACATCCATACTATTTATAATATAAGTATGGACATTTATAGGCCCGCTATCATCCGGGACGAACGTACGTCTCGAAGACGGCCGGTTTTCCCCGCATTTTAAATCTCTGATATTTTCTACGATATTCATTTTAATGGTATATTTTACACCAGGAAAACTTATACTTAACTTATTACTGAAATGCACAACGTATCTATTGTATTAAATTTGATTAGAAATAGTACTTACTATATTGTTCAATTTTTTTTATATGTAAAAGATAAAAATGGTAACTGTGGGTTATCCTTAGGTGATAGATATTTACATACCAGTGCTGACTTTTTTGTAGATTGTGTTTATCTCGTAAGGTTTAGCCAGCGTTCGCAATGTAAGCTCACAAAACTTCACATTGCAAATCTTTGAAATTATCGGATTACCTCTGCTATAATATGCATTTATTATACATATCAACCCGACTCTTGAATCACTCTCTCTACTGGTAAAAATCGCATTAAAATCTGTTGCGTAGTTTAAAATATCTAAGCGTACAATAACAAGCAGCCACTTCATTTTATTCTATGTAAAGATCTATAGACTTCTGTGACAGTTTAGAATATATCGGCAATAAAGCCTCGTAGGTATATATTGAAGTTGTTTTTGCATAATTTGCAAATTATCTATCCTTCTTTTAAATGTAAGGATTTCTTTTTGGATTAGAAGTTAAATATTCCCAAGTGTGCGAAATAGGATTAAAAAATACAAATAAATATTTTTAGTTTTATTTTAAAACGTGTACTTAGTTCATTGCTCCTCTTCATTCCGTCGTATAATATTAGCTTCAGTTAAATAAAAAGCACAAACATAAGCGAGTGATGATAACAGTGGAATACACAGTAATTGCATTATGGAGACAAACACGCGCTATCTGTGCAGGTGAATGCAGTGATTAAGTAAATGTTTGTTTAATTATTTAAATGAAAATGAAGTTTAAAAATGTAGCTTTAGCAAATGAATAATGTAAGTATATAAGAGTAGGAGGGGCTGTTGTTCACTGTTTGGGTGTTATGAATACTTACGCTTGTTGTGTGAGATTAATCCTACGTAATGCGAAAAGCATATTAAAAGACGTCTGGATCCTTTATAAATTGTTTGAAAACACGACTATATGGGGTCAACGCGATAATTTGTATCTCGGCAGGGCCATTACATAAATAGTAGGTCATAAAAATAACCGTGGCTTTACAATTTATTGAGTATAAGTGTGAATTAACCATAAGATTTGTCGAAACTCAAAAATAAATATTCCTAATAATTCTTCAAAGAGTATGTAAATAATGATCGTATTTAAAAAAGAATAAAGTTTTTTTTCAGAGTATTTGTAGTCAACTACTCAATAGTATAGTTGCTCTGTAACTTATAATCCAGACTATTGACGAACCACAATTATCTTACCCGGGAATCGTATTTGGGACCTCGTTATTAGAACACAAGTATTAGTTTTGCACTTACGGTACGGGACAACAGGAAAGTAGTAATAAATGTGCCTCGCAAACCTTAAAAAAACCTCTATTTATCTATCAATTCTTACCCAAAGTCACACTACTTTTCTATTAGATAGAACCCGAATAGCTCTAGGCTCCTAATACGAAGGGGAAAAGATTTCACTTATAGTTTCTCATAACCAATATATTTCGCATTACCATCTGAGGGAAGAGCATATCTTTTTGCCGAACGTAACCGAGGTATGTCGACTGGAAAATGGTTATAAAAAGCCTTCTTTACATAACCCCAACTATAAAACTGTCAGATGTTAGTGGCACAAAAACGACTTTAATTTTACACAGAGGTTGAACATCCAACGTTTTTGCTAACCTTACCGTGTTAGCTTAAACATGGTTATTGTGTGCGTCATTCTAATAAACGGTAAAGTCCATTTAGGTATGATTTTAACCTTTTTTAATTAATTTGGCGACTCCTTTGTTCAGTGGTTACTAATTCTCCGATACTACATGTTATTTTTGAGCAGGCATTTTTAATGGCGACCTAGATTATGCCGTGGAACCAAACACCCCTCCCCCCAATTAAGGAAGCTTTGGGCCTCCGATAACCTCAGTCACTAGGCGAAAAGCAATGTATTTATACACTAACTGACATAATAATAGTGAGACTCATCAATTACCTTCGGGTGTTTAATAGCGGTATAAAATAACTATTTGTGAGATCATATAATTGTTTCTGTTTTAAATAAAATGAGCATACGTTTTACTCTCACCTAATAAATAATACGTTTTAGTCTTTTATAACACAAGGAAATTTCCTTTTGGCATGATTTCTGTCTAATAAAATCAAAAGGAAATATAAATTTGAGAAAAGAAGAAGTAAATATCTTCTGCATTTTCTTCCACAATATATATTATATAGGGTTAGTCCGTAGTCCCTCAGATGCAATAAATTAATGGTAAAATTTATAGGAACCAATAAATTGGGGTATAAATAACAAAGAAAACAAATGTTACCTCATATATTTTATGTGGATTTGAGTCTTTTTCTTACTGGAACATGAAACATGGGATTAGTTTGAACAAAAACCGTTATAGTATATACTTTTTATCTTTTAGAAGGGTAAAAACAAGTTTCAGGTATTTAGCATTGCGTGTTATTTTTATGCAATGCATGCAATTTTTCATGCATGCAATGCATGAAATGTATACATTGTCACTTAAAGCAAAATCGTTTAAATATTTTACGTTAATTAAATTATATAATCGAATCATAATGTCATTTTTTGTTCTAATATACGTGATGCGTCGATTCATATATTATTTATTTCGATGGGGATTCAAATATCAATTTTTTCAACGTTTGACATATTAAACGCAATAATTTAACACAATACAATTTTAGTTTTTATATTCAAAATAGCTTTAAACAGAAACGGTATTTTGCTTTTTTAAAAAGGTTTTCGTACAATACGATTCATGAAATACGATACTGTGGATTATACAGTCTCAAGAAAGAACTGTTTGCGATCAACGATTTTTGCAAAATATGTAATGTATTTCAGTAATTGAGCAAGTATGCTTTACCTCAAATAAAACAAATACTCTTAAAATATCTGTTCTAGTGAGATAAATTACCTGATTAAATTAAATTAAAAACATAATACAAAAATTAATCTAAACCGTGAACACCTGAAAGTACTCACCGTGTGTCCCAAATTGGTATAAGAAGGTGCTTAACCCCGGCTTATTGAGAGAGTCCGTCACTTAGGATATTAAATTCAAACCTTAATTGCTTAATATGTGCCTAAATGAAGAAATATTCGTACTTTTATTAAAGATTAAATTTTAAGGACGACAGAATTTTGGTATACACGAGGTTTGAAAAGCTTTACTCGTTTGGTGCTCTCCAAAGAAAGTCGAGGATGTACACGGGATGTAATCTGTCTTATAATCAGTTAAATAAAAGTATATTTATAAGTTTGAGGCTCTGACTGGAGTCATCATTCCGGTCACAGCCATACGGAGAACTGGTGTAAAATAAACTCATACTAAGACCTCTGCCTGGCGTTCCGCTCTCACTGTAATCTTCCTGAATAATACTGGTGTTACCAGTGTTGGGATGGAAAAAATTTGGAGGTACAAAACACTCAAAAACGCGGATGAAATAAAACTTACACTGAGAAACAGCGCTCATTCGTAAATCGTTTATTAAATTTAATAATCTATGATGTAAATATATATACCGTAACTGTTGAAATACCATACCAAATGGATTTCAACCAGAAACCAAAATACATATTATTACGTAAATTACTCAATTTTAGAACTTTACTATAAAACTTTATTTGTTTGTAAAATGTACATTTGTGTCCATTGAATCTAAAACATAAACCATAAATATAACATTGAGCTTATAAATACTTCCAAACATTAAAGAAGCGGTTTGTGAAGAACAATAGCAAGGACGTCGTCGTAGTATGAGACGACAAGATGGTCATTGTCACGCATCATTACTCAATAACTGACGCCCCTCGTTCAACCGAGACCAAAGTTTTTGTAAATAAAAGAATTTAACTGGACTATTAATCAAGACAAACAATTCTGAGAACGGCCAACCTGTTTTGTTTGCCAATTGGAACCAATAAAAGTAATTATGGCTGCAAATACCTTGGTCTTATTCTTGTACTTACAGCATTGTTTCATTATAATGATTGTATTTAATCTTGTCGTAACACTTTTCTCAGAAGATCACTATAGTATATATTAATTTATAGAACAATACTTATTGAAACGATTCATTACTAATGCAAAACTTAATTTTGTACTTTTATTGTGTGTGAAAGTGAGTTTGTTTGTTTGTTATTACGACTAAACCACTAAACCGATTTAAAAAATTCTTTCACTAATGAAAGTTACATTATCACCGAGTAACATAGGCTACTTTTTACCGCGATAACCGACATACACGCGGGTGGAGACGCGGTCTAAAGCTACTAATAGACTGCACAGATGGCGTAGTGGTTTAAGCGGTCACCTCGCTTACAACTACGCTAAGTGTTGTGGGTCCGATCCCCACATGCACACTAGGACTACACTTTGTGTGATCCACAAATTGTTGTTCTGAGTCTGGGTGTTCTTTGTGTCCGTTTCGTATATGTTTGTAATGCGGGAGTTGTCTTTTATTAAAAGAAAGAAGTAATAAATATTTGTTAAATGTCATTGATTTTAAACATCTTGCCTCTGCCTTTCCTAAAAACTGTGACAGTAATTTGGTAAAAAGGGACGGAAGCGCGTAATAGGAAGCCATGACACACATGGTGCTAGAAATGGGCGTCAAATGATCTGACGGCCAACTCTAGCATCACATGGCTTCCTAGGTGGGATGACAGATGTTACACATTATTTGCAACTACTATAAAGCTCACTTGTTTTTTTTTTATTATTTTGCCCATACAGACCTGTCTTTTGGTTTTGATATATGTAAGAATAGTTTAGGATATAAAACAATTGGCATTCCTGAAGATCATTTCCAGACTACCTTTTATATGTCATTTTTGTTCTTTCAAATTAATGAATAAAATTATAATACAAAGCTCAACTAAATGTAAATTAGAAGTAGAAATTAATTATCGGAATAGCCACTTCGCATGACTTTAATTTAGATTTCTAAATGAGCTAATTACTTTCGGTAGTAAGTGCCAATTATTAATTAGGAAGTTAAGGGTGATTTCACATAAGTTGTTGCTTAGAATACAAACATATTTTGTTTTTAATATGTGTATGTTAAATATTTTTCATAATATTTTAAATTTTCACAACAGTAACAGTTACTTGAATGTTCAATGCATCTATCACAAAATATAAGGTAATAAAAAAGAATTCTTTACAATGTTTTGGGAATCATTGAAAATCATTCCCAAAACTCAAAATCATGAAAATTATTCTTAGTATCCCTACTTATTATAAATATTTACTATGAATGCCTCCTTAATGGAAATATGGTTATCAATTGTTGTTAAGATGACTGAGACCTATTCGTATACCTAGTTAGCTAGAAATCCATCTCTGTAGTTTTCATACCCGTTCTGGCTTGATTAAGTAACTAATATCCCTACATCCATCCACAATTTTTTTTTTTATTATATTATTAGCATGTTATAGAGTGCCTTATTTTGGCGAGTGATGATTAGAAAGTAACAAACATAATATTTAACACAAAGAAATATAAAACAATAGTTAATAACCAAAGTCTTGCTATTTGTAATAATATACAGAAAACAATAAAAGGAATACTGATTCCTTTTATTGTTTTAGTCGATTATAAGTTATAGTATATTTAATTATAGTATATTTAAGTCGATTATAATTTTAATCAAATATTAATCTGATAGTAGGCCAAAACCTCCTTTCCAAGGAGAGGCCTATGTCCAGCACTGGACTGTTAAAGGCTGTTGATGATGATGAGATCGCAATTTTATATTCATCTACTAGTTACTACTTATGTAACTGAATAAACTAACATTGTGATTGAAATTGTAAAGTATGGTGGTTAAGTTTAAGTTAGTTTATATCGCTTAGTTCATTTGCTAACATGACCTATTGTCCTATCCAGTATTTATGTAGGCAATCCCTTCTCTCGTATTGTTACCATGGCTCAGTGTCCGTCAATTGTACTATAGATGGTACGAATAGCAAAGTACCAGTGAAGCTTATGGTTATGTTCGATTTCGATTATTCGAGCGTATGTATGTATGCATATAATTATATTTCTTTATCACGCTCTTTAGTCAAAATGGCTTAGTAGATTTTGGCTTGGCAGGTGTCGTGAGAGTCATGAGAGTGACAATGAGTATATGAAAAGTATAAAAATTAAAACCAGATTTATTAAATAGGGATTTATTAAACCCCTGTTTAATAAATCTGTCATTACGATATATATGTCAAAAGGTGTCAAAATTGTAGAATTGTTCCTCCCAGCCTGGGAGGGACAAATCTACATTTATGTCACGTTTAATAAAAGTGACAAATATGTCAAAAATCGACGGGTAAAATGTTGACATATTTATCATTTAAAAACGCCTTTAATAAAACTAGACATATGTCAATAACCCATCGTCAAATTATTTCTATCGATGGTCGGTGGCAATTTATTGTCGGATTGTCGTAACAATTATGTCGACTTTTGACATTTTGTTTTATAATGCTAAATAGAAAAAAAGATGGAAAACATTGATTGTATTTGTTCCAAGTATTCATCATCACCACTCTCACTACTAAATGTAAGTACCATTTTTTGTAATAAACTCTTTCTCATACCTTCAAACTTCAAAATATGATATCGCGATAGAGGGTCAGAATTGTCGGCCAATTCTACAAATATGTCAATATGTCATGACAATTTTCTGTTTAATAAAGCAGATTTGACAAGCTTTTCACGACAAATTTTCACCTGACACCTGTCGCTCAAAAAGTTTTATTAAACAGAAAAATTGTCGAATTGTCACTTTTTGACATAAAATAGGTCGGACTTGTCGCATTGTCACTTTTATTAAACAGGGGCCAGGTTTTGTGTTTTTTTTTCAATAATTACTTTTCATTCATCCGTGTCGTGACGGATTTAGAATACGGAGTGTCACTACCCCTATTCTTCCCGAGGGTGTAAGAGCCGACTAAGGGACCAAGCTACGCAGGACAGGACAAATCCGATACCACCAGCAGTGGACTATTAAAGGCTGTTGATATGACTTTTCATTTGTTGTTTACCTCTCAAGAAAGAGAACCGTTTGTTTTGTACTAACACGAGTACAAAATACATGTTCTTTTTACACGCTTTATATTACTTACTACTACGCTTCACTTGTATATTTGTTTGTATGTTTGTAACCGACTCCTTTGGGCGTGATTTTGACTGACTTTAAACGGTCGGAATTCGTTCAAACTTTGTAGATATATCGAGGACTGATGACAATACACGAATTAAAAAAAAAAACTAAAAAACACGCTTTCTATAGAAAACCAAACTAAAAAATAGAAAATAAATATGAAAAAAAGCGTGGGGTGCTTTTGACAACATTTAGTATTAATAAAATTTATATTAACATACTAAGGTTAGGTATTAGATAAATATTTAAAAAAGGTATATGTTAAAAAAATGGTGCAACTAGTAATTAATGTTTGTTTTGTGTACAATAGGATCCCAAGGGTGCCTGTCCTATTTGTTTTGTTACTGCAGAAAGATCGACGTAACGGAAGCTGTATTGTGTCGTTTTTGTTGCACCGTCATATCAATATTGTTTGATGCAAATAGCAGAGCGAACAATGAGTAAATCGCTTGTCACTGTTAGTGTCTGTTTAAATAGTTGGTTTGTACCAATACCAACGGTGTCTATAACATTATATGTGTGCAAGTCTTCGCTATATTAATTAGTGTGTTGAAAATTTTGGCAAACTGCATACTTTTTACCGCGATAACCGATATTCCCACGGGCGGTGCCACGGGCCAATACTACTTGTATAAAGGGTGTAAGGGACATCGTAAATAATACTGAAATAGTGTATTTAGACCTTGATTCTGAGTCGAAAATCATTGGATTGAGCTCAAATTTTCAAATATCTTTTTGTTCTATTTTTCACGTCAGTTGTTACTTATGCCTCTGGAACTATAATGTGCCACAGCAAAGCGTGGCAGCAAATCTTTTATTTTACACAAATTGACATACAGCCATAAAAGGCTATAATAGTTCCTAAGTTCATAACTAAGATTTTCACATCTTCTATACAATCTATTCCTCTATACAAATAAATAAAATTGGAGTGTCTGTTTGTAATATTAAAATAACCGCTTTTTACTTAATGCATATGCATGTTTACACGGTACATATGCCAAAATAACATTTTTTTAAATTTTGTCTGTCTGTTTGTTCCGGGTAATCTCTGAAACGGCTCTACCGATTTCGACGGGACTTTCACTGGCACTAGTCCTTAATATAATCATAAATATTATAAGCGCATTTAATGTAACACTTAAAGTTTAGGAATATTTGCAACGGTCATAAATATGAAATTACAGATACCTAATTGATATTGCCGAAGGTGTTTTTGAAAACCTTGTGTTAAATAAATAATATGAAAGTAATTGTAAAACTTTTATATTAAAATAATACATTTTGGTACCTTCTCGTAACAGTATAAAATTATAACCTTCTACAGGCATGCTTAGTTTATCCTTTTATTTAAACTTGTAAGTATTTTACTAGTTTTCAATGTTTACCTTCACATTTTTGTTGATAAACAAAATCAAATACATTAAAATAAAATAAAAAATAGTTTCAGGTCAGTTCAAATAAAGGTAACGTTTACCTAATAGCAAGAGTATTATATTATACATTTCGAAGAAAATAATGGTTGAACACACACACACATAAAATATTTGGTGAACGAGAAGCGGCCTTCATGCCATCTCCTGTTTGAAATGTTACAAGTTTTATCTAAATTGACGCTAAAATCCCTTTGCTCTTTGTAGCAAACTCTCCTTTCATTTCCTTCCTCAACCCTGAGTTGAATGTCAAAATTGTTGAACATGTAAAGTCAGTAACGTAAGTCGAGGGGAGGGCTGTAGAATAATTTAATGTTTACTTAGTTATATTAAGAATATGGTTCACAGAAACCTTTTAATTCATTTTTGGGCCCCTGAAGTCATGCCAAATCGTTGATGATGACGATAAAGCACAGAAATGTCACCATTAATACTGTTTAGCTTTTATAGAAATCATTATATGTCCAGTAATAAAATGATATTTTTGATTTGTAATCACTAATCAGCTTTCGTTACGGATGAACTTACTTACATACTACTTTATTTGGTTAGCCTTAATTCTATTTACTTCCGAACCATTGTAAGCCACATAATAATATTTAAAAAATAACTAATCTCTTCAAATAAACTTGAAATACTTAAATCTTTGTCGTTATGGTACGCGCTTGATTTAAATAGAACGTAATCTCAGAACAATTACCAACGAGGCATTACATTTCTGAAATAGAACAATGGAGTGTTGTTTTTCTCTTACATAATATAAAGCAATCAATTAATTAATAGAGTAGATTCCTACTTTTAAAACAAATTATTTTGCCTGAATTATTGAATATAATATCAGAGAGTACAGCTTGAATCGTCCAAAGTCAATTAAATGTTTTTATATCTTCAAATCAACAATTAATAACACCATATTTACACACAAAGAATGCCCGCGTCTATCGTTTTGACGTTTACTAAAAAGATACTGATTTGACTTTACAGTCATCAAACTAATTACAAATAATAAAATAACGAATAGTCAGCTTATTTGGGTCAGTATTCTTTCCTTTAATTCTTTTTACATGTCTGTTACATCTCTATCCTAGAGTAATTTCAAGTTACTATGAAAATCTTAAGTTCTTGCAAAATTTGAATTATTATAAAAATACATTTTCTAATTTCTTCTCGTTTCTAATCTATCTAATACGTTTTAGTTACAATTGTATACATTTACCGGTATCCAGGAAAATAGCGTCAACCATTTTATATTTAGTGAAAATCCTAATTTATATTACTTAACATACAGGAATGTTAGTTATAAGATATTAACAAAATAACTTCACTTATATGAGAAGGTAAGTTTTTAATTGTAAATCGACGTTGCCAATCGCATAGATAATTTATCCTCGTATAGGAACTGGTCGCAGAACTATGGTTGGATGGTTAGGGTTGACACTATTTCTCGATGTCCACACAATAAGTTATGTGTGCTCAGTTTTCGGCTATTTCATTATGCTCTTCGTGACATCTCACAAGGCGGTACAGCAGAACTCTCAAAAGGATTCCACTTATAGTAACAATGAAAGTGAAAGTAAAACGGTTCGCGCATATGAATGGAATGTTCTTTTTATATTACATTCTTATATTATCAATGTAGCTCAATACAAAATATAAAACAAACTTAGAAAAAAAGACAGACTTGTGTGCATGCAGTACTTATGTTATAAATGTGAAAGTGAGTTTGTTTGTTTGTTTGTTACGCTTTCACGCCAAAACTACTGAATCGACTTAAAAAATTATTTCACCAATGGAAGGCTACATTATCATATAGTAACGTAGGCTATTTTTTACCGCGAAAATTGACTTACCCGTGGACGGAGCTGGTGGCAAAAGCTGGTATTTTATATAGTTAACATACGAAGCTACACAATGTAAAAAAAATCGGACGCAAGTAATTAATCAATCCAAATTAAATAGAAGTCGGCAGCAAACAGATGATAAAACTTTGGGTCACGATATCTATCCTCATCTATCTTTTTAAATTAAGGTTGGAAAATCCCTTCGGAACTCCGACTCCTAGAGCACGCAGGAGCGAGGAGTATGTGGTGTTTCCTCTAAAACCCACCTCGACCCCGGTCTCAATCGCTCTACTCTGGGGAGAACCCGGACCGTGATTTCAGGTCCCACCCGTATCGACGCCGCATCTAACTAGACCCTAAGCCAGGGACTTTCCCACGCCTATCACTAGAAGTCTTCATCTGTCTACAGTCAATTTGTCCATCCAAAGGTTGCCTGTAAGAAATTTAGCGAAAAGGCCGCCATTTGTACACGGTCATTAACTTGAAATACTATTGTATATATTATGTACTAAACTGGTGTACAATAAAGTTGATTCTATTCCATCTAAACTATGTTTAAGTGCGTAGCCTCCCTTTGAGTGTGTTACATGAACCAGGGGCAGCTCTAGGTCTCCGGTACTCTCACTCACTCAGATGAATCGTTTTTCCGGTTTTTTGTGACGTGTGTCGAGCCGGCCTGTTTGTTTTGAAGCTTGGATCTCACACAGAAAAAAAAATTAAACAGACAAGAATACACAGAAAAAAAAATAAACAGTTTCATGTAGTACCTACCTACCTACCTAGTACCTTGTAAGATATATTTTGTACGAAACCCACTGCTATTTGTGTTCGTTCTATCGTTGTACTTGTACATACTTCTTGATTACGTAACGAATTATGAAATACTGTTTATAAAATTTATGTAATAGTAAATTTTAATTGGTCTAGAATAAAGTTTATTTTTATTCTATTCCATAATCCCCGGTAATAACGACTAAAAAAATTAATTAAAAAACTAATTGATTTAATGAACTTCAAAATATAAAATAATATTCAGATTATAATTTAATTAAAACGCAAGATTGTGGTTATTGTGAAGTGAGTCAGTGCTAGCAGAAAGCGCGTTTATTGTTGCAGTCTTTTTTTATTCAAGTATAATGTATTTAATATGTTTTTCACAAATTGATGTGTTGTCAACTAGTGTTAAAGGTGTGTGAAGTTTAAAATTATATGTGGCCTCTTGATTGTGAATTGGGTTATACTTATTCTAACCCTATATATCCTAATTCGTCCTAACTTCTAACTGTTATTAATGCAAGAGTGAGTTTGTTCGTGTTTTACGCTTCTACGCCCAACCACTCAACGGATTACCACAATTTTTTGTGTACACTTGTCACGAATAAAAAATGATATCGGGTACATTTGACCCAGAAAAAGTAATGTTTTTAAGGGACAGAATTTTTTTTTAATTTTAAACCCCGAACCCCGAAAGATTTGTATAAAATTACTATAACTAAGTAAATATTTCCTCTAAGCTTAATATTAAAAGTTATTTTAAGTACCGATATCAGGAGATAGTTATAACATATGTACTATGTACTTGAATTTTAAGTTATTGAGTTAGAGTAACTGTTAAAAATTAATTAAGGTGCAGAGTTGTAGTAATATTCGTGTGTAATTAAAAAAAGTTTCGTTTTAAAACGTATTTTATGCGAATTCATGTCTTTTTAAAAGAGAAACTACACGTAGCTATACTTTTTTTTCTAAATCATTAATAAACATTTAACGTAAAAACCATTACCCGCTGAATTCTTACTATCTGCAAAGTTTGCCCTATCTGTTAGTATGTTGTTAAGAACATCTATCATATAAGCCATAAAATTTTGATATTACAAGTTTTTTACAAAAAAATATTAAAAAGGCGTTGCCTAGCGTTTCGATGTCCTGCATTTACCTTTCTTACTCATATAAGTATAATATGCAAAACTGCTCCTTAAATTTGAACAACATATATAAAATATTAAATTGTGCATTGTAATCATTATTCAATCAAATTAAATTGCACACTAAGCAACTAAGACCCCGTTATGTCAAAATCGTCCTTTACCGTATTTTCTGTGTAATTAAGATTACTTACTACATTCATTTCCATTTTATTAATTATTATTGCATTGTCCGTATATGGATCACATCACTTTTTTCTATTTAATACATTTTGAGATGCAAAGACTGTGTTCATAGTGACAAAGTAGGTTCTGTATTAGAAAATTCTGATATTAAAATAATTTTATACTCCTTGACTGTTATTTTTAAACACAAGATGTAAGTACGCAATATTGTGCTCCTATATTACGGAAATTCTATAACCATCTCATAACAGCTTGCTAAATGCATAGTATGTTGAAAAACGCACAATCAACATCGACACAGAAGAAGCCGGGTGGAGACTGTAATTAAACACGCTTGTTTGTATTGCTAGGAAAGCACGTAAAGCCTTAAGGCGACGCATCGTTCCACATATTTTATACCTTCCACAGAAATAGTAAATGCGCGTTGGCATTTGTGATAGCGGTCAACTCGCCGCTGTTAATGAACTCACGCCAGGCGCATGAAAGATTCATTATTAAATCTTCGGAAGTAGGCACGTCATAGGCCACCGCACAACGTTCTCATTAAATATTGTCGATATTTTCGGTGAACTGAAAATATGCCAAGCAATTATGGAAATAACTAAATCGCTTGTGCGGAAATTAATTTCGAAATGTGAGAATACCCCTTTAATTTCCTTAGTTGTTATTGAATTCTTGTGAATTTATATACCTTTTATTCAAGCGAAATAACCTCAAAAGAATTTTAAAGCGTTTTATGGTCATGTACCCATTAAATTCGATCAATCGATCAATGTGACATATATAAATATGTGATAGCTTTCTTGGTTCATCACACTAATGTTTAGTATTAAGGCGAAAGTTTGTTAGTGTGTGTGTTTGTATATTTGTCACTTCTTCACGCTCAAACTGGCTGGGCCCATTTGATAAAATTTGGTATGGAGGTAGCTGACACCCTGGTTTAAAACTTGGGCTACTTTTTAACAGAAAAAAAATAAGTGTCCATGTGGGAAATTTTAGTGTATCTGATTAACCGCGAGTAACACAGTGGGGCGCAGCTAGTATTAAATAAAAAAGATGATTACATAAGAATTTCATGTCACGCATTTAAACGTATAGCTAAGTAGGTATATTGAGAATTAACCAGAGCTGTATTAAATGTAATGACTCAATATGTAAATATAATGGCTGATGTGTTTACATATTCAGATGATTACGATAGGAATTGGCGTGAGAACGAAATGAGAAAGTTTTCATATCTGTATTTACAATGTCAGATTTTTTGCGTGGGTAAATATTTAAAAAAGGTAGTAGCACATTATGATAACGAATTCGGGTAGATCAATCATTATAACTAATTAAAGCTTGGCTAGTTCCGTTCTCATGTTCGTTTTATATACGGACACAAGCAATTGTAATTAAATGAAATGTAAATAAACTAAATCTTGGCCAAATTTTAATTATTTTTGCCATTAATTTGCAAATTATGAAAAGCAATACTATCAATCTTCCAATATTAATATGCTAAACTCATTACTCAGAAATGCTTATTTATAACACTTCAATCCACCAACTTTTACCTTACAAGACGGGAAAAATAAAGAAACAAATTGAAAAAAATGAATAGAACAATTTATCCCTCGATCAAGTCGTAGTAGAAAATGATTTGTAGTTAAACATATTAAGTATGTAATATATAACAGTAGAAAAAATACAATGTGTCATATATGTTCTAAGTTATACCAATAAAATAAATAAAACTACTTAAACAGCTGTATGTAACCATATAGTACCTAGGTTGTTGACTTGTCTCCTCCCGCTGCCGAGCTAAGCTCGATCAAGGGCAGCGGGTAGCGGTCATTTAGATCGTACGTGGATACCGCACCATCTCGTTGGAGGCGGGACAGTCCTGTCACGTTTCCCGCCTTTTGATATCCTGGCGGATATGGACGCGTGGCTCTATGACCAGACTCGCGCGATCCGCCGGGATGAGAGTGGGAGGTACTCACTGGGCATGGTTGCTTTGCTTCAGGCTTGCTCACGTCGGCGGCAGTATAACCGCGGGCCGCCATAAAGGGGGGGGTCTCTGGTGGCAGATTGATTACTGCGGTACTTGTTAGCGGACTGATTGCACCAAAATGTGACCGGGCCGCAAGACTTAGTGATAGGAGGAGGGAAGCCTTTGGCTCCCCTAGCAGGTGCGGCGTCGATCCGGGAGGGACCGGAAATCACATTGTCCGGGTCCTCCCTAGAGTAGGGCGCCTAAGGCTGGCCGTCAGGGTGGTTTTTAGTGGAAACACCATATACTGCTGGCTCTTTCGTGCCCTAGGACTCAGAGATCCCAAAGAATTTTCCACCCCATCAACAAAAATAAAAGGTTATTGACTTGTCAAATAGTTTTTGCTATGAAAACTTTCGAATCGAAGAATTATTCCTCTCACAGAAGGTACACCCAAAAACTGTTAGCCTTAGCGGAATAGTCCGTGTGGTGACGTATTAATACAGAGTGTTATCAATCCGATTCACTCCGTGGGTGTCGTAAGAGCCTACTAAGGGAGCAAACTACGTAGAACAACAGCACTGCAAAGAGATGGCAAAGTTAAAACAAACTATGTAACAACCGGTCTATCTGGCGTGGCGTGGTATGTAGGTCAATACCTCCTGTCTAAGGTGAGGCCTATGTCCAGCAGTGGACTACTAAAGGCTGAATTATTTCTTATTCATCTGTTACTTATGTGCGTTTTTGTTCTCCTGGACAATTGATTTTATCTCGAGGACATAACTTATTCTATAATAAATTGCTAACTTCAACATCCTTTTCAAACAATAAATTTATATCTATTTTGTTTTCAACCCTCGGAGGCGAATAAATGAGGATATATCTCGAGAAACAACTCAAAGGAAATTAATTTGATTATAAATAGTTTCGGCTAAAATTTATTTAATTAATAAGTAGGTTCGAAATTTACATAGTTTGTGTTTAAATGGCATCAAGTGTGTTTTCAAATATTTAGTTAATCAACAAGATATAGTTGATGTATTGCCTAATTCAAATGCCTAGTAATTTATTTCCCTCATTGAGTTACAACTTAATTTCTCTTGAGTGCTTTTTAAATTTCTTAATGAATAATTTTCTGTTTGATAAAATGTAGTTAAACATCTATCAAAAGTGCAATTTCCGTTTGACTTAAAATTTCACACTTTCTCCAACTACGTAAAATATTAAAACGAGTTTTCTTCTTATCCAACGCACAGAGAAATTAAAATCTTATTGTATTATATATTTGATTCCTATTTCTAAAACATTTAAAAACACGTTAGAAATACAAACTGGCAGGAGTGGGTTCCTCCAATAGCCCCACTGGTGGGCTATCGCAAGCATTGAAAGAATTACTTTACATGGGTTTCAGAAAACCGATATAAAGTTTAATATTATTACAAAATTACATTTGGGCCGACTCGACCGGAGAAATGTCTCTGGTCGAGTCGGCCCATATGTAATTTTGGTTCTACTCTGAGACCAGTTAAGTTAAGTCAGTCTTTTTTTTAATACACACAATGTTCGTTTCCATTTTAAAACGATACTTCAACATCTGATGCACCGACGGGAGATTAGATGATCTTAAATCATTCCCTCAAATATATTTTTTCTATACGAAGAAAACATTATTTCTTATTATTTCTTACTTCTCTATCAATGTTAACTACAAAAAAAACAGGTTGAACGTTAAAATCAGCATTTTTAATAATAGTACAGTTCGAAGACGGCATGAGATAGCGGAAACGATAAAAGCTACGTAAACCCTTGAATTTATTGTTATTTTTTAAATATATTTTATTTATTTTACAGGTGGGAACAACTGTACGGCTACTGATCAGTGGGAAAGCAGCCGCGATGTGGGTGGCGGGACCCCCTTGAGGTCCCGCCAAGCTATGGGCTCGAACATCAGCCAGCACTCTTCCAAAGGCCTGAAGGGACGCCGCGCCCGCTCAAGCGGCGACCTTTGCAATGGCGACACAAAGTCCCAGACTGAGTCATCGGTATGCGGTTCGGTCGTTGGAGATGTCATGGGTTGGAACAGATCGTTACCTAACCATTTAGACGGCAATCGACATTTAGCAGATTACAGCCGTGTTAACAACAATTACGGTGATTTCGGTACATATAACCGCACCCATCCAAAAGGCGGCCGCGGCCTACGGTACCGTGTCTGCAAGTCTGGTAAGTGACTAACATTTTTTTTTAATACCTAATGAGGTGTAAAGAAACTGAGTAAATATTTGTCTTTTTAATGTCTAGAAATTAATCACAGATGGACTCGTAGCTTTTAAATACAGAATAGTTACTGTTCTGTGCTTTTATAGTACCGACTAAGCAATTTTTGGGTTGGTTTCCAAATGAAATTCGCCACTTGTATCCAATAAGAGCGCATCTAACATTTTATTAAACTACTCTTTAACATTTGCCTTATTTTAGACGTGAATATAAAGCTACAATATCTTGACTGAAAATTATTTTCATAAAAGAGTTTATTCTTTGTAATAGTAACAAAGGGAAATCAGTCGGACTGAACCTTTTGCCCTTTCATTCGTAACAGCCATTCAACGAAGAATTACATATCTTGGCGCCGCCATTTTGTGATAATAGAACGGAGCTTTACTTAAGCAAAAATACTTATTCGAAATATTTCCCGCCATTTCACGGACCCTTGGCAAATCTGAGTACTTAGTAATACTTTACTTTAAGTTTTGTGCAAAATTTTAGATTACGTCATCTCAATTATTAAAGATTTGTTCAAAAGCTCTGAAGTGAAAAGAAAAACAGTGATTAAAACTTATTTATATTTCTTTAAATAGTCAAATATAAAATCTTAACTTTAATCTCGTCTTGTACAAAAGAGTTCATCTATGTATATATCAATCTTAAACCATCTGTGGTTAGCAAATATACGAATATTGCCAAAAATTGTGATCGCGACTTCGTCTAAGTAGACACTAACGTGAAGCATTAGTTTTGAAATTGCCTGTTTTCAATAAAGGCCAGGTGACACACTAGGATTCCTCTGTAGGGTACGCTGAGACCCCGGCAAGTAAATTTCCAGACAATTTCTATTATTCTGAATAATGATGCTGGATGTAGTACGAACACTAGATTTAGCGTAATTATTCAGAATTTTTCTTCGAAGTAGAGGCCGAGACAAAGGAATATTTTTTACATTATAAGAATATTGTAACAATAAAAATGTAACGGTTCAAGTTTAAATATTATTATTTTAAGCTTTCTTATGTTCGTATCTAAGGCTGGTGTGCAGCTTCTCCCAGGTACATTGAAGACCAGTCGGGGTGCCAAGGAATCCTTTTCTAGGTTACATCTGGTTGCCGGCTAGTGGTACCCAAGCCGGTTTTTAGTCTTTGAGTCTGATATATCTATTCTACCGGTGGTCCGGTGGTTGGTATCAGAGGATATCCGTACGAAAAAGAAGTAGGATACTTTCAATGTCAGATTTTAAAGACCTATTTCTTAGTGTTCCATGGATTCACCGTGCAAGTGCCGGGTCCATCGCGTGATAGATGGGGCAACACATGCGACTTCGATAGTGCCTGGGAATTGCGACCCAGAGGTTTAGGTTATCTTATAATCTGTAAATCTTCTAAACTGTTAAAAATAAAACATTAGCAGTGTAGAAAGTGTCGAAAGTTATTCTTAAATAAAAGTAAACAGGCTTACAACTTGCTTGATTGCAAACGATTGTCTATAAATATTTGTCATTACAAATATTCACTCATTTACAAGAAAAGACACACTAGTTTTTAAACTTTGATTTATACTTCCCCAGTTTGAGAATATTTTGTAATATTTATTAGTGAAGGTTTGAATTGCATTGTGAGTTTAACTTTGTTTTATGCTGATTTTTTAATAAAAATAGCTAATAATTTTATCAGTTTGGATTCTACTTTAGCTAAATAAGCAAAGATTATGGAAATAAATACTTGGTACTAATACCGCTCAGCCATAACTTAAGCTTAACTTATATGTACTGCTCAAATAACTTAAACCTATAGTAATAGTTTCCAAAAAGCAAAGCAAGTGAGCAAAGCCCACTTAATTGGAAATTGTATCTCGCTGCACTAGAAACTGTAGTGTCGGGTATTTGTTGGTATGGTGGTACGGTATTTGGTGGTATGGTGGTACGATATGTGTTAGTATAGTATATTTGGTGGTCTGTATGTCTATCAGTGGTTCTCCGTAGTTATATCACTCAAATCCCAAAAATTTGATGTGAACTTACTGCCTTTGTCAGTCTATTTATTGTAACAATAATGCACAAATTAAACATACAATTAACTTCAAGGTAAAGACAAAAATAGCTCTTACGGTAATGAAGACCTTCATTAAGGAAGTAAAATGAAAGTTACCTTATCCTGAGAATTGTTTGCTTATTGCACCAAGTCGTTAGATGAGTTGCCAACTTGCTAACTCATAATCAACACCGCCAACACCGTTAATTAGTTGGAATATTAAGCACGAAACATGTCTATTTGCTCAAATAATGAAGATACAGAGGCAGGGTACAGATAGTATTATAAATAATATTATACACATAATTAAGTCATGTGACTTGGTATTTTTATACCTGGACGTAAATTCTAAGCGATTTACAGACTTAAATAATAATCTTTGAATGTGTGTTAGGTATGTATGTGTCATTAGTCTCAATATTTCATATACGATTACGTCTTATTAGTCTTTTTGACTCTCAGTCTCCAGAGATCATTCTCCGATCATTCATCGATCAAACAGCCGACGGGCCCGTTGGTCTAGCGGTTAGTGACCCTGACTGCTAAACTGGAGGTCGTGGGTTCGATACCCACCCAGAACAACTATTTGTGTGTTGAGCACGATCGTTTGTTCTGTGTCTAATTTACCATAGCACAGGCTCTGCCTAGTTTGGGATCGGACAGCCGTGTGTGAGATGTGTGAGGATATTATTATTATTATATTATCTAGTCGGGCCTCTCTAAAAACACGTGAGTAAAATCGTGTATCCTTTAAATATTATACAGTAGACACAAGAAATGATATTGAAAGTGTAGTATCACAACTTTTTACAACCGCTTATGTAAAAGGAAGTAGATAATAAATTAATCTTCTAAGTGTAAAAATAAATTTATTCATTACTTTTGCACGAGATACAGTTATGTATCAAAATAGAAACTCAACTGTTTATTTTTTAGTGTACTCTTACTATTGCGTATATAACAACATTCATTCTTAAAAATAAACTATACAAGTAATATATTTGATTATATAACTCTGGTTATAACGTTTGCCTTTTCGTTTTCAATTATCATGAAGCCTTCATCACTTCAAAAATATTGATGACTAGCTGACCCGCGCAACTTCGTCTGCGTCTCTCAATAGTAATAAATTTTCTCCGTTTTCGAAACATTCTTCATTGGTGCTCCGCTCCTATTGGTCTTAGCGTGATGATATATAGCCTATAGCCTTCCTCGATAAATGGGCTATCTAACACTGAAAGAATTTTTCAAATCGGAGCAGTAGTTCCTGAGATTAGCGCGTTCAAACAAACAAACAAACTCTTCAGCTTTATAATATTAGTATAGATTTATCCTCATGCGCTCATTCGACAGTCCCAGGTACGATTTCCACTCAGTGAAAATATTTGCGTGCATGAATATATTATAGCTATCGAAACGTCATCATCGAATCATCTCTCATGATCCAGCAGAGCTGATTAGGGAGTTTGTCCCCACATAACGAGGATTTAATTTCAGCACGTTATTTTTATTTCCTACAGTGTAATTGCTGTTATTGACTTTCAAATTTTGCCAGTTTTTGGTAACAATAAGTAAAAATAAAACGATTTTTCATTATATTATAACATATTAAATACGTATTAAGATCTGAAACCTATTCTACATTACTAATAAGACAATTTACGTGTATTTCAGTCAGTTTTGCGCCGAACCAAAGTTATACCTATTCGAAAACTAATTCCAAGTTTCAAATAAATCACAACATCTTAATGATGTGCTGATTAAATTGATACTAGAAATTTATTACTTTCCATTTTGATACTAGAAAATCAATTCAAATTAAATAAAAAAAACAACAAATACTTTCGAAAGAAATGATACCTAAAAATCTTGGTATGTAAGTAAAATAAATTGTAGAAGAAAATCGATATTTGGTCCAGACAATACTTCGAAATCGCTTTCTCACTGGAAACTTATAAATGATAATAATAACGCCATCTAGTTTCAAACTAAGCAGAGCTAGTACTATGAAAGCTAGATTGACTTATAGAATACTTACATACTTATTTTTTAAGTACGTACATATATATCATACATAGAAAACCCAAACAAATAATTGCAAATCATTTACAAACATTTGGTCCGACCCGCGAATCGAGTTCGAGACCTCAGCACAGCTGTCGCATACGATACCACTGCACCACCGAATCAGTTTTTGATAAATTGCTAAAGTTAATTTAGGGAGCAAGCTACGCAGGTCAACAGCACTGCGAGAAGAAATATTTCTGTTCAGCCTGTTCAGTTAATATAGGGTTTGTGTCAAGTTCGACACCAACCCTATATTAACTCGTCTGGCCAGCGTAGTATAGTATGCCAACACCTCCTTTCTAAGGAGAGGCCTATGTCCAGCAGTGGACTATTAAACGTTGTTGATGTGGTGTGAAGATGTGATGACGAAAAATAACACAGACTTTATCTAAACACAATTAATTTTAGTAAGCTAATATTCTGGGCCTCGATTCTGATATTTTAATATTGTATCAATAGACTGTCGATTTAATGTCGTCGAAATAGTTTTGCACTTTCCTATTTTTACACGCTTTATATTAGCTTCACTTGTATGTTTGTTTGTATGTTTGTAACCGACTTCTTTGGGCGTGATTTTGACTGACTTTGAACGGTCAGAATTCGTTCAAACTTTGTAGATATATCGAGGACCGATGACAGTACACTAATTAAAAAAAAAAACAATTTGAAAAAAAGCGTGGGGTGCTTTTTACTATTGACAACAGGCACCCAACGCTTTTTTTCAAATTTATTTTCTATTTTTAAGTTTGGTTTTCTATAGAAAGCGTGTTTTTTAGTTTTTAAGACTATAATTTTTTTTCTAACTATGTAAGACCAATGGCCTCCCTGGTGACTTGTCACTGATACATGTCTTTGTAACAGTTTGGTAAACGGTACATTTAAGTTTGTAAGAAAATGAGATATTTAATTTTCCAGGTATACAGGTTGTTGATATCACCATTGATGACCTATATTACTACATCGACAGTCATTTAACACTGTGAATTTATGTTACAATTAATTTTATAATTAGCACGATCTAATCGATCGAGTCAAATATATTTATGTGACCCGAAGTAATTGCACTGAGTCTACAAATTATAGTTATCGTTTTGGCCAGTTGAAACTTTAGAGTTTAAAATTAATAGATAAGAGAACACTGCAGTTATAATTACAATAAATTCTCTCTCAGCTCTGCAGTGTTTCCAGTGACATACACCGGGCCTTGCTAGTGACGTCACCCGACCGAAATACTACGAATAACTTCGGGCCATTTCGTGTCAAGGCTAGAGGAAGGGGTGGCCGATAGCGTGCTAGCCAAAACCAACGATAATTCTAATAAATGACCCTCACATTGTGTTTTTGGCCTTAGTACTTTATTCGCTTACGACAGGCTTCGTAACGTGAAATGGGTTGCTTGATTTCGTAACAGTGATATTTCAAAAAAAAATAAAAAAATAAACAGACATTAATAATGCTTCGAGAAAAAATTAATTGTATCTAAACAGTTGATAAAACATCATTTTGACTACTTGGTTGGTATAAAGCAGCCTATTATAGTGAATAACACATAAATATTATAAAAAACTTAAAGAAAATAATACTTTAGAAGCCGATAAATATCTACATGAGACATCTTGAAAAATCGAGATTTGCTCCGATGTCGATATTTAAAAACAAAGTTCCTAATAAATAATAATTTTTAGATACTTTTATTTCCGAATTAAAACGAACTTCTGATAGGATAACTCGCGCGCCCGTCATAGCTAACTTGCTCTTCTTTTGATTATTTTGATCTTAAAACAAGTGTGAAATGTAAATAAATTATTGTGAAGCCAAATAAAAATACATTAAGAGGTTCCTAAATATGTATATAACTCATATTATTTTAACATTGGCGGTTTCAAAGTTACAAAATTATAAACCATTAAAATATATCCAATACTACACACTTGTTACACACACTGCCTCTGACTACTACTAATATTCAAGACTAATTCCTTATTAAGATTGCTAAGTAAGCTGCGGCTGCGTAAACAGAATATAATATTAATCATCAAATATTAGCCAGTTAGTCGTTACAGATTATTTAAAGCAGGACTGTATCTGTCATATAACCATAGTTCGAGAACTTTTTGGAATACATTGTTTAATCAGCAGCGTAACAAGCTATTGAATGAATTTGGATAACTTCGGCTTATAATTAATTACCGAGCGAGTTAGTGAAAACTGGCTAAAGCTCGTTCCTATTATAAACAGGGTTCAATAATGTGGTATGGACTTCTGTACCAAAACATAACTTTTGTAACAATTAATGCTTTGTACGTTATTTATACGTATTCTGTGATATTGTATCTACTTTTATACAGTACTAGTTGTACCCTGCCACGTTTCGCTGTGGCACATTTTAGTTGCATTGATGAGGAATGAGCTACAAAATTGACTCGATAAAATGAAATATGAAATAGATAAAAACCATCTTTGAAGTAGTTTGAATATCGTGTCAAATTTTGAGCTCAATCGGTGCAGACCTTTTTGAGTTTTTGAAGCGTACACAAACCAACTTATTTTTTTTAAATATGTATATAATATAGATATAATCAAATATAACATACTAGCCAAAACATACTATGGTTTTAAAACTTCAGACAGCAGCAAATTAGATAAGAACAATTGTAGATTTTGGAAAAATCTTTATTAAGGAAAGCTTTACTCCTTTCTCAACTAAAATAATAATAGACGGTATAGTAAGTATTAAAGGCCTAGAATAAAAATGTTGTCATGGTCTTAAGTGAGATGAAAAGTCGATAGCACTCCAAATTTTGATGGAAATCGTAAATCTTTCCTACTTAAAAAAAACTCTCGTTCTTCTAATACAGACCAATCACACGGTCGGTAACTGAGACACGGACTTATCTCTGTGGGAGAGCGAATGAGGCTCAATAGTTAATGCTGAGATGTTATCATTGTGAGAACTTTTTTAACGCAATACACATTAAGATAAAATAAGTAACAGTTTCAATTAGTTCAGGTTAGTATACTACGATGTAGGTATATTTTAGTTGCTACAATTGTAATTTTCAAACAGAAATAAGTTTATTTCTGTTTTTTTTTAATATTGTACTCACGCCCTAATCCCATACAGACAGCATAACACCATGCTCCATGATCCTGACATACAGCTCGCGTGTCTTTCACAGTTTTCAAACCTTTCATATACGCTTGCGGTCTGCGGGTGATTTTCACAAGGCTCTTCTCCAGTACCCTGCCGATCTAGCCCGTGTATGTCCTCCGGGGCCCTTCCTGCCTAGAATAGGTGGAACTCGCCTATGGCCGATATTATCTCAATCATAAATCAATACTAAACTCAGGTACTCGAATATCCAGGGCTAAGCCCAGAGAATAAATATGTGTGTGAATATTTATACATGAAGAACAATAATGGCTTAAATAATGTTTTGACTGAAATTTAACAATAGTGATATACAGTAAAAGTTTCCTATTTGCGAGGGTTATGTTCCGTACATGTGCCGCGAATATGAAAAACTGCGAATTTAGAATGGTTATTGGTATAGGTTTGTAAGAGATACGTTACAATGTTTACAAAGAAATCCAAAATAAAATCAATTTAATTTTTGTTAATAAATACAGTATATTTATAGACTTATAATATTCCAAAGCAGTAGTATTCAAAAATATACTTTAGTGTTAATAACTTTAGGTAGTAGAAAAGTTTATAGCGGTATGCGCCAACATTACACAAAAAATGCCGACGCGTTAACAATGGATACCAAATAATTTTAACATACCGACTAGATCCGTGAATAAAGTAATAGCTGTGAATTCAGAAAATCGTTCTCAGTATTTTAACCTACGAATAGTAAAAACGCGAATACAACAACCGTGAATAAGAAACTTTTACTATAAACTATAACTAAGTGAGAATAATGAGCTTTTGAAAAATCTACTTCGACAAACTTTTAATAAGCCTGTTTACGAAAAGTACTGCCGCTAAATAAATAGGTCCTTTAAATAATTACTTCGTGCAAATCATTAGAGTACTCAAACTCTGAAGCGTAAAAGGAAAGACAATAATAAACAGTCCTTGTTTCCTCACTATGCGATTTGTCTTGCCACATAATCAGTGGAGAAAATGTAAGGGGATTCTTTCTCAGTCCTTTATTAATCCCAATTTGCTCTCGTCCAAATCAGACTTGCGACAGTGATATATGGCTAACGGCTACGGTATTGTTAAAACTTTTAGCGGCTACCTTCGGAACATAAAAGTGATTAATATGGTAAACGAAGTTCACTCTTCAGGAAAATGATTGATAAATGACCGGTAGAAGTTAAACTAATGTTTCTTGAGCAAAAGATAATTATTGGAAGGCGAAGTAAGCGAACGTTGTAGCAACAGCCCAAATTGATTAACAGGAGAAGTTAAATAATTTTATGGATTTTAAGACATTGATTTCTGAAGTTTACTCAATACTAGTTGTACCACTTGGGCGGTCTTTTCAATACCAATTTTTGTAACAAAATATACTGTCAGTTGGCCGTATTGAGTACACTCTTATGAAAAACATAACACTCATGAATTAGACGACCGGCTGGCGTAGTGGTTTGTGTCGGTTGACTGCTATACTAAAGGTCGTGGGTTCGATTCCCACTTAAGTCAATCATTTGTTGCATGCACTTTTAATGTTGATTTGGTCTGGGTGTTTCTATGTATAATATGTATGTATTTTCAAAATATATATATATATATATATATATATCACTTGTCTAGTACCCATAGTACAAGCTCTGCTTAGCTTTGGGACTAGATGGCGTTGTGTGAATGTGGTAGAATATTATTATATTATTACATCAAGACCTTTCATCTCGAATTTTTTTTCCAAAGGGTTGAAAAAATTACAATTACGCGCACGAAGCCACTGGCAATCTGAACCTGCCCATGAACTGAGTCAACCAATGAACGATTTGTAACATAGTGGCAATCACACGATTTAAAAAAATCGAATGTTGCTGTTATTATTTGTATTTAAAATAAAACACAAATATAAATATGGCTATTTAAACTGTTCTTTTTACTGGATTTTAATTATAATTTAGTTTCCTATTTTTTTCTACGCCTGCATCAGGTGAAGTTAATATAAAATGTGTAAAATCAAACAACTTCCAATCCTTATCATTGTAATCTCGGTAAAATTACTGTGAAAGTGGGCAATCTTTTGAACAACATATATTTCTGCCAGATCTAATTTTGAACCCATACAAATTATCAGCTCTATATAACTAAAGAGGCAGTGAAAGAAAAATACATTGTGAAGTAAGTTTCAAACAATTGACAGGTTCGACGGGGATTTGTATAATATTGCCATCACTCATAGACATTACCAGAGGCACATAGTTATCGAGTTTGCCTCAGCGGGATTTCGTGGCGAGAAAGCCCAGGTTTCTCGCCTTGAAGAATACATTATCCCACATCCTCGCACCTGAGACTAGAAATAATGACTTACTAAAATGGTTATTAAACCAACTCCTATATATTCTATGTAGCGTATAACGTGATTAATCGAGCCACATAAAACATGTCATTAACAGTTTTCAGGCATGTAGTAAACCTTCAAGTTTGCATGTTTTATGTCACTAATAAATTTCTAATGAATTTAACTTTTTTAAACAGAGTAAGAAACTGACTGGAGAGTAACTGAGTTTCATCTTAGTTGTCGTTATCATCGTAGTAGAACTGAGTAAGAACTTTCAGCGGTTATTGATTTCCCATACTAACTCTCCCCCCCCCCCTTCACTCCTGTAAAAGATTATTTCTTGGATAAAAAGCATCATATGTCTTTTCCCGGGACTCAAACTATTGCTATACCAAATTTCATCTAAATCGGTTTAGCGGTTTAAGCGTGAAGACGACCAAACAGACAGGCACACTTTCGCATTTATAATATTAGTATTGATAAGTATGTATTTAGAAACATATAAGTATGTTTATAATTGCCCAGTTGACGGCACCAGGCTTGCAACCTAATAAGTAAGACAAAAATTATAGTCTTCAAAATGTAGGCGTGTAGCGTAGAGAAAAAGATTACTCCGCATATTTAGTATTATCTGCCTGTTCATCATCATCAACAGCCTTTAATAGACCACTACTAGACATAGGTCTCTCCTTAGAAAGGAGGTTTTGACCTACTATACCACGCTGGCCAGACAGGTTGATAAGGGTTTAAAAGTTTAACTTCTCTTTGAAATACTGTTGTTATCCTGCAGAGTTAACTCTAACTAATACGCGGTGTATGATCCATATTTTCATTAAACAATTTCAAATCACAAGCTTGCGATTTAATGTATTGGACAATTATGATGAATTACCTGATTTGTTCCAACGCTATCGATATCGCTATAAATTACTACTACCCACCTCCGTCTGCGTCTCTCAAAAGGAATCCAACATATTTCATCGACGCTCGACTCCTATTGGTGGCTCACGCCATGCGCCACCACTAATAGCCTTTCTCCATAAATGGGCTATCTAACACTAAAATAATTTTTCAATTCGTATCAGTAGTTCCTGAGTTCAGCGTGTTCAATCAAACCCAGAAACGCTTCAAAATATTAGTATAGATATGATAAATATTTTACAATAAAAAGATTATATAATGGTGATGTAGAAACAGTATTAGTTCTTCAGCAGTAAGACAATAGAAATGACATAAACAAACATAAGTTAACATAAGTACTTGTTTATCTCAAGAAAATACACAAGGGAAATTCGATTTTCCCCGACTCAGCTAGAAATTGCGTAACAAATGAGTCAACAATCTAACACATTACTGTCACTTGAGATGAGCTTGATGTCGATGTAGGTACCTACTATTGACCACTTTTCCATTTGTAAGCGAAAATTCTGAGCAAATGAGTAGCATATCGGTTAGGCTGGAAGGAACATATTCTTAAGACAGTTAGACTAATGACATAAAATGTGGTGCGGAAAGCGAATTCAAAATGTATCTCATAATTAGGGGTTAAAGTATGAAATTGCCGATTTGTACTGAAAAAATTTAAACTCGTGTTTTTCTAAAATGTCACTATGGTTTATTTAATCAAAATATTTAGCCTCGTTATCTATACATTGCTGGCATCTAAACAGAAGTTCATTTATGCCTTTACCATAGAACTCTGGGGATCTAGATTCGACAAACTGTGACTTCAACTTCGTTCCATTACGAAAGCGTTTAAACCAAATTCGTTCATTAGCAGTCTCGTTTCCAAACGTTGCATTGATATTGCGAACCGTTTCTGCCGCGTTAGTTCTGCGTCGGAACTCGTATTAAAAAATTACTCGGCTTTCTAAGTCAGTCAGAATACATCTTTCACGTCTAAGTTGAATTTAAAGAAAAGGCTAAAATAGAATGTTGCACATTTTTTAAAAAAAGAACCTCATAGGTAGTATGTAAAAAAAGTTTCACACCATGAAGGTTTTATGTGAAAAAAAAAATCCTCATTGTTTAACCCCTATCATTTTTATATTTTCCCATATTATACAATGCTCGAAATCGAAAGTTTAAAGTAAATACGGTAGGTTTGTAGTGAAAATAACATACACATAGCCGTCGAAAAAAAACACAGCAAATAAATGTCATTTTATTTCATGACTATTGATCGTAGCTAGTGAAATTAATGAAAATTGAATATTTACTTGTTCTACGTTACGGTTACGTTCTACTTGTAAGAGTCTGACAGTGTGTAAGAATGTTAAAATTTTTGCTTTCCTTTATACTCCACATGTTTATTATTAGATTTGTAACACAATATGTAAAGCTAACGAAAAAAGATCATCTTTAAATATAAATTACTCGACCTTGATGACTGATGATGAATCAACGCAGAGCCAAAACCGCTTGGGCTACAAACTTGAAGTTTTGGCAGCTGATGCTTTTGATTTGTAAGCACCCATTAAGAAAAGATTTTTTGGAAATATCAACCCCTTGGGGGAACCATAAGGAATGAACGGTTGTTTGGAAGTTTCTCATTTTCAAACTTAGAAACACGAATTAAGAAATAATCACGTGAGCTAAGCTGCGGGTAATAGTTAGTAGATAAAAGTATTTTAACTCAAGGCAACTCGTTTTTACTGACACTACAAGTCTATTGAAATAGTATAGAAATTGTAGGTTTACAATTATTATTTTTTAAAAGAAAACCACCGCATTAGGAATATATCCTGTGTCACAGGGGACTTTACAATTATACATGAAACAGACACAAAGAACACCCAGACTCAGAACAACAATTTGTGGATCACACAAAGTGTAGTTCCATGTGGGGATCGGACCTACAACACTCAGAGTAGTAGTGAGCGGCGTGGCGACCGCTTAATCCACTACGCCATCCGTGCAGTCATATCTATACTAATATTATAAAGCTGAAGAGTTTGTTTGTTTGTTTGTTTGTTTGAACGCGCTAATCTCAGGAACTACTGGTCCGATTTGAAAAATTCTTTCAGTGTTAGATAGCCCATTTATCGAGGAAGGCTATAGGCTATATATCATCACGCTAAGACCAATAGGAGCGGAGCACCAATGAAGAATGTTTCAAAAACGGAGAAAATTTATTACTATTGAGAGACGCAGACGAAGTTGCGCGGGTCAGCTAGTATTAGATATTATTATTATTAGGAATAAATTGTTTACAAAATGTGTAAAGGAATTGAAAACAAATATTATGTGTGTGTGTTTATATTATCCTCACCGGATATTATCTTTCTTAGAGACGGTAAAATCCCACCAAAAACATTTTCATGTAAAATGTTGCTAAGACGAAACTATATGGCTCGCACTGTCAAAAAAAAATATCTGAACTTACGTACAGCCAAGCTTTTAACTTTACAGGCCCGAACTCTACAAGCCCTAACTTTACAAGCCCAAACTTCAAAAATTCTACACAGTCAAAATATGTGGCTTGGCTGTTTCTGTTCTATAATATTACTTAGCTGCTTTTTAATAGGTACATAACACTCTGTTTATTATGGTAATAATATTGTATATTGTGTGTTGATAAGTCTAGTGCAATTACTATAGTAACTTATATTTTGTTGATTAACCTCGTTACATTAGCGTCTGTTATATTTATAGGTAGGGTAGGTAGGCAGCCAGTAACGTACCGCCTAATTACCGGTAAGGGCGTTGATCGATCAGTCAGTGACTCAGTCTGTCGGTTTATTTTTTTATAGATATAAAGATTAGCACAATATATGATCACAAAATATTTGGTCTTTATCATTAGTTAAATACAAATATCGGTAATATTTGCTCTGTCGATGATAAAAGAAAAATTTTGCTTTTACTGCGTTATATGCTTACTTGGATTTATTAAAGCGTGTAAAGTACATCTTGTAAGACAAACTTGTAACATAATTTTATTTGCCAAAACTTGTCTAATGATCAAGTAAAATTGTTTTGAGGCCGAGTAACCTGGAACGCCCATTCAGTACACCTTTAAGCACTTTAATCAGAACCTTTGAAAGCTCTGCTTAACTTCCTTGCCTATGCGTCATGGGACGAGACTTGAATTAATTTTATAGATTAATCTTTTTTAAAAAGGTATCAAAATAAAATAAGTATATTTATCTCTGTACATAATTTTAGTTTAGTCATGTTTCTTTTTATTTTAAAAATAATGCATCGTACTGATTTTAGAATCATTTAATCAGATTTGTTTATTTGGCATATTTTTATGCAGTTCCGTTTAGGAGTGGAGCCATTTAGTGTCTTAAAAAAGGTATCTATGGGGAGCTATAGTTAACGGTATTTTATAAGGTAAGATCCATAACTAACTAATACACACATAGTCAATGACTTTTTCTGCAATTAGGAAATATGAAATCATAATCTACACGTTTTAAATTCTTTATAATCCGTGAATGTTGAAATACCAGAAGCGTATTGTCTCTAACGATATATAAAACGATAATGTTTTACTATAGTTATACCAATAACAATACGTCCCCGAAAGTGATAGCAGACATCATACTGGTGTAATAGAGCTTTTGCTTACAGAATATCCTACAACTGTATGCCCGATGAGAGTAATGTAAGCCTAACTTTATTCCACGGCACCAACTAAGCGCTCATCTCGCTCAGCTCAACTCCTATTTAAATCTCTGGCTATTGTTTATGACCAGACAAGCGTAAACGTCACAAACAATTGTCTCGAAATGTTTACTAACAATGAGTGAATGATGACAACGTCAGACCTATTGAGATATCATTATATTTTGGAACTGAAAACCATAACTCCCATTCTATCAAACCTCACCATCCTTGTTTACTCAACTATTACTTGTTAAATGTTCAACCAACCTGCTCTCGAATAATAGTTCGAACTTGCTCTAATTAGATAAGTTTCTGAATAGATTTCATTTCTCTGTTAATGGTTAGTTCTCTTACAATTAACAGTAATAGAGGTTGTCTTAATGCTTTTGGAGTGCTCGACTTCTTAAGCCCTATCTCACTTTGATGGCAACTTAGAAGTTATATATATATACATCTGCATGCATAAAGAGTTTTTTGTACATATTTTTAAACCATTTTAAGCAACTAAACAGTTAAATATAAAAGTGTAAAAGTGAGAATACTTTTTCTTCTTATTAGTTACTTTAAGTTGTCTATTATCGTGACTTGTAACAAAATTCAAGGTTAAAGGAATACTCCTTTCTCCTCTTTTAAATAATTTAAAGAGAAAAACACAAAGGTTAACCTTATTTGAAGACATAGCTAAGTCTTCAAATAAGTTTGAGGTTCTGCTTGTGACACGTTTCAAATAAGACAAAGACTAACGAGCATGTGGTTTCACGAAAGAATAGGTAACCAAGTTTGAAGGCTTCACAAGTTAAGGAAAGGGATTTTCTAGATTCATCATCATCAACAGCCTTTAATAGTCCACTGCTGGACATAGGCCTCTCCTTAGAAAGGAGGTTCTAGATTACAAAAACAAAAAACTTAATTTAACAATATTTAGATCCTTAGTTTGTTTATATTTTTCTAAATTGTTTAGAATATTTAATATAAGCAAAACTTGTAATTGAAGAATACTGAATAAACGTAAAAATCTTTGTTTAGAGAACAATTATGAACCTCTATTTTTTTAATTATGTTTGTAAAATGCTTTTTTTTTTTGCCTTCCATAATTATAATAAAATGAAAGCTACTTATACATAGAAAGAGAAACGATCACAGTATCGCCCATCAGGACGGATTTACAATGTAGTCGATACTGCCTTCGTTGTAAAACTGTTATATTCTCAAACTATCTATAAATAAATGTCTAGAAGAAAGTCTACGGAAAATACTCTAACAACCTCGAATACAAAATGTAAGAAATAGACACAATAAACTACAGAAAAGGCTCTTAGAATAAGCCAAGGCTTCTAACGTTCGAGTACAGGTCATTACGTATGTTCTTGAGTAAACATCTAAATATGAAACCTGAAATATGATTGATGATAGAGTTGGTAAAATATTACCTTATTAGTTAGTGTCGTAAAACTTGCTTATAATATTTAAAAACGTTTTTGGAACTAGATTTACAGAAGGAAGCGACCGACTGCCACTTTATAAAGCAGAATTGCTAGCAAAGGTGTCTATATTGCTGAATTCTCGAAAGAGAAAAGTGTTGGCATGTACCATAAGGTAAAATACATCTTTGATAGTTGTTAGTTCATAGTTTGATCTCAGGGCTACAACAATTTGACCTCGCTACCGAAACGTGATAACGACAGGCCTAATTATATTAGTTTGTCCGAACTTTTTGATCGTACGTATGTGTTGAAGTTACGTGGTCACTCGTGGTCTCCAAGGCATAGGAAGGAGAGAGATTGTTTTTTGTTGAGATTATTTAGTCCTATTTATGTAGTAGGGTGTAAATCTATAAATGTCTACCCAAAAAGTTGGAATAAATGTGAGAATAAGTCTCAAAAAACATATTTTACTGCAATCAGATGAATGAAATAAAATACAGTTTCGATGAGAATTTAGCTTACGAAGACGAAATCGGTCAGTTTTTGATCGAGATGGTTCTTAGTTATAAATTTTGAAGTTCATCAGCTTACTTCCTAGGTGATGAACTGATCTCCACTGATCTAAAATCCACAGGTCCGATTGATCTGGAATTTGATATACTGTTACTTTGATGGTATTTCCACGATATGGTACGGTGGGAAAATTACAGCATGTATGCCATGTTTGGGCTCATTAGAAGAGTCTCATTGAGCAGTTGTTGTTTTTAAAGTTGTGACGGGGTTTTTAATGATGTTATTATGTAATTGTTTTACTAAAAGAATTGATTTTACTTTAAAGCACTTTAAACAACAGTTTACTGACAATTTTGAAGAGAACAAAGACTTCTATTCATGTAATGCATTCAATATGAAAACAATGGACCTACTTTTCATACGCTAATGTTATCCTATCTGTAGTTTACTTGTCTTTGATCGTAGAGCTTTCTATCCAGCCATTACTTCATCATCTTTAATAGTTCCTTCAAACAGGCGCTTACAATCACAAATACCTATGTTTAATCATGTGAACACTAGTATATTTAGCAAAACTAGTAATAGATTTATTTATCGATTGTAAAAAGTCTATGAGTGCTTCGATTTGTATGACATTAAAGACATTATAAAAAGTGCTCTACAATCCTTTATCAAGGATAAAGGTATTGCGTTTTCATTATATGATGTCTTAGTATCATTAAAAAATTAGTAGTAGTAACATAAAAGTAGCCAGCTGGCATTAAACAACTATTCTGGATTAATGCTTTTAGTAACTTTTACGGCAAACTTAGAACCACTTTAACTCTTAAGCACGTGTAGAAAGCTACTGGACTCCTTTCTACTCTGTGTCTTTTTCTGTACTTATAAGAAAGTATTTGAAAAATTGCACCATTCCACCCATCGTAAAAATAAACGTGACAAGTAACGAATAAACAAACAAATATCAAAAACTGTGGTCATAACGTCGCATCCAGCAATTCAAAGCCATGATGAATATCTTTTCGTCTTTACTTATTACCTAATCGCTTTTAATAATACCTAATTCATTATTCATATCATATCAAACATACATTCATATCAAACTAAGAAAAAGCTAATATTAAGATTTTTCTTTCAAAACTTTTTAAAAAGAAATAATAAAGTTTTCGTACAAAGCACGATATTTATTAACATGACTGAGCCGAGAATGTTTTACAAAATCCGCGGTTTCGTAACCCGTTTTCGCCTAGTAAACACGAATATGGAGACAAATTCGAAAATTTTACCAGTCGCATTTTCACTACATTACTTTAATTTAACAGGCTGTCACCCTCTCCCAAACTTACCATCCCTCTAAAGAACTCACACCACAGTTTATTCGCACAGATTCAATCAAATTCCTACTTCTAAATTTCAGATATTTCTTTTAGCTTCAAATGAATTTTCTTTGCTCTAATGACATATTCGTTTCCGAATATCAATTTCCACAATGAAACAATTAATGTACATATAAAAATAAAGGAAAAAGTGATCGAAATATTTTTAATAGGAAGTGCTCATTAATAAAATATTTTTCAATTTTCTTTTATCGTTTTCGTTTTTTTATTTAGTTTTAATTTTTTACAACCAAGTTGGCGAACAGAACTGAATCGAAAGTAAGCAATCACTGATAACTATATCCTAATCATGATACACAAAGGTTAAGGTCAATTGAGAAGACTGAAGCTTTATTGTCCTGCCTTGCTTAGGAACCACTGGTCTTCCTAACTTACGGCGGTGATGATGAGAATTGATTCTTTACTGTCTTATGCCTGTTTAGTCGAGATCCATTTCTTCCAGGACTTTTTAAATCTATGTTTAAGAGTACAGGTATCATATACTGAAAAAAAGTATGGTTCGTATTTTCGTAGGTTTTATCACCAATTATGCTCTTCTCTTCGTGCTACCTGTACATAAATTAGACCATACAACAATTATTTCAGTCTAATGGCCGCTATAATCACCTTCTTGCATTTGTACCTAGAAAAGCGATATATAAGCTTACTTCCAAGACTTCGATTGCAATGACGGTGTAAAATTACTGGTAGGCAGTTAGCGAGCTTAGTACTTTTAGTAAGATTTTAATATTAGAAGACTAATTATCTAATAAAATTTAGTAGGAATAATACAAACATAACAGGAATTCCCTTGATTCGTGCATAAGAAACGAGAATACCTGCTTATCGTTCGAAAACCTTACAAATATGAATACGATATAACGTCATCAAGTCGAAAGCATCTCTATCGCAGACTCCACAGCAGACGTGCAGTCAACGTTGGGCACTTCATCAACAAAATTCTATGTTTAATTGAATTTCAATCGTAGTTCGACTAATCGTTATCCTTATTTGTCCCTTTTTCTACCCCCGCTCCAGTTGGGAAGGAAGCCTCTTATTACGATTTCAGTTACTTTACTATTAATTATCAAAGCTAAAGCTAACTAGTACAAAAAAGCTCATAACTCTTAACCCTTAATATCTCGTACGACGCCGAGCTGCCGCATCTATAGAATTCTTTACATATTTTATCTCACAAAAGGTCAGTTTTTATACGAAATATTTATGAACTTATATCCTACTTTATATTAATACTTTATGAAAGCCTAAAATCAGTGGAGTGGGTTGTATTACTGACCGTTTACTCACAGTAAGGTGGGCTGCGTAAATCAATGCTGGCGCACCGTATTCCGCCTAACTGATCCGAGACACGCAAAGCTATATTTTACCAACCGTTCCTTCATACATAATACATTTTCAACTTATAATATCCTTAAAATAAGAAACCTCCAACCCTCTACTATATTTTTAGGGTTCTGTACCTCAAAAGTAAAAACGGAACCCTTATAGGATCACTTTGTTGTCCGTCCGTCTGTCCGTCTATCTGTCTGTCAAGACCAAAGGGTCTCGATACCTCCACGCGTTCCCGAGATAAAGATCTCGGAAACGAGTATCCTAGGTATTGAGTTGAAATTAAACGATATACTCAGGTCTACAGTCTCTTGAAGCTGTAAAAAAAAAAAACTTCTATGTTAACGTAAAAAAAGATATGGCCGTTTATGCCGCAAAAAACGTGTATTTCGACACTCTCAGGGGAATCAAAATTTATAAAGTATTTTCCGTTGACCTATAACTATGAAATTATAATACCGTGTTATACTACAAGTATAGGGAAAAATCTGAAAACTATTTTGTAAGTAAATCATAAAAAAACAGGTTCTTTTATGCAAGGAACGGCGGTTCAAATTTTGAATTGAGATAACCGTGTCATGTTGTGTATCTTATGAAAGGGCTTCATTGGCATAACACTTGGCACAACCTTAAACAGTTTTTTTTATTATTTTTATGATGTACAGTTTTCGATTACAAATTAGAACCCTCGGTGGACGAGTCCGACTCGCACTTGCCCGCTTTTTTTTAAATAAAATTACCTGTTTTTTTTTATTTATTTAAGTCTGCAATATTGCATTTTTTATGGCCTTTAACGTTAAAACAAGCCGTTGTCAGAAATTTGTACACTAGACCATAAACAAAACGGTGCTTGTTTCCAAACGCAAATATGAAGTAGTATTACTTGTTAATAAGCGAAACAAAACAAACACCAATCAACAGACGCGGCCATCAAAAGAAAATTATGGCAATTTCCTTACATATTACATGAAATATTTGCTACTGTTCTTTGTTCAAAATTGTACCTTATTTCCTTAAAATACAGCTGCATACGTTTTAAATATTAAAAACAAAGAGCTCAAAATCTTACTGTTTGCCAAAACCTATTCCCGCGAGTCTCACACATTACATACGTACATTAAACCTAATATATATTTATAATATGTTTGCTGATGTAAAATATTTATGGTATAAATTTTATTGGGTTCTTGATTATGTGCCACGCAGAAGCCCGAAGAAAAATAATAAGAGGCATCATTCATAAATGGCATCGCAGACCTCAATTCACGCTTACATGTCCATATATATGTTTTTACATTAAGTAATATATATGTATATCTGTATGCAGATTTACAAAAACATTATCAGCATTAAAAGGGAAGCAGGCTTTGATCGATGAGAAATTACATTAATATGTAATATGTTTAAAAGTGGCTTACTTTTATCATCAAATATAATTAAGATAATACGTTTGCTGCGTATCTAATGCACAAATAATTTCAAAAAAGCAAATCACTCCATCCTTATAATGACCTCCGCTCCGTTCAAGCGTAAATGGTTTATATGCATAAATTCTTCGTCAACGTAATAGAGTACGGTGTCGTACTGAACATATCATGATCATGTTACCATTACTGCAACGCAGAAATTTTACCAACGTGAAGTTAACTGTTTGAAGCCGCTTTATTCACACCAATAACAGCTGTATATTTTATATTGGAATAAATACACGACAACATTATTGACATAGAATAATTCTTCTACTGCTATGTTGTATTTCAAATAACTATACTAATCACATCTCACTTCTTAGGATCTGACGCAGAGCCGGTATGGAAGCTTCAAGACCCGGGCTTCGACCAAGGCTACGGATCTGAACGCTCCCCAGAAGACGACTACGTGCCTCCTATCGCTCCAGCCATATCTCTTGAAACTTACGAGGCTGAGCTTCGATTGATCTACCCATTCATCAATGACGGTAAGACTTACCATTACGTACCAGGATTTATTGTCAGCTGTCTCACTGATGGAAGTGTAAAACGACTTTGTTTTCTTTGTTATAAAAATAAGAGTAAAGTTTGACAAATTTACGAACACTTTGGAAGATGTATTACAATATAATAATTTTCCTAAATTGTTAAGTTTAAAACATAAGTAAATGAAATTAATTGCAAATATCCGAGTTAATCTGAACAATTCTGAATAAATTCTGAATATTGACCCAAAACATTTTAATCACTATCTAAATCCCGACAAAGTTTGATTTATATCTACAGGCTATGACAGATTGTTCGTGAAACAATTTATCAAAAGCTAAAACCTATGATCAATCAGTCATAAATTACTTCTGGCAATATCATAAATTTTCTAAATACTGCGGCTACGAGATACTATTTCATTGGAAATGTTTCAGAAACTATCTTGAATGTTGTTTTAAAATGTCATTAAAGTTTGGTGTCCACTTCTCTGTTAATTTTCGACTTTACAGTTTGTTTATACAGTACAGTACTATAAAATTAATGTAAGAGGAAAATCGTGAGATATATCCTCTCAATTATCAGATTTTTCTGTAAAACAAGAAAAAATTAGAAACGCAGATGACGCTGAACGAATGGCAACATTATGTATAGCCTGTATTCCAATAACATTTTTTTTTAAACTGTGATCCCGCTTTAAGTACATGTTCAGCTCAGTAATTAATCTAAGTTATAAATCAAAAACACTGTATCCTCGGATATATCGGCAAACGTGGTAACCGACAAGTTGAGGCCAAGACCTCGATGGTTAGCGCTTCTTGGATCTCGGCCTTCGTTCAGCAGTGGATGGATATAGACTAATGATGATGGACACCACAGCTGGGAAATCATTTAGCTATTAATAAATAGGCAAATGATTTTTGATGAGCAAGAATAGTTTAATTTTGAAGTATAAACGCAAAAATATACAGTCACCTCTCACCAGCTGGGTCTACAGCGATAAAAATTAGTAACAGGTTTTGTCGCTATTTAAAAGAAATTTTAATAACTAAAACAAAACAAAAAATAACGCCAACATTTACTAAAATTATAAGATTCAGTATTCACAATCATAACTAAAATGGGATTTATATAAATTTCATGATAGTTAAATTATGTAAAGAGAGATCCAACAACCAAAAACCTTTGAGCCAGCTAATAAAGACTGGTACATATGCTACGAAGATATTTAAGCAATAATTTACAACATATGGCTACATATAACTTGAGATAATAAGCCAGTGGCACATATCGTGTTCTACGCTTTTCTGCTTCAGTAATATTTGAATGGAAATTTCATTAGTGTGACGAAACCTTACGCGTCATGACGTTAATTCCTTAATGTTGCTGTCAGTAATGATGTGTTTAATAACAAAGTTACAAAGACACGTAACAAATTTATGTAAGACTTTCTTAAGTATTATTTCACAAGCCACTGTTTCTCCCCCGAAGTAAGAAATACTTGAACAGTTTGTCCAAATATGATTGAAAGCATTACTACAAACTTTGAACAGAATACCGAAATATTTTCTAAATCGCAAACCTAAAATATCGGATACATATTGAATATTAGGATATAAAACTTCGAGGCCGTAAATACAAATGTGTGTTTGAAACTGTAGGAGATAGAAAGCGATGTATATAACTCAGACGAAGGACCATGTGAGAATTATTGATATTGCAGGCTCCTCAAAAGGACCTGTGATTTTGTTCCTTTTGATTTATTATTTATTGCAAAACGGACGAGTAGGTTAAATAAAATATGACTTCGTAGTTACAATATTTAGACTTTTTGCTATATATGAAATAAGCCTGTATAAATTTAACCTGTCAGACGGTAAAATATCTAGATCCCAAAGGAGACGCCAGCTAAACGAAATTTAGGCTAATATTGACTGTAACGTCGTGCCTTAGCTAAAATAACTCTGTTCAACTCTTGAATTCCATTTAGGGGCTAAGAATTTACACGAGAAAATACCGAATGTTAAAATTATGATTAACTGTATGTATGTGTGTATTTTATATTTGCTTTTATACACAATAGGTACAACTTTTTTGTTCTTTTGTATTATGGTACGGAAAAAGTGAATAATGAAATGCGTTATGGGTTATATGACAGTGTCTTTCTTCATGTTTTCGTAGGCCACGGTTCCTTTCCTTTCCTACAAAAGTTGCAGTTGCAATGCAGGTTTAATTACTCTCAAAGAAGCAAAAAACCTATATTAAAGTTATTAAATCGAGTTAACACGATTGGGATGTACATGTACAATCATAGCTCAATTTCTCAACTTGAATTCTAAAACTGTAATTAAAGCAAGGTTAACCTAATTGATTAAGTCATATAGTTCGCAGAGAGAGAGATTTACTGCCTTAATTTAAAGCCGTTCGCAATATCTGGCTAAAACATGTTCAAATCCTTTAATAAATCTTTGACAAACTTGTAATTTAGGGTTCTACATGGAAGGCTAACAATAGAGCGCAGTGTAGAACTTAGGGCGTGTTGAATATCCAAATCGTTGTAGCTTAGTGACCTGTTACCTACTAGTGCTATATAGGTAATGGTAGTGTGTTAAATACTCGTACAACACAAAAAAAAGAATTAAAATAGGAAAGTGGACGTCGGCATCTGGATATCTAAACATTTAGTGAATATCGCGGTGCAGTATCTGCTATTGAATAAATAAAATTTAGAATACGAGTAGAATGAGAATCGCAGAAAACAGATTGATGATTTTCTATGTTATGGCTTTTATTTTTTAAGTTCACGTGTATTGGATCTGTGTGTGGCGTTTCGCTACCGTCACATGGATGTAAGGTGAAAAACAACCGGTCAGGTACGAGTCGAACTCGTGCGCCGAGGGTTCCGTACCTACCCAGATTTGAAGTAGATTTTCGCGAAAATTTGTAAGTACCAAAATTAATCTTAATTTTCGTTTTATTTTTATTTTTTGGCTTCGTGATTCTAGGTTTTTGACCCACAATCTTTAAGGTACTTTCAATTCAATTTTGGTTAAAAGCAAGGTCTTACAGCACAAGTAAAGAGAAAATGTTGAAAATTAAGGTAAATTTTGGTACTGGCGAAAATCGAAATTTGCCTATATCTTTTTATCGTGTTGACTCAGGACTTTGATTTTTATACACCTAATAAGGACCATAGACCTCAGTATCTGGTATAAACTTCAACTTGCTAGGTCTATCCGTTCCTGAGAAAATCGCTGGTGACACACGGACAGACGGACAAGAAAGATCTTATAAGGGTTCCTTTTTTACCTTTTGGGGTACGAAATTATTTACTGTTCATTACTTTTCTGTTATACAATATTTCTTACTGCAAGAAACGACTAAACGACTAATTTTGACTAAGATGTAGGGTTTGTGAAGTTAGGGCTTGTAGAGTTAGGACGTGTAGAGTTAGTTAAAAGTTATCAGATCTCATAACTTACGCATATTTTAAATCTGATAACTTTTTGAGAATGGCAACATTTTACATGAAAATTTTTTTGGAGGATAAAATATTTTTCAGTACCTATTGAAGCAACCGACCGAAATAGAAGAACTATAATTAATTTTAACGGAAAGGAATCCCTTGAGGTTAGATAAGTTCTCAATGATTTATTGGCAAAACCTGTTTAAAAACTACGAGAACTAACCACAGAGAGAACCCAGATTCTAATTTGACAGTATGTCTTTATTTTAAGCAAAACAATTGAATGCTTGTTATAGTTATTCTTCTTCCGTTTGCACATATTATTACAAGCGATAAAATACAATTACTTTCCACTGAACCTGTTTCCCAAACTAGGTTGGAATCGGCTTTAAGTCGGATACGGCTGAACTTCGTTCTTTTCCGCGACGCGACTTCTATCAGACCTATACAACCCAAGTACCAGTCGATATCGAAAACAGACTATTGTCGGACTGTCCCCGAGGCACGGAGGGACCCCTTCCCCTCCCCCCCCCTCAATGTGTTAAGAATGGTCACCCATCCACAGACTGACCTCAATGAGATTGCTAACTTTGCAATATGTTAACCTACTTGGTTACCACTTAGTCACGAGCCTCTTATAAAATATTTGCAAATTAAAAAGCTCTTCATTCAACTCAGGATTTTCAAGGACGTCAGAACACCGAAATGATACGTAATCTCATAATCCAAGAAACATTACTGGCCTAAAACACTACTTAGACAGTATGCAAGGCCTGGACGTAGTATTATTACACTATATAAATTAAGCAACAACCATAAAGGAAAATTGTAGCAACAACATAAAGATGGTTTGTTCATCAAAAAAATCGAATGATAAATCCGGTGATTTTTTTGATGAGCAAACCAACACTTTCTTTCACAGTTCACTGTGATTGTGTCTTATGCGTAATGCTAAGCAATGTTATTTTGCCGAGTTTGTTTTACGTTAAATGCTCCAGACGTTGAAGAAACTTCTGTATCATTACTCGTTTGAAACCCTGGGGCGTTTCTTGATACTGCAGTTGACTGAACACGATTTTTACAAGATTGTTTGTTATTTAATATTGTTGTCTTTTAAGTTTTATGTTTTTGGTCCGTTGCTTCTAAATTGGAAAATGTCGGCTGTTCTATGAAAGCGTTTACCGAGTACAAGATAATGAAATTACTTTTATTTAAGACAACATGTTTTTTGAATTTATCTGTGCATATTATTGAAATCGATTAAATATCATAAAGTTTTAGAAAATTCACTGTAGTCTTATATACCAGGTTTGGACATCAGAATAAAACTAAATACTTCTTATGTTTCGAAGTATTATTATAATACTTTGAATTTAGGATAATTATCCAATAAAAGTATTTAATCTGCTTATAACTATTTACAGGAAGATTTTTAAACCAAAACAAATTTACAATCTCTGACCGTACATAACAGCACGTTGCAAGCGATTGGTGCAATACCATAGAAAAAATAGATAGATGAAAAAAGGGGAAGCAATAAATCCTAATGGCTACCTATAAACTAACTGCGTATAGTTTCGTACAATATTAGGGCGACTAATATTTAGATATTATACATTATTAATTCTCAATGACAATTAGTGCAATTAGAAATTTAAGTGGATAGCAAGAAATAATCGTGTATACTTTTTGGAAAGTTTTATGTTTTAATTTCTAACTATAGATATAGATACTAACTACTAATTATAGATATATAGATAACTATAACTATAGATCTGTGTGTTCCAGCCTTGTATGCTGTCAGAAGTAGTACAAAAACAAAACAATCTAATTCAATATCGCTGAACTTATGGGAAAATGTAAGCGAGCTTTACAATCTTCCCTGACATTTTTGTTGTATAATCAACGTTTTAAGAGAAAATTTCATTATCACATGATGTCTTTACATAGTATAAAATAAAGTCTCTTTTTTGTGTTGTACGCTTAGATCTTCTAAACTAAGCAACTGATTTTAATGCGGTTTTCACCAATAGAGCGAGTGATTCAAGAGAAAGGTTTATATTTATAATACATGCATATTATAGCAGAGGAAATCCGAGAATTTCAGAGATTTGTTATAAAAAAATGTTTTATGCGCTTAGACCATAACATTTAATACGAAATTATTTATCTTAAAAAAACCTCTAAAAAAAAGTCTGAGGCTATATGTCTATCTCCTAAGGATGACCCACTGGGGGTTATCCTTAGGAGATAGATATATACCCTTTTTATCTTTTTTATCTTTTGAATAATACAAAAAATAAGGGGTTATTTACGAAACTATTTTAAACAATACATTATTATTCCTTATCCAATTAAATACGTTAGATACGCTGTGCATTTAATGTAGATTAACATTGCTCTTTCCAGCATATCATTAAAATGAATATCTTAGAAAATATTAGAGGTTTAAAATGCCCCAAGGACCGTCTGGACAGCTGAACCGGTTGACAGCGGCCGGCAGGATCGAGTGGGGCCTATAAATATTGCATTTAAAGATGTCCTGCAGTATAGGCCTATCATGATAATAGTATAATTAATTACTCCACACTGACACCACATTAGTAGTATCTACATTGCACCCGTGCGAAGCCGGAGCGGATCGCTAGTGTGTAATAAATAAGCCATCATAACTGCGCAAGAGCTATGGGTCGGGCCGGCTACATGAGAGTGATGCCATGGCCTTACAGGAAACCGTTGTTAAGAAAATCGTTCGTGGTTTTGCACCAAGTCAGTGAGGTTACCGTTTGCCCAAACTCACAATTCTGAGAGAGAATTAAATACAACTACTTCTCAAAATTCCGTACCAAATACAAGTCTTGGAAAAAAAATACTGAGACGCATTTGTTTTAACTTTAGAACTGGTGCGTCACGAATCCTTCAGAAGTCCCATATTAATCTTTCACATAATCTTATACATCCATATCACACTAACGCAGTTATCTCACCAAACATCAGGCTATTTATTTTATTCCCAAACCACAAAACCAACTTTTCTCATTGCACTATTAACTGTTGAAATATATTGATGTTTTAAATCTCGTATATTAATAACAGCACAGTTTAAGCTATCGATAATGACATAACATTTCGATATTGGACAGAACACGGACGTTAATTACGCGGGATAAATTAATTAATGCTGCATATATTATGTGTATATGTGCGCGAATTGTCACTTGTGTTAATTAACTGTATGAAGTTTGTTGATTTTGTTATTACGAGTATCTCGTGTTACATTTATGAAAATGTAAATTTTGTTTGTTCTGCTGGTATGTTTAAATATCTGTCTGTGCCGTTCAAGGCTAACTGTATGAAATTGCGACTGAATGTAAGCGCTAAATAAGAAGGTGGAATAAAAGTAACTGCCTGTGATCCTGTGACTACGCCACTTGTAATTAATTAATAAAATGTACATGTCCCAAGTTATAGGAAAGCCTAATATTATCAACGAAATGCATAAACAATTACTGACGCGGTTGATGTAGGTGTACTAATTTTATTTAAGTACTAAAATACCCCATTTTAAGGGTAAATTGATAAATTCCTCACACTAACAAATATTTTTGTGGGGAGTTGTTACTGTTATTTCTGTGGGGAGACTTAGTTTTAATAAACAGCAACCTTTGATACTGCCATAAGGCGAAACCGGTCAGGTCAAGTTAAATTAAATAGTGCAATACAAGTACAGTGGTTACAAGTTTACCAAGTGTTTCAATCCCATGGAATGAATTTTAAGCTATGCCTTTACACATCTGGCTATTGATATAAATCGTTGCCCACAATACTCAATAAAATATATATGTATATTTTAATATGTCATTAATAAAAATATTTGTGATGGTTGAAACATCATGAAAAAAAAGTTTGTGATGGTTCTTCAGCATCATTATCTCAGCTGAAAGACGTTCATTGCTAGACATAGGCCTCTAAAGGGTAGCAACAATGTCCGGTCCTATGTTGCCCGCATCCAATGTCTGCCCGCAACCTTCACCAGGTCGTCGAACCACCTTGTGGAGGGCCTACCCAAGCTCCATTGTCATCTGGTCATCTGTCGCCAGTCGAGAACCGTTTAGCCCTATCAGCCATCGCTGATAGTGATAGTCTTTACTAAATGAAAAATATTTTTAATACAAAAAATATTTAAATCAAACTACATTTATTTTAATAGATTTATGACTTTCGTATTTGTAATAAAAATATTCTAAGACAGAATAATTTTAAACGCTGTAACACTTAATGAAATGTTTTATTAGATTAGGAAACAATCGTTGATCACGTCAGAATTATTTTTGTAAAGTATTTGTATTGTAATAAAATCATACCTTAAGGGAAAACTCATTTAAAAATACTTTAAACCCGTTTAATTAAGTCAAACAATGTTCGTTCGATGAATCGGAACACTTGCTAAAAACAAAGAAATCATTCGTTTCAGGCTTCTGCGGACCCACTAGTAATTCAATTTCCTCAAAGAATATTGGCAATATCAACAAAATCGAATAACATAGAAATGTCCGACGTTATATTAACAGGATATTGCTTCAAAACGTGGGACGAATCCATTAGCAAGGGTGGTTTTAAACTAAGTTTATTCTCCAAACAGCATAAATAATTACGTTGTACGCTTTTTACTAATTTGATTTTATATATTCTCATTAGCGCGGCATTCTGGATGAATTAGTGAGAAGATATAATATGCACGGTAATTATGTACCATATAATCTTATTATTGTTACAAGATATCTTGACTAGCATTGTGGGTTAATGTATAAAGTTACTCTGTATAAAATGACATGATATCAAACATGAACATTATGAATAACAAATAAATGTAAATAACGCATGGAATATGTTGCATAACTTTTTTTGTTTTTATAACAAACATAAATGTATTATTAATGTAAATAGGGAATGTAAATCAGGCTTCAATTTTAAAAAATACATGAAAGCGGTTACATCGAATTTTGAAGTTGATATGATATGCTACAAAAACTTGTGTAAAAACTGCTTAAGGTATACGATGACATAAACCTTAACTTACAAGTATATTGGCGATTCGACCACCAGGCGATCTACTAACTATCTATTTAGGAACTTTCAAATCAGCTGCGGAAATGTAGTTTGAAGAAGTATGTGGTAGAATCTTGCACCTGAACTTTTTACTGCCCTTGCTCAAACAATTAAGCAGAACTACATAATAAAATTAGTGAAAAAGCCAAACATTAAAAACGTGGTTGCAGTAGTGAAGTCGGAATGTTGCCATAGAATCTAATGAAATATAAATTTAATACAATTGCTTTATTTTATCTAAAGCTTGATGTATATAAAGATAAATAGTTACTCTTTATTGCTCACCATGATTAGGATTTATACAATGTAAAAAAGAAACAAAAAAAATAGTAATACAATAGGCCGCCTTATCGCAGTCTGCGATCTCTTACAGGTCACCTTTAGATGGATGCTATGTGTAATTCAACAACATATTGAACTTAATTAAGAATATTTATAATGTGAAAGTAACTTAAAACTAATAGAAGGTTGAATTAAGACCATGCAAAGTGAAATTACGTTGAGACTAAGCTGAATTGAGTGTGCCGACCGTGTGGTTCTACAACTAAGAGAAAAATTCAATTACACTCGATTTCGTGGAGGTCGAAACCAACGCTTTTAGCACGTTTTTTCTATTCGGCTTTAGCTTGAAATGATACGAGTCGAGGGGTAGCCAAGGGAGCTTTAGACCTTGCATACAAATTGAACGTGTAAATGAGATAACACTGTGTAGCCACCGTACTCGGAGGTGGGACCGTGTTACAATAAAACAGGGTAATGGGAATTCCTGATACAGCAAATTGTTTTCGCAACAGAAAATGTTTAAAAGCGTTCCCTATTTGAAGAATTTTATCGGCGTTTACCTTAAATATTTAACGGTGGCACTTTACAGGTCTTTGGTATTTGTATGATTTTGTACAATTGCTTTGTTACAATTTTTTTACTTAATTGTAATGTTCTTCTTTTATATTGTCAACGGTTTACTCGACTGTGCCAGAAGGAGTGTTATGGTTTTCGAGTATTTCTTTGGAACGTTCTGTAGTTTAAATGGCTTTATTTATTTTGACTTAGGAGTTTGTAGTTAGAATCGTTTTTATTGTGGGACTGACATGTTTAAGTACGTTAAAAGATGATTAGGTAAATTACATTTTTTTAATCACCAACAACAGCCTTTACCAGTCCACTGCTTTACATAGGCCTCTCCTTAGAAATGAGGTTTTGCCCTACCACGCTGGCCCGATGGTTACTAATGATATGACATGTTCAAGTATGAACTTGTTTTGACATAATACACGTTTTAAACAAAATATTTAATTTTATGCTACGTACATATAAACTTATACTTACATATACTTTGAATAACTTCAAAATAATGGTATTCAAATTAATACATGTCTTACAAATTAAAAATAAAAATATTTGAAAACGGTTGCATCAAGCTACCTATGTCCAATGTATATGTTGATAAATAAGCATAAGTGAGTCCATATACTGCAGGTTTCATCATCATATTGGCCTACTATACCAAGCTGGCCAGACCGGATGGTATAGGGTTTGTTTAGAGTTTTCCTTCTCCTTGAAGTGCTGTTATCCTGAGTAGTTTGCTCCCTTAGTCAGCTCTTACGAAACCCAAAGGATAAATAGGGGTGGTGACTCTTTTTATTTTTAATCCGTTACCACACGGATAGATTTAATACCCCACATCCAATTAAAAAGCTTGTATTTATGTATTTATCAGCAGTATACCTATTATATTACAGACACTTCCCGGTTTAGGATCTCTTTCTTCCTCTCTCTCTCTCTGTTGTCTCAAGTTATTATTATTAAAAAACAAGTAACTAGGAGTACAATTTAAATCTACATGGGTACATTTAATTAAAAGACCTTTTAATTCATAAACATTCTATATACAGCTTTACTCTGCTTGTTTAATGAATTGTCACCTCGTACATCTATATAAAAAGTTCCTGAAGAAATACCTTCTTCTCTAATCGGATTGCTCAGAGTTGAAGCGTAGATTCTACTATATAAGTAACTTATCGCTCGTTAAAATTTTCTCTTCTTAAAAGCACGTGTCATAATAAAGTTGTTAAAGTCCATTTGTGGAAACAAGTGCCGAGTTGAGGAGAATTCAACTTTTACTGCTGAAATTAAATTATCTCCCATCGTATGTTGTTTTGTTTTAATAGCCGACTATACGCGAAAAAAAAACATTGCTAATACGAGTGTGGCTAAGCGAATACGATATTTATTAACTTTGTATCAGAGAGATAAATCTTAAGCCATCCCAGACTTGTAAAGTCATTGTGAGACAGCGCTGTGAAACAGATAAAAAATGGCGTTAGAACAGAAAGTTCAGTCAGAGATTTATATGGTATTGCAACTAATGATCATCATGAGACGAGATCTTTTATAATCGGTGGAAATTCACCTTTATAGATACTAGATTTAAAGAACATTTTTGTTAATTTGTTCATTCGCTATCTTTTTATTTATACTTTCTTATGTGTAGAATTTTGTATTACGTATCTATACAATTGACTAAAAACCTAATCTACCATCTTCATGTAAAAAAAAAACTCTTTGTGATAAGTACAAATACAGTAACTACTCTTCAATAACTTTCTTTATATCGAACAACAAAGCCCAAACAAAATTTCCAATTACATTAGTCCGGGACCGTCAATGTTATAATATAATATCGCTATGTTGTATGACAATTTTTGTGCAGCCTTCAATACCAATATGTCAAAAAAAAAAAAAAACATTGCTCTCTAAAAATGATTTTTATGGTTAAATTTGTCACAAAAATATACAATATATATTATATAGTAGGAAATATCATGGCAACAAAATAATACCGTATTGCGGGTGTGTTTTGGAAGTATTTGGTAATGTCTCTGTCTCTATTTTCGTGAGAGAGTCATGCTTCGGCACGACCGATGTTAAGCTATTAATTGCTTTTCATCGCGTGAGTGAGGTTACCAGATCCCAAAACCACAAATTTTGGGTGGGGACTCAACGGGTAGCAACGCACTGGTGACTTTTGAGTTGCGGGGCTCTATGGGCGACGGTAGACACTTCCATCAGTGACCCATCTGCTCGTTTGCCCTCCTATATGGCATAAAAACGTGTTTTTTAAATCCAAGATAAATTATATAACACCGATTTTCAAATTTCTACTTCCCATCGTCCATACATCAAAGTAAAACATTATTAGTGCTATTAGTATAAAAGATTTTCCTCGCCGTTTCATTCAACGTTATAAGAAGCTGTGCCTGCCGCGATTCTGTAATATTTCACATTCCCGAAGCCATTTGTTTAGGCACTTGAATACTTTATTCATGAACTTTAGCATTTTCAACGTTTTTAAAATTCACCCCAACATATTTGTTTACCAAGAAAATATTGACGCTAACGGAACTGACGTGCTTTAATTTTAACAAGTTATACAGTTTCGTTCTATTATTAATTAACGAGCGTGTTATTAGAAAGTGGTGATACGTTATGTGAAATATTGAAATTAAACGTATTTATATCATGTTCCCACATGTGTGATTATCACTTATTAATGTATTTATGTTATTGGAGACGGTTCTTTTTTAATTTTAAATGTATTTTATCGTATGGGAACAAATGAGCAGACGGATCTCCTGATGGGGACTGCTGCCCATGGACACCTGTAACTCAAGAGAAATGTGCGTTTCCATCCTTTAAGGCCCCGTCCGCACAGTGATATTTTACTGCGCGTTTTTTTTTTTCAAAATTCTGTGACACATGGGATCTATATAGGATTATCCGCACTGGCGGCAAAAAAAATCGCCTGAAAAAATATTTGTGATTTGATACAAAACGAACGCGATGCGGTGGCGAAATATTTCCACAGAATTTTAGTAAAAATAAAACGGGCGGTGAAATATCGCTGTGCGGACGGGCCCCTAAGGGAAATAAGGGAATTAAGGGGTCCGGTAACGTAACTTACACAATGAAAAGCTACGAAAGAATTGCTTAGTACATGTTTTCTGTAAGTCTGTAAGTTCTGTAAGTCTGGTGTCACTCCGGACACGCCAGCCCATATCTGCCGAAGCATAGTAGTTTGACTGTGAGTAATTGACATCTTCGCCATCCTAAATCCTATAAGCCCAGGCAACATAAAATTAAGTTATTGTTTTTTTTATCTTATTATGTATAGATAAACAAAAACTTCTTCATTCGTCTCTGTCACCAATCATAAAACTTGACATAGGTCAAATTACTATAGAGATCTCACAGTAAATAAAAATTCATGGTTTTTTATTTTGTTTCATGACCATTGTTTATTTAATAGACGGTTAAACTTTAATATTTTGAGCAGAATGAGTTTATTATGTAACCCTTGACATGTTAGAACATGTCCTTTAAATTTTCCCGTCACACTCTCAATATAAATTTTATCCAATCTATACTGGGGTGGGTACCTTACACTTGCCGATAACAATTTCACGCCAAAATCCTGCCATTAAAGTATAATTATCGTATGTAATTCATAGCTATCGATTTAATAAATTTTGTCGCCAGCACCCGACTGTCGGTAAATTGTAATCTGTTGAAGTTGGAGGAGACGTATTGTTTTTACCTTTATTTTATTGCATTTTATCTTAGATTCGGTGATCTTTTTTTGCTGCTCTAGTAAAGGAAGGGTAAATATTTAAAATTACATAGTAGTACTTTATATAATATATATTTTTTGTGACTATTATATGGATTCTATTCTATGCAAATATTATCGTGGATTTTTTTACAAAATGTACATTAGGATACTTTTGTTTTGACATATACTCGTAATGACACTAAGCCTGCTAGAAATCGGACGATGCTTGATAAGGTTTATTAATGGGTGTTGTTAACTTACTTCATTATTAAAACATTAAACTAACTATTAAGAAAATATTGAAATATGATGTAATAGAAACAATAGGTGACATAAGTTTGTTTACGTAAATCTATGTAAAAACAGTTCAATTCAAAAGGTTTGAAAATTCAAATAAAAATTGCAATTGTATCAGCAAGAGAAACGAAGCTAATAGTTGAAGTACCCATCTAATTATTTTAATCGAATTTATTTAATGGAAGAGGCGTCAGATTTGAAATAGATAAGAGAGACGGTGACCTGGATACTATGGGGCAGATTTTGAAGGGCCTATACTAGTGCGAACGGTTGTCTATTTACTGATAAAAAGCTGTTCTAATTCTGAAACTAATTATTTTTTAAGAATATTCGTGATAAATTGGAAGGCTCGAAGTATAACGTAGCGAATTTTCACTAGACTGTAGCTGAAAAGAAATTCACTAAGACACTTATAAATTACAGTTATGTCTATACATTTTTCAAACATTGATTGCTAGTGAGTATTAGTAACAGTGCCTTCGAAATATGTTCAGACTTTTGATATTTCCTTTCTGATTCAATCTGCAAAGTTATTACAAGTCGTCACAAGACTGCTCTCTGACTCTGAATTACTTTTGTTAGCCAATCAATGGACGCCATATTGTTGGATAGCAGAAATATTTCATGATGAAAGTCTTAACTTTTTCATAAAACTTTATTAAAGAGCGTTTCTTCTTTTTAATTTTAAGAAAAAATCCTAATATTTTATATTAAAAAGTTTTGCTTGCAAGACTGTGTTTTAGGAACAATATAATCCGTTAGACGGAAAGCTTCTGATAATAAGTTTTTAGCTTTTTAGTAACTATTTTTAGATATTTCTGTTAGTATATACATACCACTGCCTTTAGACGTGACAAAGCAGGAACTTACTTTGTATGTAACACGAGCTCTTACAAAATCTTGCATAGTATGTTTTATTTAACAGGTGATACCTAAAAAATATAGCTCAGAAGAACAAGGTAAGAGTTTGAATGAAAAGTTTAACACCGAATTTTTATGAAGAAAATGTAAGATTTTTAAACTAGTACAACATATCTACAGCTTTAAAAGTACGAATACCTTTACGAAGAATTTCTTCCAATACGCCACTGCTATCTTTAATTTATACGATTCCAATAGTTTCAATTCTGGTTTGCTACGTTGTTTGTTTTCCGTCCGAAACAGGAAAGTTAACTTGAGATTTTATCTATAGAAACAATGCCAAATGTAACGTAAGGGTGATGTTCGACGTAAAAGGAGTAAAGGATTTTCCTAAAGAAAATCTTTGTTTGAGGAATTTACACGCTATAAAAGAAAGTTTTCACGGCATCCAGCTGTTTGGAAATTCTTTGCGTCACTTACACAAAGAATATGTTATTTTATACGTCCAAAGAAGTAACATCTCTAACAGTCACTCTCATGTTTTTTGTTCTTCTTATTATTGCTGGTTTAGTTATATCCTTTTATATGTTTTTACTTTGTTCAAAAACAAATACATCTGGAATGTAATCAACATCACCTTCTGACTTAATGTCAAACTATAAAATGATGAATAGGATTAAGGAAGACGACGGTGTACTTGAAAAGTTACAGCTGAGGCGTGTAGTTCTCTTTTCATTTTGATCTTTTTTTATGTAGAGAAATCCGATCTTCGTACCTTGAAGTAAAAGAGAGAGAAAAGCGGAAGATCGCTACTAAGAATTTGTGAGTCTTCTGTACGTCATCGAATTTTTAGAGTGGCTTGGAATAGTTGTTTGGCTCGCTGTATACTCTTTTATTTTTACTACTGAAATTTAAAACCAAATGATTTGAAGATGCCAATGGATGACGTCACAGGTTGTTATTTGGTACAAACTTTTACAGTACAGTAGTTTTAACAAAATTTAAAATAAGGTAATATTTTTTAACGCATATGAACTGCAATGTTCTACATTTTGTTGTTTGAATACGGACTTAAGCGTCAAGTGCTTTGTATCATAAAATCCGACCAACGCGCTGCTGTCAATCGGACTGAGCTAAATTAGAATTTGTTGATTAAAAGTGTAGCATATACGTATAACGTGAAATTCAATCAAATATGACTATTTATCCCACCAGCCATTTTAGCACTTGTTTTTAATAAAGCGCACACAGAGTGAATTTGTGGGTGCTTCAGTTAACTTAGTTATGAAAAGCGATTATAATAATGAGAAAAACTGTCATAAGATGGGCTCAGTTTTATATTGCGTCCATCGTACTGAAGATATTTAAATGTTAACGGTGACGAAATATGTTTTCAGAATACGTGGCAACATATAGATAACTACATAAACGAGGTTCTGGAACATCGTTCTCTACCTAGTTATCGGAATTTATTGCATAGATAACCTATAAACCAAACGACTCTACAGAGCACTTATATTGAGGGGTTCTTAAAACACGACTCTTACCGTCCTTTCTAGTCATCAGTCCTTATAATAGACCACCATTAAACTGTTAGCTGTTTTACCACACTCGCGCGTTAGGTACTTGCCTTGGTTACGTCATTTAAGTAATTTGCATTAAGCAGTTTTTATTAAGCAGCTACACAGTTATCGATAACCTCCTCATAATAGTATTGGAACGATTTATATCTTATAGTACCTTTTCGTGTACTGGTAAATGTTTTAGATATTCCATTAGCATTTTTTAACGGTGATACGCGACCGACTTTTGCACGAGAAAGAAAACAATCAGTTTAATAAACATGGGATCGCACCTTCGTTCGTTCGTTCACCTGATGGAAAGTGAGTGCCAACCATTAACGCCTGCAACATAACAATATAAGTATAACAGTGCGAAAATCTACTATAGGTTAGATTCCTGCACACTATTGTAAAAAGCACTAGTACACTCGAACAACATGTACAAATCACCAATGCAGATACTGATTGGCCCTAGAATTCTTACCACGGCTAATGAAAATCTTTCCAGGCATCTATTTCGTACGCGCCGTTACCCGAGCTTTAATATGCCACTCCATTTTATTCATGGGCATTGTAAAGCGCCGTCACGTTTGAATTCTTCGCTCCACTCCTGGCTGCGTTATTAGACAGACTTGCCTTACGAGTGCACTAATGTATGTACACTGCAAAACGCTTGGATATGTTTACCACATACATTTACATAAGTGTCTGTGATATTGTTAAGGATTTTAATACAGGTTTAGATGTAAGGACTTATTTTATACATTTAAGGTTTATATTTATTTTTATTTGGAAAATTTACGAAATGTTAAAACATTGCTTTTCAATTTAATATGAGTCAATTTATTAGATAAAAATGGAAACTTAATTACAATTAACGTAAAATTGAAATGCAATGAAACTTATCGATTCAAATTTTAGAAATAATGGTGTAATATCCTATATAACGCGCTGAACTATATGTGAGAACTTAAAAGATAAGTGGCTTATAAACTGCTACTATATTCCATTGCCGATTCTCATTGAATTTGAGAGCTTAATTTCCGAGTTGAATTCATAGAATATCAACCAAGTTCTTCCGTACTAATTACTTAGTCACATTATTCTAGAAAGAGCGAGGACTGTTTGGATCTAAACGTGCAACGCGGAAAGCGCTTTGCATTCTGATTACCCATTTTCAGTCGTGTTTTATTGTGTTTGCGTGATAGAAAAGGAAATCGAATAAAAGTCTCTTTGTCATGGATATTTGAAAACTAGTTTTGAACTCCTTCATTAATTGTGTCATTACAATTATTTTGTCTTTAATTATTTATAGATTATGTCTTATATTACCTTAACTTTACAGACTTATATACTTGATGTATTAGCGATGGCCAAGTCATTTAAACTTTTAAGAAAATAATTACACTGCATTTAAACCAAGAATTTAGACTCATCATTCATTCTACAGTAAGTTAATATCAAATGGAACGATTTAACTTCTAACCAGTGAATGGTTGATTGAATGTTAATGGTGACTCGAGGGTGTGGTGCATGCAATACAGGGCAGGTCACATGCGACTGGTGATCCAGAACACGCGATAGTTGAGCGAGCACTCGTTATGCGAAGAAAATCAAGACATGCGCCAACTACACAACATATATCATATCGCGTCAGATTCAACATTAATAACTCTACACGATAGATGTCCTGGGGACCAAACTCTCATAAAATATAAATCTGCACTAGAGCGCGCTGTTAATGTAGATGGTTTAATAGTGACGGGATATAGACGGGATACAGAGCTTATGAGAAAGGAAACTATCGTTCTATTCTTAGGAAATGAAAGAAATAGCCAGATACCAGTAGACTAGGATCTTCCAAAAGTTCGATAAACAACTGCGTTATTAGTATTGTGGTGCAGCTCGGTGTGTAAGTGTATACTTCGTTAATGTGTACACAAAACCGATTTATAATAACATATGCTTACTAAGAAAATATTGCTATAAAAAGCCAGTAACACTAATTTCGAAGAAAACTTCTTTCTACCTATTACTTATTTGCAGAATTTTCACTTACCTTAAATACTTCTATTACAAAAATTACTTGAAATGTAAGTTTTTGAATTTGGAAGACGTATAAGAAATGAGAACGTTGAAGGCGCTCGTTTCTAACGGCAACTTTGACAATCAATTCGGAAAGTACCTTTAGGCAAATTTTGACCGCGTTCTCTCTCTCAGTCTAACTTAGAAATCATAACATGCAGAATAAGTATCCTGAGATTATATTTCAGGTTAAATTTGGGATTGCGGTAGTGTCTACAAAAAAACAACACAAAAGAAACATCCGTATCACACTTTTCTCAAGGGATTTTGTCATGACGTTTTCTTTTTCTTGTAACTTTGTTGTTGTTAAAGTTTGAAGCTTTTACAAGAAGGCATAACATATCTAGGTATAATACTAAACTACATTAAAAATTAATCAGTAGTTAGCTAGTGAAAGTTCTTTTATTTTGTTAGCGACATATTCACTACAAATTTTTCAAATTCTAAGTTACCTATTGCAGACATAAAAGCAGACGTATAAATTATTACGATTAACTAAATATACCCCAATTCCAATTTTTTTAGAATGTGTAACGAAATATACTAACTCATTAACTACTAAATGTTTACTACATGCAACAAATTGCTACTTTAAATAATTAACAACTCAAGGTCCCGCAAAGAAAAAACAAATTATGCGCTAAACAGTAATTTTTTTGGTGTCACGAAAGGGTTCTAACGATACTCTAAATAAATTCATATCAGTCACATTCATACATGAAACTAGAAAACATTTTTTTTTGTTTTTAGGTAATCGTGTAAAATGCCTTGCCATATTAGACCGTTTTATTTACTTAACGAGTTTTATTCTAACTTTGTAAGAGCTGTACATGCTGTACAGCGTTTAAATTTTCCAAAGTGTCTCCAAAATCTTCAAATTTTATTACCAAGACTGACAGACTAACTAAACTAACAGAATACAAAACTAACACATACCATACCTCAATAACATAGAACGGTACGGCTGTAACGAGCAACCGATGAATGTTAAGAGACAAGTGTCAGGTCTCGAGACTGTGAACGTGCTACGAATATCGGTATTGTGTGGACTAAACCCGGATCTGTAAGATTATTGCAACACGGGTCGTGAACTCGTGCCATAGTTTGGCTAATTATTACAACGACTATTCGTGTCTGTTGTTCTGCTTTGAAACTGGAGGCCATTGTAGGCTATTGTTACTTGGGAATACTATAATGGCTATTGTATTTTCTAACAACAAAAAAATATTGATCTCTTTTGCGATACCTATGTATGTAAAATCATGAAAACCTTCATTTGATTCAATTGTCAATTTGTTTCAGTTTTTATATACTATTAGTATTATTACAAAATCCTTCTAAGCTTTGTGTAGACTTGTTTAGTATCGCGTTGAATAAGTATTAAAAGAGGCCCAAACCTCTTCTAAGGAGAGGTGTCTGTCCAGCAGTGGACTATTAAAGGCTGATGATGAAGTGTTAAAAACTGAAATAAATACTATCGTTTTTCATTTAATAAAAACACGTCAATCTTAAACATAAAATAACTAAAGTACTCTCACGTACTCCAAGTATCTCTGCCATTATCTGTCTGTACCAGGGTGTCAATAAATAGCAGTCAGCCACTAACCGTTTCCAGGTTACCAGGCCCGGATAATATTGAGCATAACTTCCAAAAATTTCACTTATTATGTGGTGAAAAAACTTAAGAACAGAACATCGCAACAATATGTGGCTTGACTGTTAACTTGTTTTTATAAAATCCTGGGTTATTATTAGGTATATATTTAAATACACTACAGATCACCCGGCGGTTGAATGTCCAACATAACTCGTTAAGTTTTATTTTAATTTGCTTTATTTCACTGAGTAGTACAAATAACTCAAACCGTCATTGCTTAGACTCACTTATGTTGATTTGTCATGTTGTGTAGCTAAATAGTGGCGTGTTCAATGTCTTTTTTAGCGCATTCAATATAATATGTAAAGAATTTTCGTTACACATTATATTGAATAAGATTATTTTGAAGTTATTCATAGTATATTCAAAGTAGTAAGAAGTACGTAGCATAAAATTTAATATTTTTTCTTTCAAATTTGTATTATGTCAAAACAAGTGCGTTCTTGTACATATTGTATCATTAGTACGTATATTGCAAACTAAGTTATCAAAGTACACAACTTTGTGATGTTATTTATGTAGGGAAACAAAGTCCCCTCGAGTTGTGAATGTTCTATAAAGTACACAGTTATGCCGCAGAAGGTACGGTAATGTATGTGTGTGCGAAGAGAAGGAAAGTTTTGTATCCACTAGTTTACTTGCTTTATAACATAGTGCGACGTGTCTAAACAGTACTAAAATTTATCTTTTATTAGCAACCACATATCGCTTTTATGATTACATTCCTAAGTACCTTAGTTTAAGTGCACTCTTAACTAAGTACCTTATATATGTATAACTAGAAGAATATATGTACTCAAGTCTTGCTCATAATCATTATTCAATTTAAGAACTCATCTGGTTCTTTAAGTTTAGAGAAGACCAACAGGAAAAACAGTTTTTAAACTGACGGTGTATTAAACTCACACATTTTGCGATACGTAGCTTTGGCCTATTGACGTAATAAAACGTAGCTAAAGGTATTTTTGGAATATATTAAAAAATAAAAGTAGGCAAAAAGGAAAGACGGAAGAAACAGAACCAGCGTTATAAAAATAATATTAACCTAAATAGTATTTACCAAAAATTATATGAACCATGAAAGTAGCTTTGTAATATCGTATTTGTAGTAAATATACTGAATACTGATTGTGTTCATTAACCGTGTGGAGACGGATTAAGAATACGGAATGTCACCACCCCTATCCATCCCTTTGGTGTCGTAAGAGCTAACTAGGGAAGCAAACTACGCAGGACAACAGCACTGTAAAAGGACGGAAAACTGGTCACAAACCCTCTACCAAAACGTCTGACCAGAGTAGACCAAAACCTCCTTTGTAAGGAGAGGCCTATGTCCAGCAGGATTGTTAAATAGACATGGACTATTAAAGGCTGTTGATGTGACGTGTGATGATGATCGTGTTCAATTTTGAAGCTTTTACGTCTGCTATACGTTACTTGAGTTTTTTACGACCAGTGAGTGAATGATAAAATTAAGGAATTTTAACGTAATAAATAATTACAATACCTTTTATGCTATAGATTGTAAGGGAATGTAATTATGGAATAAATCCTGTTATATAAGCCTCTTTGGTCTGTGCATTTTCAGTCTTGCGCTATCCACAACGAAATTGCAGGGGGTCGGAAATGAGCACCAGGGACTTCCTTTCTAGGGTATACCTGGTTCCCCGGCTATTAGTACCCGAGACGGCATGCGGTTTTAGTCGGTTCGAGTCCGACATGCCACCGACAGGTGGTATCCGAGGGGATTTCCGCCCGGAAAAAAAAAAGGGGGTCGGAAATGACCTGAATAGCTTCGTGAAAAAGATATTACTGTGGTGCCTTGGTTTTTCCCTTTTGCTCGAGTGTTCTTCTATCTAAACAAAGGTAATTGATTGTGTCCTTAAAATTTATTAGACATCAAAAGACTACGTTTCTGCCCTGAAAGTGTTTGTCTGTACCACTTCGTTCTAGAGCGTACCAATTGTTTAGAAATTTTGTTACTTGAAACTAGTTTTGTGTAGTTACTACACCGACTTCTGATTAATCAATTTGCCGTAGAATAGTGATTTAACATGGCAATTGCTCACAATACTTATGAAAATTCTGTAAAATACTTTTACAAAATTTGATAGTTTTTTCTAGTTAATATACTACATAATAATGTTTGTGTTGTCTTAATTATTGTTTTGTAGTAACATAGTAACACGGCAATCAAAAAAACGAATCCTAACTGCAAATATAAACAACAGATAAGAAAAACGAAGGTACACAACACAGCATCAACAACATCAAAAATACGGAAAATATGTTTAACTTTTAAAAACGTTACTTATTTGAAGAAATATGACCAAAAATGTACTCAAAAAGAAATGGGCAATGCTACGGCCACTTCAGTTTGGCAATTCTTGGGTAATATCAGTTAGCTTGGTTCATTTGGATCGCGGATCTCCTCATTTCTGTTTCGATCACACAGAGAAACGCCTAGCATTGCCCTCTCCATTGCTCTTTGGCTGACTTTGAGCCTTCTTATAAGGTTCAAAATGAGCGACCAGCGACATAAGTCGTAATCATGTCGAAGACTTTTGTCTTGAGACACTGCGGTATTTCAGAATAAAAAAAGTTACGCAGCTTCGACAAGATAAATGTATAATTAGTAGCATACTAAATGCTGAAGCCTATAAGGCAGAACTACTCCGAGTTAGAGGACTCATATTCGGGCAAGTTAATTAGAGTTACATGTATGCAACCCTGACCTATTCCAGTTATTGCTTACATACCCCAATCGATCTTTACTTCATCAACAGCAAGCGACATCCCATTTCTACCATATCCCTTCCATCGTACCAACTTTTTATTACTGAATTCCCCGATTGTCGGCAATAGGCTTGGCCCCTATTATGCTAAGCTGCACTGTTGTTGGCACCTCATATGTAATTTGCATTCTTAATTTTAACCAAAAATATTAAGGATTGAAGTGTTAAAAAAATATTCAATTGATACAGAACTTAGCGTACCAACTTAAACAAACAAACTTAACATTTTTATATATTATACAGATAGTAAGTTAAGTAAAACTAAACTTTTTATAATGTTAATGTTTATACAAACTAATTTTATTAAACTTGTTTTCTCATGATCGTTTATATATGAAAAAAATTGTAATTATAAGTTAGTGCAAATGACTGATCCTTAAAGTGCCTATCATTTATCCAGTGCCAGTTTACCCTACATAAGTTGGATTAAAATTTTAGTTTATACGTATAAATTTCCCCCTTTTTCTTTTTTTTTTTCCGTGCGGAAATCCCCTCGGATACCACCTGTCGGTGGCATGTCGGACTCGAACCGACTAAAACCGCACGCCGTCTCGGGTACTAATAGCCGGGGAACCAGGTATACCCTAGGAAGGAAGTCCCTGGTGCCCCGACCGAAAATCCTAAACATCCTTTCCCAGTGATCACCTGCGTCAGTCGGTATGAGAGGGTCCCGTGACGCCTCTCGAGCCAATCCTTCACAACGGGTCTTACCGCCGCGATGACGGCGTGCCCGTATAAATTAGCCCCTGCCTACTTTTTCGCTACACGGTATGTGTAATGTTGTAAGTTATTATAAACATTAAATATATTATTAGATTAACAGGCTCTCAAAGTGTATATAGTTAATAAATATACACATTACTTGGCCCAAGACTGTGCATAAACGTCCATGATTATTTAAATACATTTAAGCTGTAAGTATGTGTAATTAACCAATAAGAGCTTAGAATTTCCTAGACATGCAACTACATTATTAGCAATTTCAATCCTTTTCTGATAGAATACAAAATTACACCATAGCTTGTTAGTTTTTAGGTTGAGTATTCTATGACATCGTTTTGATAGTAAATATGGATTAAATAGTAGTTAGCTTACTTAATATATATAAACTCTCTAATCCGACATCTAAACATTCCCACTAAGATATTTAAAGCAAACTATAGCACAACCAGTTATTTGTAACAAACTTTATATTATTAACGTAATAATTTTTGAACAGATTATATTTAATAATGAGGTTTCATAATTGCTTGTCAATCCTCAGGCATGATCTAGTAGCTTCCCCGTCAATATAATGATATTTAATGTACTAGCTAAGCCAGCCGTGGCTTGTTCCGCATCAATGACTATTTTTGCTAAAGAAAAGTCGCTTAAGTAATCCATACTAATATTATAAATGCAAAAGCGTGTCTATCTGTTTGTCTGTCTGTCTGTCTGTTACACCGCTCAACTGATTTAGATGAAATTTGGTATAGAGATAATTCGAGTCCAGGGAAAGGATATAGGGTAGTTTGTATCCCAGAAATCATCCTTTATGGGGGGGTGAAAAGAAGGGTGGAAGTTTGCATGGGGAATCAATAACTGCTCAACCGATTTAGATGAAATTTAGTATGGAGATACTTTGATTCTTGAGGGATACTTTTTACCACGATAACCGACATTCACGCTGGCGGAGCCGCGGGCAAAAGCTAGTTCCTTATTATGTTAACTATATATGCTCCTAAGCAATCGGGGCACCAATTTTTATGGTTATTCGGCATAAGTTTCATGACTTACCTATGCAATATTAGAATTGTTCAAAAAGGAAAGGTCAAATAGCCTTACTTGCATGATGTCCAATAAACTTTACTTTATTTTTTCACGGCTTTAAGCGACCGCGGACATTACAGATATTATGTATGCAGTAACTTGACGCTTTCTTAATGACTTTCTTACAAACTCGATGCTTCTTTGAGATAAAGGACCTTGCTGAAAGACAAACAGCTAATAGACGGACAACGAAATGATCTTATAAAAAATCCTTTTTTCCTTTTAGAGACATGGAAACCTGTACAAGTCACTGTAATTAAACACCTATTTGCATACATTAAAACCACACAAAGTCTGATATTTAACACTCAAAACGTCGATAATTATCGACGTAGTTTGTCAAGCATACCTAATAAGTAACGTCAACGGTAATCTTTATAACGGTTATTACAAGACTAAGAATAATTTATCTGCAAAAAAAGTGGTACATTTATGGATGATACATGGAGTACTGAATCATACATTTCGCCAATTTTGACATGCAAATTTAAATTTAAATCACATTACATTACAAATCAAATTGCATTAAAATTTAACGTAAATAAAAAGTTTATAAAGCCTCTAACAAAGTGTTCGCAGCTCAATGGTTGTAGAAAATTATTATAATACTTTCATTTTTCCCCGTATTTCGTAAGATAACCTAAAAATAATTAACTTTTACTTGTTATTAGCTGAAACTGAGTTACTTGGGTGTGATTTTTTTCAAATGAATGATGATGATATTGTACATAATTGTCAAGCATTAGCAAACAAATCATAGATGCAAGAACATGAAAAACTCTATTAAAACTGTGTTATTCTACTTGCATAATATCCTAGAGATCGCCGTACGGCCGAATTTCGACCGTTTTGAATGTCTTGTTTTATTCAATCGACCAAAATAACTTGAACTTTCACTGTATAGTTTTTTGTTATATCCATATCCAAATATATACTGGAGCTCAATAAAGTCATCCAGTGGTTTTTACATATTTTTAAAATTATAGCATGTATTGGTTGAAATTGTAACTTTCTTGACAATAAAGCTTTACTTGTCAATAAAGTATTTTATTTTGATATGTTTTCCGCACCATATTCGTTTAAAAAGGGGAACCAAGTATTTTCTGTCGCGTTTAGTATTAAGGTACTACTATCAAAATACACAGAGATATATAGCTATAAAGGAGCCAGCTTTCTATGCCAAATAAGAACAACATATATTCAAGTCTAATATACCAGTAAATGGATACGCCTAAACACAATACCCTTCGTTTTCTTACAGGCTTCGCTCCATATATTCCATTTTCTGTCGTGTCCTGTTCACCCTAGTTAAACGATTATAGGGCCTCTCTGCGTCATCGTCCGCGGATAATGTGATGGTCTGTAATAGACTGTCTAGACGCCTGCGGTGGTGAAGTAGCTTTCCTATGAAACGTTTAAAACTTTATACGGATACCTCTTTCTATTTTTAAAATTCTTAGCAAACTTGTTTTGACAGTGATTACTAAAAGGTACTATAAAATCATGAGACATTTAATTTACCGTGTAGTCTATTACATTCGTTTTAAGGACATTTATAAATTTACACCAGTTAATAAGACTCCTGATTCCTAAGAAATAAGAAATACTAGCATTAAAATTAACTAGTTTAACATCCGTAATATTTTTCTTTCGATCCTTGTTTCTTTCTTTGTTTTTTTTATTGTTCTAAATTAGAAATTTTGTTACGACTTAGTAGTCCATGTAAAACTTTATTGAGTTTGACATGTATAAAACACTTGAAAAATGTATACATATAAAAAGTCCCAGTTGACCTCCTAGCCCATTATGCTTAACACTAGCGAATCCTGGTTAACACTTGTCTGACATTTTCCTAATAAATATCGTTCTACGAGTATAAAGATTTTGGTATTAAGTATTTAAAAAATCATTTTATATGCTTTTCATTTGATTTGATTGATTTGATTCAAACAACATAACCATGTCCTTGTGTCGTTAAATATACGTCATCAGACCAAGTTGGTGGTCGGCAAACTTTACCAATATCAAACTATGAACAACTAGTGCACTCAGCTGTTGTTCTTTAGAAACTGTTACACAGGCTATTTTGGTGCGTCTGTTGTCACTTTTAGGCCGCAAGTTTAGAATGAAAATACATTTAACGTAATGGATTGAAGTATGCTATATTAAAATTGATTTAGAAGTCTGAAGTTAATTTTTCTATTTCATATTACATCTTAGGCTGCAAAGCAGTTGGAAATGCTATACTTTGTGCTAATAGCACTTAACAGATGTAGATATCTTATAATATAATAATTTTATCTCTACCGCTTTTAAAGTCCTCCTTATCTTCAGTAAATAAAAAACATGTTGTAATGTGAAAAAACCAAAGCTGAATAATAAAATTTAATGAAACAATTTTGCGCTCCTATTGTTGCAAAAGACACCCCTAATGCATTATTCATGTCGTCCATCCTCGATGTCCATTTCAGGGCTAAAAGGGGCTTAAATTGACCGAGAATCGACGCTCACCCACCTATCTTTAATTTACTTTGTTGAAGCAGATATCAATTATTGGAGAATATTTCAACTGTCAATGTAATAAGTAAAGGTATTATTAACCACAAACCTAAGAGTATTTAAGTGTCATCAAAGTGACTTTTTGTTGGTCCTGCTTTCAAAAGGTACTGCAATGTTCTCAACCAGGGTAATTATTTAAATGATACCTACTGAATCCGAGGGAGGGCGGAATTATTCTGTTGCTGCTCACTTTAGGCCATTAGATTATTTTACATTTGATTGATTATTCGTGTCAAGCTGCTTTTAGACGCTTCTCTACGTCACATTTTTACAGATTACAATTTTTAAACGCAATTTCTTGTTATGGAATGAGAGTGCTTACTATTTTATATGTAGTATGCCAAAAGTATTAATTCCTGTTTATATAATGATATGCTATATTTTTTTTGGTAAACGTGTAAACGGTTTCAGGACAATTTTTTATTTTAATTGCAATTTCATACTTTATGAAAGATTAGACAAATTTAATTATAACTCGTCAGATTCGGTACCTTTGGGTATATTAACTAAATTCTATTAGATCTTTTAATCCGAGTTAAAAATTTAATCAGAACGTGCACACGTTTAAAGAGGACTAAATAAACAACGTTTGCGACCAAACAAGTACTTACGGTCGTTTGTTTTGCGTGAAACAACTACACTTGCGTATTTTAGGTCTGTCTGAAGTAGTCCTTACATAGTGTGTACTTTGCGCCCATAAACAAATATAGATTAAATGTATGAATTAAAGATGACTACACTACTCACATGTGCCAGTATTAGCAAAATATTTTTTCATGTAATTATTTTAATCATAAAATTTTGTAAAGTTGTTATTGAATGCATTTATATTTAGAAGCTATAACTAAATAGAAAATAGCATTTTTTTCTGTCTTTATAAAATATGAACATATATGTGAAAAAATTACATGTCAGATATTACAGCAGATTTGTCGGATCGGATTGACCTGATTAGAGTAATTTTGACTGATTAAATCACTCAAAATAGGAAAAAAACTGTCGGTTAAACACTATTACTATCGGGTTTATAATATTATGTGATTAATAGTAAAGCCATTGTTTATAGGCACCGACAATCACATACCATTTAGAATAATTAGGCAAATATTAGTATAAACCTCGATATTCATATGCAATCTTACGTTTTCGATTTTAATTAAAACTAAAAGCTTAGGAAACTGAAAACAATAGCACTTTATAACAATGGCTATTCTACCTTATCTATAAACAATTTTTTATCAATCTATTTTAAAATCTCATTAACTTAAACCACATGGAAAATTAAATAAACAATGCCTTTTACAGATAACACATTCACCGTGGTCGTAGAGAAAGATGGTCGCGGATTGGGAATGTCTGTTTGCGGAGGCGGAGGTTTGGTGAGAATACGAAGATTGTACCCCCCACAGCCTGCGTGGCGAACCGGCCAACTTGCGCCCAAGGATCTCCTTCTTTCCGCCAACGGAGTACCCCTCGCTGGGCTAAGCACTTACGTAAGTAGCTCATCAGACTGTTCCTTTAAAACTTCATAAGCATTCAGAGATTAACGTATAATTTATGAGAGTTGTGCAGTGAATTCTGCATCCGCCTCAGGCGCCCAAAACAATTTAATCTTCTTACTTTATCTCTGCGGGTATTATGACTTCGGGTCGTGATAAATTCTCACAAATAATGCTAGCATATTGCGCATTTTTTCTTATCTTTAGCACAGCTACCTTACTTACCCGATGTTATTTGCGAGTGCACAGGCGAACATTTTTTATTCATTACAACAGACCCCATAAAATTTAAGTGCGCCAGTCTGCCCTTTTACAAAGCACTGCTTGCATCGTTGTTATGAAGGTACAATCATAAAACACGGTGTCGTGCTTACAAAAATAAACAGTAAGTCATGTTAAAAATGCCATTTGTTGTCGCGCCACTTCCCTTGGCCCGGAGGCTCGCCTATAAACGTAAAAACTTTTATGAAAACTCCAACACGGTCCATGCCGAGGACTCGGGTTCAAATGTAATAAACTGTAAAATGTCTGCCACAAAGTTATACCAAATTATATTAGACTGCTTATACAGTGCGCCATGAAAAATAATCTCATTTGTACAGTATTTCTCGCCTCGTGTCAAGTTACAATCTAAAATTACAATGTTAAGTATAAATAAACCGCGACAATTCAAAGTGTTTTTTAATATATCACTGAGCTTATTATACATAATCGGGCCATTAATTCGCTTTCGTTTCATAAATTTAATCAATTTTAGCAGTTTCCTTTACCTGGGCTGTAGTGGTTTACAAGTGAATGTGTCGACGCAACCCATAATTATATTTCCTCGAGACCAGTATACATATATGCCTGTAGCGCACTGGTCAACTGTTGTTTACGATCTTAAAATGAAGACAGGGTATGCAATCTGCTTAAGTGTGTAAAAAACAAAATGTAAAAAGCTATCACTGTTAATAACATTTTGATTTAAAAAAAAAAATGAATGAGCATAGTTTCATCACTTAAGATAAAGGCTATGCTAATACGTAAGTGACTTGAATTGGATAGTTAAACATGCTTTGAATTCCTCGTTTTCGATTTTTGGCCGGGTAAGCAGACCAATTGAATGAAATCAAACAAATCAAAAGAAATGTTAAATAATTTGAATTCGGAATTCTAAATTGATCACGAGTATAATTTAAAAATTAAAACAGCCCTCAACTCAAGAATTCCTTCAACGATTGGAAAAGAACTGATTATCTTCCAAAGTCTGAACCGGTTTTCAATCACATTTCAAATAATAAATGATTGTGTAATAAAAAAGTAAATAAAGATTTAAATTGAAATTCTTATATTGACATTAGTATTTACAGATGAAAATAATTGAGGTATGAAAGTGTAGGTCAATTCAGTTTAAGTTTACTGTTTCATAAAAAAAACCGAAACAATAACCAAAACTTCTGTCAATGTGACAAGTTAAAATTGGTAAACCATTTGTCAAATTGTTAATGCGCTTTGGTCTCCCACCTCATTGGCTGATCTCATAAATTAGAGCTAAGAACCATCTCAAGTAAAAACGAAAACTCCATTATGATTTACCTAATTGGAAGCCACAGGCAGATACGCGTTGATCCTATTAAACCCCCCTTTTTACGTTGGGGGTTAAAAAGATATCGATAAATTCCAATATTTGTAACTGTTTTTTTAAATAATGAAACAGAGAGATATATAAACGTATGTCATTGTTTTATATATACTATTTATATCACTAAACTGGAAACAGTAAGACTAAATATTTCCATAAAATATCCTCAAGCTTCACACTACTTTACATACTTGAAACATTTGAATACAGTCACTACTGTGTAAGTATACTAGAATAATTTAATTCTCATTTACATAAATGCTGAAAATGAAATGTCGCATATGGAGCGAGCGAAAAAGAAACTGGATAATCGTGAGTCCACCTTATATTCGTAGTATAAAAACTTCTTTTGATAGCTGTCCATCTCGAGAATCGATCCGCGGAGATGTGTGACAGCTGTTAGACAACGTGACTTTACTGGTTACTGTAATACTCTTCCATACATTGATATACATGGGTAACTGTTTAAGTCCACCTGGACACTTAAGGGGGTTGTACTCGTAGTAAAGTTATGCTTGCAAAGGAGATGGCGGCCAGGCTCTGGGACAGGAACATCTGGAACAGTACATACGACTCAGGCGCAGAGGCTGCGACCTCTTGCGCACTACCTCCGTCCTGCACCTTTTGGACGCTTGGGTTTCATCCTAAGAAATTCTCCGGAGTTTAGTAACGATCATGTTTTGAAAGTAATTTATTTGGCATTAGATCGCTGCAAGCTCGAAAGTGCTATGTGTGTGTGGAATCCTATGCTAGAAAAAGTACAAAAAGTACAAAAGTTCCTTAGATGTAGAGATCTACAAGTGTATCTACTGATACTATCCATCATATAAGGATAGTATCAGTAGATACACTTGTAGATATTTCTATAACTATAAGATAATTTTTAGAGTGAAAGTTGATGCACCAGACCTGCATGATGACTTATCTCGATTTTTTGGGCCTAATAACTACATTCGCAACCGGGCTCATATTTATGTTGTTTGCCGTACCATCATGTCGCACCGTGGCGCGCGCTAAGTCACCTATACCGCGCACTCTTTCTGCACTCAACGCTCTCCACGCGTACCAATCCCGACTGTGATTTGTTTGCGGATGGATTCCCGAATATAACCTTAGTTTGCTCGCGATTCTGATCAGGAGGGATGATGTTTATTTTTATTTATTCTTTATTTTTGTTTTCATTTGTTTCTTTTTTTGTGTTGGTGTAAATATGTCTTTAATTGTAGAACGGCGCGGGTTCGTCGGGGTGCCAGGCATTTCCTTTCTAGGGTACACCTGGTTCCCCGGATACTTGTACCCGAGACGGCGTGCGGTTTTTGGTTGGTTTGAGTCCGACATAACCACCGGCGGGTGGTATCAGAGGGGATTCCCGCACAGAAAAAAAGGGGTTGTCGTAGCCATTATTACTAATAGATTTCACAATGAAACATCATATCCTAAAGCTGACCATTTTCAAGATATTGGACTTTTAAGATTTTTTATAAAATAAATCCTCATTTTTTCTTTTTTTTTTTACTTTTTTTAAGTGGTTGTTTAAGTCTTTTATTATTTCCATAACCAAAATTGTAGTTAGAGCAGTTTTGCTCCGAAGTAGATGGTTGATAATAGCAGGAAGAAATAAATTTGTTTTTTTTTTTTCTTTAGCGAATATTTAAAAAAACCATAACAGTTCCATAACAGTTCCAAAAACCATAACAGTTCATAGTAGTTCATAGAAAAAACTTAGATGAATGACCGGGAGTATTAGGAATTAGCGTAAAACCCGATAGCACCTGTAATTTTGGACACTTGGTGTTTGTGGACTGTTTCCTTTTCTATTGACTAGTCTATCTATCGATGTGATGATGTGATTATAAAAATAAATTTCCAATTATACAGATAGGCGGCCAAAAAGGCTTTCTTGTAATGTATGGATTATAGAAAGGAACGGAGCACAAAAAGACGGTTCCAATAAATGGAATCGTTAAAGAGATTTCATTGTGCTTACCCTCACAGTTATAAGTAATAAAAACAGTTTTCGCGAAATTTAAGTACAGTAATAAAAGGATTCCAGTCTTCGATTATACACTTTTATGTGAGAAAGCGTTATTAGATCTTACGCTTCTTATATGTAATGTAATGTAATGTATAATGAAGAGTTCTCAATTACGATAGATACTCATGTTATCCAAACTCAAAAATGGTTGTTCCGATTTAATAAAAATATATTTTTGAGAATAATGTACAGTTGATCTCAATATTCCTCAGATCAGGATCAGGCAGGCAGGCAACACACGGATATCAATATGACAATATCAACATCCCATTTGCTAGCTTATGGCCCGCTATAATATAACCACTAAATAATGATCTACTAATATGGCCTATGTCCAGTAGTAGACTACTAGATGATGATGATGAAAAAAATCCGATTAGTATAACGTGAAATTCAGAAATCATTACGATATTTACATCCACGATTTCATAAATAATTAAATTTCTCATTGTTTAACAGCCTTCAACAGAAGTAAAACGGGCATTGGAAAATGATAAATCACGTTTCACAAAGTACAAGAAAAGTTTTAGTTTCAAGTATTATATTCTAAACATAAATTGACAAAAGTTTTGCGAACAATTAAATATTTAGCAAATGGCATTATAAACTTTCGCTTTTATCACCCAAAATGATTCTGTAAATTGTTTGAAACAAAACGAACGCAATTTTTATAATATAGTAGCAATATGCTAAAATAAAGTCGTTATCTAAAGTTATGAACGATATTGGCTCCTGCCAAAATAGTATTCATTTTCGCCTACCATATTGATTTTATAATAATAAGAAACTTATATTATTTATTCACTCTGCCCAACGGTTGAGGAACATGTCTGAACGTTATAAATAAGATCTTATTAATGACTTGGTCCATAATAGATTAATTGTTATACAATATGGGATCAAAATCAGCCAGTCTGTTAGGTAACACACCGGGAATCGGCTTATGGTATAGTGAACTCGTTGACTGGAAATCGGCTTAGTTAGAACAGAAACAATATAGGGACGTTGAACTGCTATTGTTTCCCCACAGGATAAGAGGGTAACAAACAAAGTTGTTTTTCCTTATCCTAGTTATACAAAGGTGCACTTTAACTGCCGCAGTTCGTTTGCACTGCAGTTTTTTTATTAAAAAATAGGGAAGTCAGAATTACAATGTGTTTTTGTTAAGTAAGTGATTGTAAAAAGCTAATGCTAACTCAGCAGGATCATTAACCACCATACAAACAGGTCAGTTCATAAAATTAAATAAGGTTTTATACTAATAACTTTCATTAGTGGTCTATATTTATTACTGACTACCTACTTTATGCAGATGATACGAAGATATTCAGAGCTATAACAGGAGTGGCGGATTGTCAACACTTTCAAAATGCTTTATTGTCTTTGTCTAAGTATTGTGCTGACAACCAGTTATTCCTAAACTCAGAAAAATGTTTCGTGATGACTTATACCCGCAAACGAACGAACGTATTATTTGATTATCACATCAACGATGGTTATTTAAAACGAGTACATACAATTCGAGATCTAGGTATTGAAATGGATGAAAATGTTTCGTATAAACCACAGATGGACAGCATTGTACGTAGGGCATTCAGAAGTTTGGACTTCATAAACAGAATTTCTAAACCTTTCAGAAAAGAAAATACCCTAAACATTTTATATTTTAGTTATGTACGGTCAATTCTTGATTTTGGTTGCACCGTGTGGAATCCCTATTACAAATGTCATATTGATCGGGTAGAAAAGGTTCAATAGAAATTTATTAAAATCTTAAATTATCGCTTCCACAATTCAGATCTATCATACACTGAGTCATTTAATCAGAATCATCTTCTTTCACTTTCAAATCGTCGTAAGCAGTTTGATCTAATTTGTCTATATAAAATTCTGAATAATAAAATAGCTTCGTCGTCTCTTCTTTCCAAAATTAACTTTATAACCAAAGCTCGGCTACCGGTCCGTCCATCCCGGACACTAAATATCTTCGCTCCCCCTAAATTACATAAAAATTACACTTGCAATAACTTTTTTACACGCTCACTTAATATATACAACAAAGACTTCAATAGTATTGATCTTTTTAATAACTCTTTGAACAATGTTAAAAAAATGTCTAAACGTAAATTGTTAACATTTACTTAGTAATGTCGTAATGTATGTATGTCTTTTAAACCCTTTATTTTCTTTTTTGTGTCATTTCCACAGGTTATTTGAGTCTAACGCTCTGTGAAATGTACTACATTTATTTAAATCCATTCTTGGGTACTCCTTGTCTTTTGTTCAGTGTATTTTTATATTGCTTTATGTTTAATGACTGTTTTGTACCAATATAAATGAAAAAATAATATTACAGGATATAGAAAATTTTGTGAGTTCAGTGCAGAACTACGCATGTAGTTGCCAGAGGGACAAACAGTAAAAACATATATATAAATATATTATCTCCTCTATGACATATGCTATTTGCTATATTCAAAGTTTACTTTTAGGACATAGTGTGACATATATTCTTCTCTGAGATTTTCTTATCCCTTTACCAAAATGAATCAGAATAAACTTTAGACAAGTCCTTCTCCAAGAGTATGTTTATCTTAATATCAAACGTAATCAAAATAAACCTAACAAGTAATTGGTGTTCCAACGCAAATTTTGGTTCCCCCAACTTTATGTCGACTAGAACATCCCTAAGTTGTGTTTATTAAAAAAAAAGCTCCGGCAAATTATTAAACTCTTCAACGTGTTCATAAAAAAGTTGGAAAGTAGAATGTCGTGTCTTTTTGTGGACTAAGGCGCTTATTTTTATGTTCGCTGAATTTTTGTATATGTAGCGTAGAATAAGATGTAAAAGTAACTAAATACGTAGTAAGTAACTATATACCAGTATACATAATATATGAAGACATCGAATGTACCTAACTTGACTAAATTTAGACTTTATTCCATATTTAGACCATATTATACAATTTATATTGCCATGAGATGTACACTATTATTGTATTGTCATCGGTTCTTGATAAGTGTGCGAAGTTTAAATCCATCCATACAGGTGAAACTAATGGGTGTTACAAATAGGTTCTTTTTTTATTTATATTAGAATTCCTATAATATTGAAGACAGATTTTAAAGTAAGACTTCTTTACGCACGCTTGACTTGGGGAGTAAGCTGGTGAATGCGTGACGAGAGCGTTGCGAAAGGTGTGATCGGGCGAGGCGAACGGAAGTTAAGAGGGAGATATAAGCTGGTGAAGATAGAAAGAGAGAGAGTTACGTTTAGTATATAACTGTAGGGGCAAGAGAGAGAGGTCTGAGAACACATTTTCTTTCTCTCTTTCTCTCATAGCCAAGAAGTTTTACTTCAGTCGTGTGATCTAAAGCACACTCGTTTTTTTTCATACATCCATCTCATACTTAATTTTTTTCTCATATCCAGGAAGCGTTAGAAGTCCTCCGAACAGCGGCAGCACGAGTAGAGCTTCGCGTTTGTCGACCTCCACACGACGTGCTTGATTCGGTCACGCCGCCAGACCCGCCCACGCCACCAGCGCGCACGCCGCACCCTCCGCACTTGCCACCGCTCGACCCCCTCAACTGCCACCCCATGCATGCCAGGTAAACGACACTAAATTTTATGAAGAATAAACCTGTATATACCTTTATTATATATCCTATATTGTAATCCACAACAATATAAACATAGTGTCAACAAAATAAACCTAAAAGTTGCGTATCCAAATATTTTATTGAAAATCTAGTTCCGATGTCTAAAAGATAAACTTTCCTCTACTTCCACTGGCACTTTCATCAGCATAAACAGCCTATAACAGTCCACTGCTGCACATAGGCCTCTCCTTGGAAAAGAAGTTTTGGCCTACTGGAACTTTACTAGCGACAAATACATAACTTACCTATGAAATAAAGTCACTTACAAATCTTGGGAAAGCAGCAGATTTGGCAGGTAATGCATTTCCGACGACGACGAAGGCATTTAGAATTGTAAGGTGTTAATCTGCACTCGTAATATTAAATAACGGAGGGGAGAGGGGTCTATGAATCCCCGGTCGGAACGACGTTCCTTTCGCTTTGTGATATTATATCTTATAATAATATACTATATTATATTTTCATTACAATATTGTTGAGAATAGGTACCTAAGTTATAGATGGATAGGTAAAGTTTTTAATTTAATTATCTCCAGTGGAACATAGATCCTTCTTCTTTTTGAAGTCGGTTAAAAAACTCCACTGGTACACGGCTATCTCAGATGGATAACTCACAGTAACCATTTTTATCTTTTATCGTCCCGTGTGGCAGTGTCAGGCAGGATCGGAGCGGGCCAATAGCATATAAAGATGTCCTGTGGTATAATCCTATCATAATATTAGTATAATTAATTACGGCGGATCGCTAGTAATTATACCGCTCCGTTCCGGCCAACCATTGCCACCCGGGACGGACGTACGGCCCGATGACGAACCCGGCGACGTCCACTTTGCTACCACATGTTAAACCTCTAATATCTTCTAAAATATTCATTTTAATGATATGCTTTAAAGAGCAATTTTAATCTACATTTAATGCAAAACGTATCTAACGTATTTCATATGATAAGGAATAATGATGTCTTCTTCGTAAATAAGCCATATTTTATTTTGTAAAATATTACAGATAAAAATATATATTATATACTTTTTATAGACTTTTTATAGGTCTTTTTAAGATATATAATTACGTAGTAAATTATTTTGAACTATCTCGTAACGTTTAGCCAGCTTTTGCAATGTAAGCCCACAAAAACATGTTTTTTTAACAAATCTCTAAAATTATCGGATTTCCTCTACTATAATATGCATGTATTATAAATATAAACCTTTCTCTTGAATCACTATCTCTATTAGTGAAAACCGCATTAAAATCTGTTGTTTAGTTTAGAAGATCTAAGCGTACAACGCAAAAAGGCGACTTTATACTATGTAAAGATATTTCATCATGTGATAATAAAATTTTCTCCTCAAACGTTGATTATACAACAAAAGTGACAGGTAAGATTGTAAAGCTCGCTCACAGTGACATAATATGATGCTATTTACTAACAACTTCTTAGAAAACTTTTCTGAAACAAAATTTCCCAAAAGTTGACAGGAAATCGGCTTTGTGAGAACAGAAACAAAATAGGGACGTTGAATTGCTATTGTTTCTCCACAGAGTGTAACAAACAAAATTGTTGTTCCTTATCCTGGTTATACAAAGGTGCACTTTAACTGCCGCAGTTCGTTTGCATTGCAGTTTTTTTTATTAAAAAAAAATAGGAGAGTCAGTGTTTTTGTTAAGTAAGTATTTGTAAAAATCTTATGTTAACTCAGCAGAAAACCACATTACAAACAGGTCAGTCCATAACATTAAATAAGGTTTTACACTAAAAACTTTCATTTGTGGTTTATATTTATTAAGAATATAGGAAAGAATATTCTATTTGGTATATTTAAAGTTTGTTTTTACAACATATTGTGACATATGTTCTTCTCTAAGGTTTTCTTATCCCTTTACCAAAATTAATCAGAATAAACTCACGACAAGTCCTTCTTCAAGAGTTTGTTTATCTCAATATCAAACTTCATCAAAATAAACTTAACAAGTAATTGGTGTTCCATCACAAACTTTGGTTCCCCATTCGAGGTTTATTTTCCTTTCAAAAAGTGGGCTAGTTTAGCATGTCTCGTGGTCTAAATGTGCAAATGACTAACAATGTTTTACCAAAGAACAATTGATTTATTATACCCACGCTTATATTAGATCACCAACCTAACTTTATGTCGACTAGAACATTTTTACATTACACAGAACACACGTTAAAATAGTTTGCAATGTAAGCGCACAAAAACTTGTTTTTTATCACAAATCTTTGAAATTCTCGGTTTTCTCCTAAATCTCTCCCTTGAATCACTCTCTCTATTGGTGAAAACCGTATTAAAATCCGCTGCTTAGTTTAAAAGATCTAAGTAAGTGCGTGTGCGTACTATACCAAAAAGTGTCGGAAAAAAAAGTCATGTTTCACATTTCATTCCAGCTCTCATCCGCTCAAAGAAAAATATTCTGCCTTATTAATTTTATCAATTTTCAAAATTCATTGGTGTTCCACTTTGTATTCTGATATCTACTAATACTACTAGTAGTACTTTATTAGAAAAGGATACAAAGGTTTTTCAAAATATTTTTATGGCTAGCCGAAACCGCACTTACGTATTAATGAAAGAATTTTCAACAAATTTTATTTCTTATGGCGTTCTAATTCCAAACAGATTACCGTTTTTGGTGTGGCCTAACAGAGAGATTAAATTTATTATTATTATTTGTCTATTGTTTATTATTTAATTATTTTACTTTTCAATATAAACTGATTAGCGTTGAATCGTAGGACGATAGATGCCGCATAGATATATTAATGAGCGATTGCTTTGCGAAGCTTTTAATCGTTTGGTGTACTGTTAACAAATTAAAACAGCTGGTTATCTGACTAACACGTCGATATTATAAGATTTTTCTTCCATTTCTGGCTGAACCATAGCTTAGTTGTTTTTAGCTTTCTCACTCTTATTTGCTATTTTTTATTCTAATATGTTTTTCGGCCCTTGCGCTAAAAATAAACAATTAATGCCTAAGTAGAGTTTAATTTCCTTTATCATTAATCTATCAAGTATTGGAAAATGTGATTTCGTATTTTAGGTTTTGTTTTTTTTTAAGATGTTTGTAGTATAAAACTCATTTGAATTTAGAATGGGGAAGAATGGTGTAGAAATCAGTATCGTTACGTCATACCTAGCTATTGTCAATGTTTATTTCTAATGTTGATTTTAAGATATCAAGAAAATAAAAACACTAACTTGAAAATGGAGGACAATTTATGCTGTACACTAACGCGACCGTTTTAGTCGTAAAAATACCGAATTTCATAAGTGGACACGGTAAGGGGCAGCTCACATTACGAAGGTTTAGAGGCAAAACTTGTGGTAAACATACATTATGCCAACCAACCACGTAACACGCTCGCGTCATTTGTCCCCTCCAACCTTCCCCCCCCCCCCCCCCCCCATCCCACGCTCTAAAGGCACTCATGTCGTGCATGATAAATAAGTTAAACATACTAAAGTACACAAATTTATGTCTACTATCCATGTTATCGCACAATACCTCATCTCATTAAGGACAGGTAAATAAACCTCCTTGAACGGTCGCTGACATAAGATTTAAGAAATTGTAACAAGAATACTTAGTTTATTTCGCGGTGATTTGAGATAATATTATCATCAACAGCCTTTATTAGAAAAAAAAAATCAGTTTAAACATCTCTGTACCTGTGTCTGTCGATATTAACTATTATACTACTATTAACAACTATAAGTAATATTAACTACTATAAATATTTCAATTTTACGTATTTATTTCGGTTATGTTCGCAAATGCCGCCCGAGTGCTGGCCCTCAGCTACATGTCAGTCCTCCTCAGGGAGGTGATCGGTCGATTGTGTCCTGCTGATTCGGTCGCAGCCTACAGGACAAGGACGAGACGGGTAAATTGTTTCAGAGGGTCCTCTCTGCCCGCATCGTCCGGCACCTAAACGAAGTGACGGCCCGAGGGGGTTTCCACACGTAAAAAAAAAAGTGTTCGCAAAATTTAATAATATACTTATGATTACACCCATTAAAATACATGTTTCTCGTTTACCTAGAAGCTATAAAAGAAATTTGTCTATTTTTATTTAAATGTTTAATTTCGGTCTCGCAATTCTTTTGAAATAATCAAATAAAATGTAACGCCCTTCGCCGTAATAATATACGTACGTTAAAAATAACTTCAATTTGGTCAAAAGTATTTAGGTACCAACTGGTCTTGTCATAAACGGTTTTCCTTTCGGAAATTAAAATAAAAAATCTGCTCAACAATGACAGTATTTGTTTAGTAACAGTGTCACAAAATCTCAAAAACCACATGTCCAAGTGACAGCGACCGTGACAGGTGATTTTCTTTGAGACAGAATTTATTCAACTGGAACACCGTGTGATGCAAAACTACTTGATTTCGAAAAAACTATTTATAAAGCTATTTATACGATATTGCTATGTTGTGTGTTTTATACACTTTACTACCGACTGGTACCGTATAAGGCGTTTATTAATTTATCATATGAAATCAATGATTTTTAACTCATTGTCTACAAATCCAATGGACAAATTAAGAATATGAAACTACTATCTTGTACTGCCTTTCACAGTTTATATTGTTTTATATCAGCAAAATCGGACGAACGTGTCTCGTGAATACGCTGTGTCATCAGTATTAGATGTTGAATAGCAAACATTTGATTAGCAACCTTTGACATTTGATGGCAAACCTAACTACATACTCGTAGATCTACCGTTATTAGAGTACTCAGTATCAGTATGGTAGCATTGTATTGTAAAGAATACCTGAGTAGGTGGCAAACATACTCGTAATAACTATTGCCTCTATACTTATGACTTGTATACAGAGGTATACAAATCATAAGTATAGAGGCAATAGTTATTACGAGTATGTTTGCTATACTTATGTAGGTTTTTAACTTGTGTACTTATGACTTCTACTGTTAATATAATCCACCTTTCAATTTACCGATTATTAATTATTCTGTGTAGTTTATGTTGTTGATTTAATTAGAAGACGTTGTAAACTCGATTATAGTCGTACGAGTACACATTTATATTTACTCGTAGTTACAAGTAAGTAGATTACTGATTCTGTTTTAATCTTCATTTAGTTATTCAAGTAATGTAAGAATTGGTGTAGATTCGTGATGAAATAGGTCGTCAGTCAGTATCATATACTTAATTAAATTTTATTTTGAATCTACTGTAAAAAAAAATACAATAAGTACAACGACAACAGCAGACTGCACGGATGGGGCGTAGTGGTTTCAGCGGTCGCCACGCCAATTACTACTACTCTGAGTGTTGTAGGTCCGTTCCCCACATGGGACGACACTTTATGTGATCCACAAATTATTGTTTTGAGTCTAGGTGTTGTTTTTGTCCGTTTCATGTATGATTGTAAAGTCCCCTGCGACACAGGATACATTCCTAATCAGTCCTAATGTTGTCTTTATAACGAAAAATATGCAACAGTTGATACTTTGATTTCGGTACTATACCAAATAAAAACTCGACTTTAGGAATTCTATTCCTTATTATTATATATACCATTCCTTCACGAAAGAAACTCCCTGTGCCGTTTTTTGTTTAATATGCCTTATGTGAAATATGTTTCACTATTTATTATTTTGTTCAAACAGGCTGTCTCAGACGACGTCCAGCGCGACGACGTCATCATCAGAAGGACGTGGGCGTCGTGAGCAGAGTCCTGAACCAGATCGTCGGGATCTGCGGCTACCAGACCTCGACCGACCAATGCCGGTCTACGACGTACAATATGGGGTGAGGACATTAAACGAACCGCAATATAACTTTAGTTAACCTTAACTGGTAAATAGTACCTGTATATACATACCCAGATACAGTATTTAAAACAAGTTATGGAATATTAAAGTCAAAGAAAGCCCAAGGGAAAGACTCGAGGGCCCAGAATAAAAAATCTGACGATGAATAATGAGGAGAGCCGACCCTAAATGAAATGAGACAAGGCTTGGCGAAGAGAGAGTTTGAATGAAATGATCATAATGTCCTTAAGTGCTATTTGCTTAAGTTTTTGTTGAAAATGAGTTAATGATATTTATAGTTTAGGGTTAGTCATGATTCAGATGCGTTCAAAGAGTTAATAGAAATTGTAACTTGTACGTGCACTGCAAGAATTTATTCAAATGGAATATACATCGACTTATGAAATTAATAGAAAGAGTATTTATAAGCGACTTAACTAGTGTATTTTCTACCAACAAAACAATTTATTTTTCTGCTAAAAACAACTATAATAAACCTTTTCTTGCGACAACACACATAATTTAATAAACACAACTAAATATTAAAAAGTGTTTTAGACTCAAGATATTAAATATAAGTAGGTATACTGTTTTTAGAAATCTGTGATTTCGGAAAGAGGGTGTGCCGAAACACCGATATAGGAAGTTCTTTTATCTTTAAGTTTTTATGAAGGGTGTAAATTTCACCCACCGATAAAAGGCCCTGAAGAAACTGATACTTGTCGAGTTTTATTTAATAAATATAAAAACACGAAAGGCTTTTTTTTAATATTTTAATGATATTCAATTAGCAATTTCCATCAAGATATGTACATATGTAGTAGTAACAGTATCATTAAATTTAAAGCTAGATATTGTCGTGGCAAACAAACATCTTTACACCATCACGTCCGTGGCCAATTCTGAATTTAAACCATCTAAGCACGCATTAAAAAGTCAGTGATAATGGTGGTTAATTTATTAAATATCCTTAAAGTATTTTCGTCATATGAGAAACCAAAATGGATATAAAATCTATACCGTAATCCATTGGTACCTTTGTATGTGATAAATGTATAATTCGGTGGGTAATTTGATGGTATTGCATGAATGAAATATAATAATACTTATGTAAGACATGGATTTCATAACAAATATAAGACTTAATTTATGCATAAGTGAAATTAAAAGAAATTTTAGTTGACTTAATGAGATCACATCATCATCACATCAACAGCCTTTAATAGTCCACTGCTGGACATAGGCCTCTCCTTAGAAAGAAGGTTTTGGCCTACTATACCACGCTGGCCAGGCGGGTTGGTATAGGGTTTGTGTCAAGTTTTCCGTCTTTTTGCAGTGCTGGTGTCCTGCGTTGTTTTGCGCACTTAGTCGGTTCTTACGACACCCACGGGATGAATTGGGGTAGTGACATTCCGTATTCTTAATCCGTCACTACACGGACATGAGATAATAAAATAAAACAATTTCTCTTGGATTCGTCTCTTTTAAAGTGATTTTATCAATTTGATTCATGTACAAAAAAACGCTTATCTGGATAGATAAAGTTAATTAAGAAAAACTAAGAAGATTTTAGATTGATGAAGTGTTTAGTTCATCTTTGTTATTCTTCAAATACGTCGTCAACGAAAAGGAAACCAACCTTTAAATTTATGTATGAGTATTTAACGTATGAAATAAAATTTTCCCACTCAAATTCCAAACTAATAAAGGCTAATAAATATAAAGTTTCACACATACCACAAATAACTTGATCAAGTACTTTTCAGCATTGAGTAACAAAACATTATAATCGTGGGATCGGTCATGTAAGTCATACCATTTATTGTTAACATGCTCATGAATATATTTACCAAGGTATATGTTGAACGTACAGAAGACGTAATACAATCTGAGCAGGTTATTAATAAATCCTCTTTGTTTAACGCCTACAGGATGACGGATCAGTGGTGAGTTCCTTTAAGTAATTTTGTATGGAAATTAAGTGATGTGTTAAGCTTTAGCTGAATGGGGACGCTCACAATCTGCTCTAATCTGAGAGGGTGTTTAGGAGTTACAATGATAAATAGGTGTTAGTGTATAAATGTACGTAAATTCATTAAACATGTTTGAGCTATATTACACTTACACTGGATTATTTTAAGATTTAAATTATTTGGTTTGTGAGTGTTACACTATGTGTTAATTATATGTTATACTAGTGGATATAGTTAATATCGCCAAAAAGCAATCGACTTAAATATACTGTATCAATATCTACTATTTATGTCTAAATATGGTTTACGTGTAAAACACAGGGATGCAATACCGTAAAAGTATTGCTAGCATTAAGTTTTAAATGAAAATAACATAACATACTCCAAACATACTCCTCCTTGAATAGCATTAAATCTAGATAGTTCTTTACAATTTTCCCAAAACCTTTAAATCTCGAACAATTCCTAAAGCCAACAATATGACAGCTGAACAGAAATATGAATAACAGTAATGTATGCAGCGTGTCATGTAACCGTGATACCTAGTTAGTGTAGCGTGTCATGTAACCGTGATACCTAGTTAGTGTAGCGTGTCACATCAGGCCTGAACTAATGACTCAACATGGAAAACATTCTATGCCAAACATTAGAACATTGACTAATGAACACGAGGTAATTGTTATTCCTACAGCTATTATACAAATTTACCCACGCTTTCGTTTGACGGTAAAGGGCGTAACATAAAAGACGTGGTACACTTCTTGTTTATGGGAATGACATCTATGTACGGTCTTTGTTACAATGAGAAAAGTTGCTTGTGTCTTATGAGTGAAGATGTCATCATCTTTTAAGTATAATAATTATAGGGGAATGCTTGCATACTTGTAATGGAGCATAAAAGCATACTGCCTGCCTAAGGTTGCAGGTATACGATCCTGGTCTGTTGGACCTTATACTCCCCAATCCGTCCGCAGCATCAATTATATATAAGCAATAGTATTAAATAGGCGTTTTAATTCGCTTCTGCTACCCTTTTGTTATAAAAGCGTCAGTATATGTCTGTCTGTAATCATAGAACAATATGTATTTAGTTTGCAACACTGACTCGTAAATTCTTTGTAGAAGTGATATGTTTGACCTCAGATCCCAGAAACCACCAACTTACTGCTACTTATAATTTAATTATTTTAATAACTATATTTAATCCTTTTAGGAATTCGACATAATAATGACGAAGGTGAACGGTTCCTTGGGATTCACGCTCCGGAAGGAGGACCACAGCGCATTAGGGCATTACGTCAGAGCCCTGGTTCGAGAACCAGCACTTAGCGACGGGAGAATTCAACCCGGTGATAGAATCGTTGCTGTAAGTATACTTTCAATTCAAATATTGTAAATGGAAATATATTTCTACTTCTTAACAAAATCGCATTACTCTTTTGGAATGTGTAAATAAATACCTATGAATTTTTTTCAAACCAATATAGTTTAATAATTAACTTGTAAACAACTGTCACCTATCACGATAAATGGTAGTTAAATTATATTCATCATCTTACACCGAATTTTATGGGGGATACTGCCCCTTCAAATTTGAATGGGACTAAACGGGATGTATTAGGCAAGTTTCCAAATAAAGAAGTACTGAGATAACAAAACAATGCAACGGAATTGAGAACATGCTCCGTTTTCGAAGTTGATTAAAAATAATTCGACATGTGAATCACTCTATAGAAACATAAATATCTACTAAAAATGAAAATTGAAGAGAGAAACATTTCAAACAATATTGTTCCATTATATCTGTTCTATATTGTTTCATGTTCAATATTGTTTCGTGCGTGTGTTCCATGTATCTACACGTACCTCCATTTTCACTCCGAATACATTTGATCAACTAACCGTTACTACATATATTTGTAAATTGAGAAGAACTATCTAAATGTAACGAAGTACAAAAAATACTTGTTTTGTATCCTACTTGTAACACTTTTTTTTATTCAAGTAATATTCTATTCTCTTGACATAACACATATCATCATCATCATCCCAACGCAGTCCACGGCTGAACATAGGCCTCTTAGATTGCATTCACTTTGATCGATTTTGGGCTTCTCGCATACAGCTCCTGTCAGCCATCATGCGCAAATCGTCACTCCACCTGGCTCATGGGCGTCCTAAACTACGTTTGCCAACTCGTTTTCCCCAACGGTTGTCGGTTCTGCGGCTAATATGGCCAGCCCCACTTCAGCTCACATAATTTTGAATAACTTCGAGAACGGCACCGTGTACCGCAATCGGTCCGGGTAGTACATGTACATCGAACATGACCTTGCTTTTTCCAAGTTCATCCGTATCGGCGCGTACAGAAGAGTCAGCTAGGTCATTCAATATCTGTTGTAGGTCCGGCAGCGCCCTGCCATGATGACGATGTCGTCTGCAAATCGCAAGTGAGAGATCTATACGCCATTGATATTGATGTCCTCCATTGCATATATGAACATTTTCGGGGAATAACGTCCCCTTGTCTCACTGACGGACATGGTGGCGGCTACGTAGAGCCATTTCATCACTTAGATGTATCGCCAATCTACTTGGCAACGCTACAGAGACATATAAAGTATGATGAATCGAATAATTCTTTTCAAAGAGTTCTGATTGAATAATTGATGTGGATAGCATATTCGTACATAGGCTAATGGGCAGATAGACTAGCTTTATTAATTAATATTTTATAGAATATCAACTCAAATCCTCCTTCACTCACATCATATACTTTAAACTAACATTTGGGGTATTATGAAGTGTGTTTCGTATATTTAATTTGACGGTACAATATTCGTCTATTATACAAGCAAAACACCCGCTTGAGTATTGTTTAGTGAGTATTTAAAGCAGATAGTATAAATAATATACCGCGAAGCGAAGAACACTTCCGTATGTCTCAAAGAAAGATGTGTGAGTTCTCTTTTCTTACTTTGTTAAAAAATATTCCAGAAGACATTTATATGAAAATATTTAATGTAATAAAAATATTTCCCTGCTACTGCCCTACTTAAATTACAAAAGATTCTCATTTCTTTACTTTATTGTGATATTAGTTGCAAGAATTAGGATAAAGGGATTACGAACCATGTGTATTAATTTCTAATATAGTTCAAAGAAAAAAGAAAAGTTAAAAGAAATTAAATATAGCATGTAATTTCATCCACAATATGTACAAGTGTGTATCAGAGTGTGATTGAGACGAAAGTTTTGGAAAGCCCTACATCAGATACAACATAATTGTAACATAATGTGACCCACAGGTAAACGACACGCCGATGTCTAACATGTCACACGCCGAAGCTGTGTTGTTCTTACGGTCGTGCGGGAGTGAGGTTCGCCTGCGGCTGTACCGTGACCACGCTGCGACGCCACTCTCACCCATGTCACCGAGAGATGGCGCTACCGACTCAGATGCACCTATGCACAGGCCTAAACCCCCACTGAGGTTAGTTAGCAAGAGAAACAAATCCCCTTTAATAAATTTGAGCTCAGTCAGTGTTAAGGTTTTTAATTAAACCACTTTATGTAGTGTAATGATAGATTGACCTTTAAAGGTTCAAAGCAATTCAAGAGTACATGATTAGATTAACTACAAATTGATAAGACTACGAACGCAATGTTTATTGTTTAGATAGCACTACGTTTTCATAAATATAAAAAAAAGAATTAAATGGTCTAAAATTATTTGTCTATAGTAGGAATCGAACCCACGACCCCCGGCTTTTCAGCCATGGTCACTAACCACTAGTCTAAAAGGCTCGTCATATAAATACTACTCTACTTCTTCACAGGCCTGAAGCAGTATCTATGCTTTGCGATTTAGCTGCTCGTCGCCTAACTCCTGATGTGGGGGACGGTTCGCGATCTCCTTGTCTATCGCCACGCAAGTACCGAAAACTCACCAAGGAGAACAACCATTATGAACAGCCCACTGGTATGTACTTCACGTAGTATAAAACAGAAGCCTTTGCAGCTTTGGCTATGGGTAGACTTAGATGTATAGCCATAGATATAACCCGAGCTTTACTTTGGTCCTCCAGACTTGTTTTTTGTACGTTTAAAAACGGAATTATTTTATATCTACGTCAACATAAAAAAAAGTTATTTTTAAATGTATAGATCTTAATTAGGCATTCTTAAAAAGTTATAGTCAAGTTATTATTAATAATCTTTAAAACATATGTAATGTCATTTATTATTAAATTGAATGTCGTAATTAATACCTTCCATATAAAAGAAAATCTAAAACTTCCTATATAATTTAAAAATAGCATCTTTTCAACTAAACAAAACATTTAACTTTTTAAGCATTTAACTAATGGAAATTGCTATAAATAGATCAAAGGTGAGCCCTAACCCTTGTTTAATGGGTCGACACGCTAATAGATACTAAATTGACTTTAATACGTGATATTCTTAAGCTTAACATATTCAAATGTCTTCATAGTAGAGTAAAGCATTAAGTTTTAGAGCCTTTCCGTAACTGCATAATCTAATTGGTGACGTGTGGGATGTCCGTATCCGTATTCATATCCGGTGAGGGAAAAAAGGTATACATATCCGTAATTTGGCAGTATATTTTTGTGACTTTCTATGAAATGCCATATTGATTTTGTTAAAAGAAGATTTTATTGCAAGTAGTAATTAGCTTATATTTGACTGTCTTTTATAATGAGGTTACATCGCAAATCTTTGTGATGTGCGCATTAAAATAACGCAAATGCAGGCACACACTGTACTGTCGATATGTATCGTGCTATTCAGTGGTCAGCGTCAACAACCGATTCAAGATCACGCGTATCTACATTAACCGAGAAAAAGATATATGTATCCGTATTCGCCATGCTAGACATTAAAATAATTATGTCCGTTGATTTATATTTTTAACGGTCCGTTACATAACTAACTCTAATACCACTTGTACTCAATGTTATATATGTACACTGTAATGAAAACCTTCTCAATGCATCCTATGTATACAATAACCAAATCCAAATGAACCAAGTACAAATGGATTACCTGAACTTCATAGACGGAGCTAAATTATATTACGCGGTAGTCCATACTAAATTCATAATGGAACGAACATAATTATATGTGGTTCTGTGTTCATTACCTAATTTACATTAACATTGCAAACAGCGAGAGATCACGTGTGTATATATATAACACACGTCACATGTAACCAAAAGCTAGCTATACTTACACAGCCCAGTACCGAGCGCACTATGCTATTGAGCTAACTTTGCTTACAACGAACACTAAACACGTACAATATACACGCAACACACTAAGCGATGTAGGTGTTTCACGCAGATGTTCCAAGTTCCAACAAAGTAGAACACGGTTCGGAATATTCAGACAGCGTTCAGGAGCGTCGGCGGGCGCCGCGCACTGTGGCACTCGCCAGCCCCACCGCTCCACCCACTTGTAGAAAACAAAAGTTGAGCCTGACAGGTGAGACCACAGATATAGAAGCACGTGGATAACGCAAGTTGTCTTTCCCTCCTCAAAAAACTAATAGCGGCAGATTCATACGAATCCTATACTCTGAATAAAAACTTTGAAAAATCGCAGTTTCCCTGTTAGTTAGGCATTAGTCTGGAAGCTTGCGTTGTCTACTATGTCTGTGGGTAAGACGCTGTCGGCCCGCACACTGACCTCATACCCCATCGCTTCACACCCTGATCCAAAGCAGCGTATAAACTGACTCGGATTTAACCATACCAGGACTATGTTACACACCATCGTAGCAAACAGCACCATAGATGTTCTTCGGTCATTTGATATCGCCCCGAAGTGTTGTTAGCCTTTGTGCGTTGACTTTTCTACTTTATTCTCTCATTTGCACTCATAAATGTCAATATAGAGTACTGTTAAAAAGCGACGCGTATTCAGAAATTTAAAAACCCTTTTATAAAGTAATATTTCAGATGTCACAATTCATTTATGAATATTTCATCAGAATGGATTTGCAATTAGCATAACTTGCGAAATTTTATTATCCTTAGGTATTCAAATTCTAAATCAATACTTGAATAAATTTGATTTATTTAACTTTAACAGCTGTTTAAATAAGAACTCGACAACAGTTTTTCACCGAATCACAGTTTCAATTGTTTTTTAAGGTTTTAAACATTCGCTTATTAACAGTACTTAGTTGAGGAATGCCATGCAAGTATTATATGACAACATGTTGCAATATTACAGTGCCTCCACACGGTTACGAGTTAAACAACCTGGACAACGACACATTGGATGCGCCAAATGTTTACCAGGAAGACATGTCTCGACAGCGGTATAACGAACCAGTCTTTTCTGTTGACTCTGATGAGCCAGTGTCGATGCCTGTAGAACTCTCTAGTGATGAAGCAAGGTTTAAACATGCCAACCCTGCCTATCAAAGCGCTGTGCTTACGAGTGACGGTCATACGACTTCTGACGGTCACAAGGATGACGGTAAGATCTTATCTAAACATTTATACATTTATTGAAACAATTTATCTACATTTTTAGCAGAAAATATGCGGGTACTTAATATAATAAAGATGAAATAGTTCCTAAATAAACCTATTACGTATTAAAATGCACACGGAAAGATACCCAAAAATACTTAAAACTATAATATTTTTGCCTACAATATCAACAGATACAACTTGAAATCATTAGGATACCATACAACTTCAGATAGAGAAATTGAATGTTTCGAAACTTTTACTTACTAACGTATTACCCGATAACAGTATACGTTTTTGTAAAAGTTACAAAGTAAAGTTTCATAAATAGCTCGTAGTGTTTATGCTTGCGTTTTAGACGAAGTATTATACTACAAATTGCAATATAAATAGTACGCGTGTCCAACTACATTTACATTCTCAAAATATTTAAGAGTACATCCTAAGTATGAATTCTGTGAAACAGTAGTAAAGACTATACAAGAACTACGAATCAATAGATAAAAACAGTGTTTTAGAAAATTGAAACAAACACCAATGTTGTTGGCTTGGTAATAAATATCTTATGAGTAAATTTAAAATGTAGGAATATATTACTCTAGTCGAACCGGCCCGTAAGTGCCAAAGCATGTCTTTTACGGTTATTAGTTAACCCAAATATGCATGTAGTTATGAACTATATGCTTGTTTTATTACAGATAAAGGTTTAAAGAAATGGAAAGGTGTAGCATTGTCACCAGATAACGAGCGGAAGAATCAGGTGCCTCAGAAGAATCTACCCGTGGAACCTTCCATTCAACCAAAACCTAAAGAGATCGAGATCGTCCAGAAAGAAAATGTCAAACCTGAACCGATTCTAGATAACACCAGCAGCGAGCCTACGGTAAAATCATTATTCTTATTTTTTAAAATATTGTACCACGTATACGTGTGTCAAAACAAAAACGTCTTTTAGGATTTGCCAAATAATCTTAAACAGGAATAACTCTTCTCATCTTATCTCGGAATTGTATGTCGATAAGCTTGCCCGCTTTAGTGGGACTAAAATTATAGTTGATAAAATATGGGCGTTCAATGAACGCCTCTGTCTACCCCTTCGGGTATATAAGACTAGAATTATAAGAGACTAGCTGGTGTCCGCAACTTCATTCGCGTGGGATTTTGAAAAGCGCTGAATTAGTGGGTTCGCTTCCCAGACCGTTCAAAATTTTATAGGGTTCTTCTGAGAGAAAAACTAGTCTAAGTTACTCCTTATATAGACAGCTACCTGGTTGTAAAATATTATCAAAATCGGTACAGCCGTTTTGAGGATTACCCGGAGCAAACAGAGAGACAGACAAAAAATATTTAGACTTGTTTTTAGGCATAGGTATCGTGTAAATAACCGTGTGAGCATGAAAAAATCCTATTTTGACATTATAAACAGACACTTTAATTTTATTTATTTGTATAGGTAATAATAATAATATCCTCGCATATCTCACACACGGCCTTCTGAAACCAAACTAGGAGAGCCTGTGCTATGGTCACCAGACCGCAGATAAATATACTTTTTTATTTCTAAATACATGCATAATATAGATGAATAATAACAGAACAAATGAACGTGCTCATAACACAACTATTTGTCCTGGCTTAGAATCGAACTCACGACCTCTGGCTTAGCAGTCAGGGCCACTGACCACTAGAAGCACCGTAACAGGCTAGTCAAGAATGTATGTATGTATGCTAAGATTACTTACTCTTATTGGTAATCTAGTATCGTATCATAGACGACTCTCCAAAAAGGATCCAGTTTTTTATCATTGAGTCTTGTAAGATAATGTGATACTAAGACTTTGCAACTCTCATTCTAGATCGTAACAGTAGAGTTAAACCGTGGGTGGAATAGCCGGCTTGGGTTCAGCGTTCAGTCACATCCGGATTCTGGACAAAGCTATATCTCTGCTGTTTATAGCGACAGCGTCGCTGCTAGAGATGGACGTTTGCGTCGCGGGGACGTCATTCTGCAGGTAAATAATATATTTGTTAATAATAATATAACAAATAAAAAATAGTTTATTTGTTTATGCCATCACACCTCATTAACCCCCTTCAAAATGATACCCACTGCTGATTTCACTATAGTTCATTCTCGTTAAGAAAATACTGACGCAATAGTCTCGCACCTTAACCAATCAGGTTCCAGACTTTCGTATGAAATGATAATTTATTGTAACCTTTGAGGGGGGAATTGTTCAGAGGGCTTGATCGAAGCGTCATTATTTTCTTAACGCGAATGTAGTAAAGGGCTGGATAGTTGGCGCTCTACTACTGTGCACTTTTCGAGACACTTTTTGCCCCGCACAACCAATCTGCGGAACGGGTTATCGTCTGCGATACTTCCGGACCGATACGGCCTTCAAACCTTCAAGAAAAGAGCGTACTCCTTCCTAAAAGGCCGGCAACGCATTTGTGACTCCTGAGTTGCAGACGTTCATGAGCGGCGATCACTTTCCATCAGGTGTCTCGTCTGCCCAATCTAACATAAAAAAAGGGCTGGTTGATTTTTCCTTAGACTTTTGGTTGTGTTGTTAGAAAGTTACAGAAAATTATAAAAGAATCATGTACTACTTAATTAACTGTTCGTTGTTCAAACATAAAGCATCTATCAGATTATTAATAAAGTCTGATAAAATATAAAACAGTAAAAATATTATCTTAAAAAGGTTTCTCAGAGATCAGTCCTAAGATCATCTATAATATCAAAATAAATTTAAACTGTATAAAATGCATTACAGGTGAACGATGAAAATGTAACATCAATGAAGACACCAGAAGTAATTGATCTGCTCAGAATATTGCGAGGATCAATTTGCATCACCGTTCTTCGACCACCGAACGCACAGTGAAAAAATAAAAACTATATTTTGGAATGAAAGCCACTCTCACGGGCGTTTGTAAGAAGCGTGTTGCCAAAAAAAGGTATACATAGAACTCAGATCGATGTCCAGTCGAAGGCAGAGTAGGTATTTGAAAGAGAAAGTTAAATTTTAGGGAAGATAATAAAAAAAAAGAATGAATTTCTAAAAGAAACTAATACATCGTCGATATAAACTGAATATATCTTCATGACATTATGCGCCTTAGCTTAAAGATTTAAATCCATTGTTATCAACACCAATATCATAATATTTAAGCTTGAATCTTATAAATTGTTGAGAACGATACTTATTTACACGACATAATAAAATTTTCATAAGTTGCATAGTTTAAATGATGATTTATCAGTATAATAGGAATGAGTACAGAGAAATGTTGATTTACTTAATGTATTTTTTATTAAAAAAAATAACTATTTGTAAATCATAGCATTAGTTTTTTACGAATGTAAATAATTCATGATGTTTTGTTACAGTTCCTAATACGTTGTTGATTGTGCTAACTTCTGCCGTCGTAATCTTTTATCACATATACTTATAGATGTTACCTAATAAAATAATTTATTTTCGGAATCGATCTCTTAAGTTTCTCATAGGAAATAAAGAAATATAAATCTATTTAAGAATACTATCTTTATATTCATTTATGTCTTTCACCCGACCAATATAGATAGACACTCAGAGATAAGGAAAAAAAACTATTTTCTTTTAATACATCAAAAGGTAATAGGCTAAATTTATTTACTATATAATTATGAATTATTATAATTATTGACTACAGATTTTAAAATTTTACATTAGGAAATAAATAAATCGAGTAGAAATTTTAAATACATATGCAACAAGATGAGGCTAATGGCGGCCTATATTTGTAAAAATGTAATGTCCCATTATTAATAAAAAGTAGATGATGTAGTAGAGACTATGGAAATGTCATGCATTCCAAGAGGTTAGCCTTTGTAAATAATGTAAAGTTGAAAAAGACAAGTAGTCGTTGTTACGCGTTGTGGGCAATTGTCAAAATATAAGAAAACGGTTCAGTTTACTGTGTTACCTTACAATATTCCTTTGCTCAAATATATTATTGTAGACATACTTATAGGACAACCATTTTGACGATTGCCGTATCGCAATAACCGTGTTTTATAGTAGTTGAACAGAATAATTATAATATGCCTGAAATATACATTTTACTCAGTGCATATCTTAATCTGAATTAGAATCAAGTTCTCGATACCTAAGTGTGAAGTTTGATAGTGAAAGAAAACAATAGGAACGACAAACTGCTATACTACTATTAGTATGACATAATGTGTCATGTCTCGCTTTTAATCAAAGGTAAGACACGTCTCTTGATAGTTGTCTATGGAATAATTAATCTATTACGGTATGACCGGACTATGACCAACAAAAATAAAAATGACCTTGACGTTATATGCTTCGAAGGACCTTTAAACAACATTTTAGTTAAATCGCTACTAAATATAAAGCATTATAAGCTAAACTTTCTCTAGGCACTGATTATAAATTCTAGTCAAATCTAAATTTTAATTGAAATTATTACACAGTTAGCCTTTGAGATATATAATATTTACGTAAACAGTAGTTAAATTATATTCTTACATAAATTAAATATTATACAATATTCACTTCTTTGATTTATCATAAGGTGTCTATTTGTTATGAACTTAAAAGATTTTATCAACAAATCTATTTTAATATAACTAGATATAAGTTCATAGAATAATGGTTTAGTAAGTATATATGAATCCTTACAGATAAATGATGCTGAACGAATCAATCAACTGATATTCTAAAGTTATTGTGATGGAATTGTGTTAGTCTAACCGTGTAACATACTCTAGAGTTATTTGATGTATTATGCAACAAAGTAGGTGCAAAGGCCCAATGTAGTGATTATAGATCAGCTCCTTGCCACAATATGTATATTCATCTCATTCATAAACTACATTACAATTAATCAATATAGGTTTTGAATCTCAATTTAAAAATAGATAGACCAAAATCACTAGAAGAAGCTGTTGAGCACGAAATTATTCCAGCAGATATGCTTGAGACTATCGCTTTTGCTATGTGTTATAGTAATGACAAATTCACACTGAAAGTACAAAAAATAGGCAAAGTAATAAAAATACTTCCTTCAATTGTTTACGATTTAGTTTATGTAACCATTTAGCGTTATGCCATTCCGATTATGATATGACCCTATGAATAACTTGACAGAAATCAGTATTGAATTACATGCATAGTTATATATTTGTTTAAAGTATTTTTTTTGATGTTTCGAATCAAATTCAAAGTATTCAATAATCTAATAGATAATGTTGTTACTGAGTTCATTCTGAAACTGCCATCATACACATAATTATAGAATAATAAAGCACTTGATCTGTCTTTGGCAACGTAAACAGCTACTTAGAATTTGCCCATTAATTCAAAATAAACTGTGATAATGCAAACTGTTTTGCTATTCTAAAATATCTGATATCATGTGGTAAATATTGTGAAGATGTGCCCGGAAATTGCATGCTAAAACTTTCTAACATCAATCATCTCAACTTGTATATATAGGTATTTAAAAAATTATATACCTGTTATACGTAACCTACCTATTTTAAAAGTGTTTTCTTATCACTTGTAAGTTAGCAATGCGAGTTTGCTTGTAAGCTAACGTTGAACGTTGTGAAAGACATTGTAAAATCGATACATTTTAATATTTGACTATTTATTACTCATAATGAATAGTAAAAAAGTCGATATTCGTTGTATTCGTGTATTTTATTTGCAACACTAGGCACTTAGTAGGTAACAAATGATATAAATAATATCAGCTAGCCATAGCTAAGCTAGGCCAAAGCTTTTCTACTCACAGTTTAACAATGATATATCTCACACACAGCCCTCTGATCCCAAACTAGGCAGAGCTTGTGCTATGGTAACCAGACTGCTGAAAAACATACTTACGTATTTAAAAAAAAACATATTATAGATAAATTACACCCAGACACAAAACAAATGACCGTGCTTATCACACAATATTTGTCAAAATGTTTATAAAGTTATAAAATTAGGCTATCTCAACTCCTGCTTGCACTTTACATTTTAAGAATTAAACAAAACAAGATTTCATTCAAACAAAAAAAAACAAAACAGTAACAAAACGAAGGGTTATAAAATTTATGATAGTAAGTTTTAAATTTCTCGTTCCATCATATACTCGTACTCGTATATCCTACATACCTAACAGGAAACAATGAACCATGACCAGTGCAACCTTGATGTCATGTCATGTAATTCACAGGAATTTAACACCTATTACGTGACTGTCTTAATTTCCGTTAGTAAAGAAAATTATAATATATGTTAGGGGCAGTAAGATCTTAAGTAACTTCTAAGTAGTCAAGAGAAAAACAGGACTCTCCGTTAAACGCTTATGTCAGTGACAGATCAAATGAAAACATAATATGACTTCATTTAAATATATGCATATGTATACAAGGTGAATTTGAATTCGAGAAATTTCTTCAATTCACTTAAACTGCTTCAAAGGTATAAATACAATGATGCTCATCGTATTACTAAAACAAGGAGTCTATGTAATGTCGCGTATTAACGTGATAGCATAAATAGCTGTGTGACCATATATAAAATAAACATGATTGGAGAACAATGTTATAACCTAAAATTTGTAACATCCAATGCGTCGCCACTTTATTTGTAATCACGCTATATGATAGTATACGTAACATGTAATGCGGTGTGACGACGCGTCGCCATGCGCAAGGTTCTCTGCGACTCTCTCACGCTGATCAACAAAGTGTTTTTAAACCGTTTGTTTTATAGCCTTACAAAACAGCAGCAGATTATTAGAAGTTATTTGAATTAAAATTCACCTTGCACTTTGTGCTGCTGGATTATTGCACGGCGCTTACTAGTCTCTTATGCCTTTTGGCTCGGGGTTGTAGTCGTTATGTGACGTTAATATTATTAAATCAAGTATTGTCAGTCATAGAATGTTAATGACATGTACGATAAACTTAATTACCTTACTATGATACGAATAAATATGAATAAAATTATTTTGGTGTATTATTTACTAGTACTTCCTGTTAATTTACCAGCTATCCAACCCTGTCAACATTGATTTATTTTTCATTTTATAAACTGTCTTACTTCGTATCCTTCTATGAAAGGAGACAGAAAAACACAATAATATATGTACAACAACTATAACCGAATTAAATTCCTTCAAAAATCTTCATAAACAATATTGATAACACTCGTGTTTGCTGATCTCCTTACAGTGTTTTTCATCGTTTTTAAGGCCAGTAATTGTCTATTAATATCTAATAAGCACATTTACTTTATAAAGTCAAATGTGCATGACTGCGTATCGAAATTGAAATGTCGTTATAACACAATGGTTTATAGGCGACTCACAACGCGGTTCAAGCCTGGCCAGATTATTGTTTTTCAGTTAAAGGAAGCTATCCTGGAATTCGTCACTGTATTAAAAAATCTTCTTTCATGTATTATCTAAATGGTTCTAAGCATTTACTGTGGTACGCCTATTTTAATATTTATTTTTAAATTCGACAGTTACACTCATCATTTTAGATTCCACACTTTCTGTCAAGCGTTTAATAAAGAGAGCAAATGTTCTAATCGAACGGTGTTTATGTAACATCATAAATCATATTACTATGGAACATGCCATTAACACCAGTTCTTTTTTGTAACTTGCCACATTGCGTGCAGGGAAAATGTAAATTAGCAAGATCTATTGATATAGGTATAATGGGGAAATTTTAACAAAATCGTTGCGTTTTTTCATAAGTTTTAAGTTCTAAAAGTTGGGCTTTTAGTACTGCAAAAGCTGTTTAGAGTAAATAAGTAAATTTAAATTTGGGGGACTATAGCTCAGTAGCCAACTAAAAAACCTTTTTTTCTTGTAAATTACGAAGCTGGTCACGCTGAAATCATTGGTAAACTTTTTTAATTAGTTTTAAAAATACTGTCACGTCTAGCACTATCGTAAGCACATTAATTCTCGTAAACCTAATTACATTTTTCCAAATCCAATACTTAAAGGAAGTCAAAGGAGATAACAAATAAATACTTAAGTATTAGATATTGCTTGTGAAACGTCTGGGCCGATCGAACTTTGTAGTTTTGCCGTTATATTAACAACCACAGGCTAAACTATAGAGTTAATTACGGATGTTCTATGTTCCAATATCGTCTATTATATAATTAATAATAATGATTACATTTTATCATCAAATAATAAAGTAAATGGAAGTAAAGAAATGTTTATACAGATACCATAATGCGTATCTTTACATAGTATAAAATATAGTCGTTTTTTTATGTTGGACGCTTAGATATTTTAAGCTGAGCAACGGATTTTAATGCGATTTTCACCAATAGAGAGAGTAATTCCAAGAGTAAGGTTAATATGCATAATACATGCGTATTATAGCAGAGAAAATCCGAAAATTTCAAAGATTTGTCGTAAAAAACATGTTCTTGTGCGCTTACATTGCAAACGCTGCCGGAACAGATCGCTAGTACAATATATAGTCTTATTTATTCATTAACTTATCGTTCCCTACAGTTTTAGGGTGATGTTATAAAGGCGATGTTCCTCCTCAATAAATTATTAATCGAATATAATACAGTTTAAAATAAAAACTTAAAATTGGTTAACAAATCGCCTAGCATGCAGCGCACGTTGAAAAAGTTTTTGAGTGAAAGATATTGAAAAGTGCAAATTTATTAAAGGGTTCTTATAAGAACCATATACTATTGTTATGTCCCAATCATGAAAAATGCAACCATTATATATATTTATAAGTTATTCATTCTAAGCGCTGGAGAGAAAATGTGAAAAAAAATCGTAGAACCGAAGCTGGCGTAGTTTGCTCCCTTAGTCGGCTCTTACGACACCCATGGGATGAATAGGGACAACAGCACTGCAAAGAGAAAGAAAACTTGACACAAAGCCGATACCAACCCGTCTGGCCAGCGTAATATAGTAGGCCAAAACCTTATTTCTAAGGAGAGGCCTATGTCCAGCAGTGGACTATCAAAGGCTGTTGATGCGACTTTTACTTAGTAATGTACTTTGTAAAATCAACTATTAAATAACTTCCAAATTGCCCCACTTTCCCTTATTATTTATATTCATAAACATTACTATGAGATCATTCAGTGTCGATGAACTAGAGATGAGCTTTTACCGTATTTCGGATACCGTGCGATTGTTTCAACAGATGTTAATGCCATCTAGCTGCCATTTTAGACAGTGGCATAAAAATTAGAATCTGAAAACGTTATATACATTAGATTTCGTGATTACATTTTGATGATAGTGATGCCATCTAGATTTCAATACTAAGTATTATTGAAGTGACTAAAATCGCTGAAGTGATAAAATCTACCACCACAAGATTACAAGCTCTTGTTTAACTGTCAATGTTCTGTTGATGTGATGTGAATGTGATATTGATTGGCGTGTTGGCCTAGTGGTTAGTGACCCTAACTGCTAGGCCAGAGGTCGTGCGTTAGATTCCCACTGGGGACAAATAATTCTGGGATGAGCATGATTATTTGTTCTGAATATATCAATAATATGTGTGTACTTAGAAAAATTATAAGTATGTTTATCAGCAGATCAACAGTTAATAGCACAACGTATACGTGTTGAATTATATGTCATCAACCATCATCATTAACAGCCTTCAAATAGCCCACTGCTGGATATACCTCTCTATAGAAAGGAGGTTTTAGGCCTACTATACCACGCTGAAAAGACGGGTTGGTATAGGGTTTGTTCCAAGTGTTCCTTCTCTTTGCAGTGCTGTTGTCTTGTTCTGTCCTCTACATTTTTTAATTATGTATTATTATTTCTATCTAAAACTAAAAAGAATAAAAATCTTTTAGTATATTCGAAAAGACATTATAGTTAAATTAAAATGTGTACTAAAATAATTTAGTTGATAACGATAACGTCATGGTGGCTTAAGCTACATGAGTGGATCCTAAATAGTAAACATGAATATCAAAATAGTGCCGACATCGGCTTTTAAAATATTGTAAACCTACTTATTGAGTTGCAGTCATAGAGTGAAAAAAAAAATGCTTGACGAGACAAAGAGGTGTCACTAATACTGTTCTAAATCTAACAATATTTTAAATCGAAAAAAGAAAGAAGTTAATTCTCTCGCAACATTATTACTGCGTGAACACAAATAACATTTACCGCTAAACTTTTGGTACATTCAATTTTGCAATTGCCTTAACGTAAACCCTTAAAAAAATACTTACTTCCATTGATTGAACGGCCGGCTTACTGGACATAAGTATAAAACTCAAGAAACGGTCAAGAAATATGTAACATTTATAACGGATACTTCATAAACGACAAACTCAAAAGGCATAAAGCACACAAAGCATTGATTAGCATCCCGTTGAACTACGGTTAAACTTCTTCAACGTTGTAAGTATGACCAGTGGTATATGATTTAGCGTCACGGTCAATGAGCGTCCACCGACCACCGCTTCACTAGGGAGCAGACGTCACGCTTCGCTCAACAATTTTATTAAAGAAAAAAGTACGCTATTACGTCAGTCATAAAGTACAGTCCAATAATATGCAACCGTTTAAAAGATATATGGGCTTAATCTAAACGGAAATAAAAAAAGATCATTTCGATAGATCTGTAGAAAAATGTTCAAGTAATAAAAGACGGAACAAAGGAAATACAAGTCTTGTCAAAATTTTCAAATCGGAAAATGTCCGGAAAAAATGTACTTAAAACTAAATATAACGAACATTAATCCTTTTTTTAAAGTTGAACCGGCTTCAAACAATACTAACAAAAATAAAAATAAGCACTAAAAATGAAAAATAATAAAACATCTAAGTGAAAAAACTAAATTAAGTGCGACCCTCAACATAGTGCGGCCAGTTCTCATAATAAAAGTTCGGTCAAAATACATGATTAAATTAAGGTCAAATATCTTTCTATGATTTCTATCGTCAGATCAGCAACATGACATGACGACTACAAAACGCAAAAACCTATATAGCTAGAAAAACTAGCTAAAACGCGTTGTCAGGGTTCTCTCGATTTCTCTAGGATCATCAGATCCAACTTTGGTGGTAATAGGACCACCTCGGGGGTATACCCTTGTGAACCGATTCCAAAAAGAACTTTGAAGATCGGTCCACAATTGACGGAGATATCGCGTAACAAAAATACAAAAGAAAAGAACACATTCGAATTGAGAACCTCCTTTTTGTATTTTCTAAGTCGGTTACAAAAAGTCTGAATTATGATAACGAAAAATTAAAAAAAATACCAAGACAAAGACCCACCAAATATTGCAATACTAGATATTAAATAAATGCAATGTTACATCTAGAAAATGTAATAACTAATCAAATGCATCATCAGTATCACTATCACAGGAGAAATGTGACTTTTTTTTTACATAAATACATATATTGTTCTATAGATTTTGATTACATAATTGCACATATATCGATCCAAACTCAGTACCTATTAACCTGACGCCTAAACTAGTGGCTAGAGTTAGATATTTTTGCAATGATTTAACTCCCTCTGGATGTTAATAACGTAATTGAAGAAGAAATATTAGGTATTACATCCGACGAGTCTTCTTTCTCCAGATTGGGATGAACTAGTGAAATATAGGACATACAAAGATATTTTTTTGGTAATGCCTTCTTATTTAAGACAAAATGATCCGCCGATAGAAAGAATTCACTGTAAAAGTCATTTATTCGTAAACGGATCTCATTAAATCCCCATTATACCAAAAAAATAGATTTTACCAAAACAATTTGCAGATAAATTGAATGCTATAAAAACTTCTTGCTTGGGATTAAATCTTTTTTGCCGTTTTTTTGGATAATGATTCTCGCATGGTGGTCTTAGAAAAACTACGGCTACTTTCCATTCAGAAAGAAATACATTAAAACTTCGTTTAGCAAACAAGAAGGCTCTAATGCAACGGTTTTAACAGTAACGGGATTCAATTTAAATGTAGTATAAAATGTATTTAGAACTAGAATACATAATTAAATGTTACAAAATAGCAGTAAAACCATTGCATCATTCTTAACAATACTACACACATATAATATATGACATAATAATAAAAATATAATAGTGTTCTCTTTAGTAGGTCTAAAATTATTCATTTTGTGGATTTATGGCCTACGTTAAAATGAAATTCTGTCAAATGCATTATACCTTGCACATATAGAAAAAAGGCAAGTTTTTATAAGGAAAGCTCATGTCACACGGTCTAAATTTCGAAACCATCAAATATGTAATGAAAGAACTTAATCGTTTCTGTTTTCACATTACAATTATTATTTTTAAAACGGCGTTTAAAAATTCTGTCAATATAATTACATAGCAATTTAGGGAGTGACTGAGACTTTCATATAAATATGATTAATTAGGTTAATTTCATATTTTGGCTTGTTATCCCCCAGGAACAGAAGTTATTTCCTAGATGCAATGTATTACTGATCGGTTAAGTATTTAATCGTGAAAGCTTAACTAACTGAGTAACTAGTTCACCTTTGGATTTATAATATTGCGTAGGATTGATGTTTTTTTTTATTCTTAAAAAAGACAACCCTTGCCCTAGGAACATTATCCTGTATCGCGGGGGACTTTTCAAACATTCATGAAACGGACACAAAGATTACCCAGACTTAGTACAATAGTTTGTGGACCACAAAAAGTGTTGTCCTATGTGGGGATTGAACCCACAACATTCAGCGCAGTAGGAAGCGGCGAGGTGACGGCTAATTCACTACGCCATCCGTAAAGTTAATTTCGAACTGTGATTTAGAAACAGATCCAGCATATTTAACATCTGGAAAGACATTCATGATAAGCAATGATAACGGAAGTGAGACCTCTCTCTGTTCTAAAAACCGTTAGTACATTACAAGATCTTCAATTAGAAATGATTCGTCACACTCTGCGCTGGATCGTCATGACCGATTACGATTATTCCTCATTTTTAACCGTTTTCGATAAATGGCGGAGGTTATATATTTCATTTTATTATTAAAAAAATTGTCTTCACACATCTCACACACGGCACTCTGACCCCAAACTAAGCAGGGCCTGTGCTTTGGTAACCAGAATGCTGATAAACATACTTAAATATTTCTAAATACATACATACATGTTATAGATAAATTATACCTACCTAGACACAGAACAAATGATCGTGCTTATCCCTCAATTATTTGTCCTGGGTGGAAACCGAACCCACTACCTCCAGTTTAGCAGTCATGGTCACTTACCACTAGACCAACAGTCAAGTGTTTAAGCAAAGCTTTGAATGAAATGGGACATTAGACATTGGAAATAAATAAATGTGAGGAGAAAATATTTTTTATTAAAAATGTTGTTAAGAACTGAGAGTAAATGGCCTGCTGCCTGCTCGATGCTTGATAATACAATTTGTTATAACTTGTTATAGCATATTAGCATGCGTTGCCATTCCAGGTAATTAAAATGACCTTTTGATTAATGTGAACGAAAAACCGTGCGAACACTCACATTTTTTAATAGAATTCATAGATTTTTGGGCCATAATCCTCGCGTGACATACGCGAGGATTATGGCCCAAAAAGTCAATAGATTACATATCAAAATTAGTATTTCATTAATTCAATAGATCTTACATTACATATCATAATTAGTATTTCATTATTTCGATAGATCTTACAAAGTTTCATCACAATCTGACAAGATAAATGGTGGCTAAAGATAGAAATCTATTTGAAAACAGATTACAATCTTTTACTTTAAATTAAGTTTTTTGAACTACAAGGTCTGTCCCGTTTAAATTTGATGAAAGTATTCCACGTCTAAGGTATGAGTTTAGTGATGAGGAATATAACATATTACAATTTACCATGATTAATTCACTCATTTCTTTGTTTTAGAAATTATAACGAAGTATTGTTTTGATCAGTTGAACATTCTCTTAAATATGTCAAAGGTTTGTTAGAAAAGAAACCACGATTACCCCAAACCCCCAAACTACAGTCTAAGAAGAATACTTACTATTTTTAACTGAGATTTCGCCATCAGATTAAACAGAAATTGTTCGAACTAAACAGTACAAAAATACACTGCCTTGAAATAAAATAATTTGATACCGTTTTACGAGTTCAACACACTTCATCATCATGGACATTAACTATTTTAGACAACAATGCTGCTATGATTTTGCGGCTTTTTTGCATAAAACTAACCAAATCCAAATTGAAAATGAAAGAAGAATATACTATCTTTTCTCCTTAATGCCTGACAAATAATTAATACGACTTACTCTTACTGAAACCTCTTACTTAAAAATTAAAAAAGTATTCTAAATCCGGATAAAATGCAAACTTAGAAACTAACTGTCCAATATGTCACATGCCTGATATAAATGAAAAGTATTTAAAAATGCAACCCTAACAACTAAACGTGTTATCAAAACATGGGGATAAGGAAAGCAAAAGGCTCACTTCGGTGAGCCAGTCGGTGGGGTGGGTGTAGTACAGTCACAGACAGTCGGTTTGAGTGCGAGCTACTCGACACCTGCCCGCGCTGACATCGCGTCGTAATATCGCGCGCCACAGGAAGTGCAGTGAATTACCAGACCAATACTGTTACAACTCATTCAAAATCCGAAAGCGATTACACATTTTTTTTTAATTTTACCTCGTGAGAAATTACAACAACCTTGTTATTGGTGAGTTTTTATTCTTAGCAATTTCGAAATTGACGGAAGTTTTTAATTATATCTTAAAACGGTCTGACTTTTTTTAATATGGTAATGTAATTACACAAAAGAGGTTTTTACGTAACCGTTTATTTCCTGGGTTGAGTAGTGAATACCAATTTATAGATGATTAAAATGACTAGAATTTTTATAAATTAAAAAAGTGCTATAGGTGTATCTCAGTGATACAAATAAATCTGTCTTAAATACTCTGACTAAGATTCCGAATTTCAGTACATTCTAAAAGAATTTGTATAATAAATGTGTAATATAATGAAAATGTTGTAAAATGGAATTAACGAAAACACCGATGAAATTTTATATGTGGGTTTTTAGCACATAGTATGGTTTGACATTCATACTTCATTTTAATTCCATTACATTAACATATATATTACTTTTGTTATATGGTAATATATAAAGCACTTGTTAAAACGGTAACTGCATAGTTCTTGCATTCCACAAAGGCTTTTAAATATAAATCAATATTTGTATATATTATATAGTTGTATGGTATGCTCTGCATACCGTTCAGGCAAACCTCATTAATTTTTCTAGACACTTTGTTAGGGACGCAGCAAAGGGCGGAAGGTACAAATATTAATAATGATGTTAATGAGGCCAAATTAATATGGTGAAGGCTCACAGTTATTGTTCTACAATAACAAATATATTTTAAAAACATATTTTGTATTTCGAAAATTATAACTCACTTAAAACTATTATTATTATATTATATTAGATCAAACATGGTAGACATATTAGATCAAATTAAATAATATTTTCCAGGACATTTTATCCTTTTTTGCATCATACCTTTTTTAACAACGCGTAGAATAAAATTTCATTTTCACCTATCATAATAGAATAGATGACACAGTTTCAGAAACACTTTCATAGTTTTCATCAATACGGTAAACGAATTTTTCATCTTTCCATTGTTTAAATGAAAATCTTGATTATTAAGTAAAAGTTGAACTATAAATTAATTAAAAGGGCCGAGATGAATCGTAAGTAAAATTCACGCCACTTGACACTTGTTGCGTGAAACATTTTCTGTCTGTACGCGGAGTCCGCATTAAACAAATTACAGCGTTAAGTAGATCGTGACAGATCAGATCGCTATTTATGGGTCAACTAATATTACCTTTTACATTTCAAACTATTGCCCCGGAGAAAGAAAGTCATTGATTAGATTGTACCTATTCGACTGTTACAAATATCACAATTCTTTTTAAAGACCTACGCAAAGATTGTGCGACTATTTTTAGTTTTATATATCATTTAATATAAATATGTTAAGGCATTAGTGTATATCTATGTTCTAAAGTATAGTACAAACTATCCTATTTTATATGCCCGGGAAGATTTTTTGTTTAGTTCTTTTATTATGTCTTTCAATTTGACTGGCCTGCCATTGGTTCAATTCTTACCCAGGATAAATAATTGTGTGATGAGCACAATCATTTGTTGTGTCTGGGTGTAATTTATCTATAATATGCATGTATTTAGAAATATATAAGTATGTTTATCAGCTGTCTGGTTACTATAGAAGAGTAGAGGCTCTGCCTAGTTTGGGATCAGACAGCCGTATGTGATGTATGTGAAGTTAATAATATTATATGCGTAGTTTGTAGTACTTGTCAACTCTCTTCCTTGCCTGCTTTTTTATATTTGTAGGTACAGAGGATTTAAAGGTGCTAAGTGAGAGTATTATTTATTTGACGCTATTCTGACTTCCATTTTATTTGTAAGACCATACAATAAGAATTGGTAAAAATAATAGAGGTTTTTTTGGAAGAATATTACTTTTTCGCTTTAAATATATATACTTTACAGATATACAAATGAAAGACAGTTCATTACACATCCATACAATTGTCCTTGAAAATAATCATGTATAATCCAAACAATTTTTACGATGTATGTCAGGGGATTAACACAACACCACAAACGGTAACACATAATAAATGAAAATGTATCTAAACTAAGATTTAATTTGTGTCCAACAATTTCTGGCCTCATATTCAAATGAATTAGTTGTTATATTTGCATTATACCTTAATCTAAAACGGTAACAGCAATTTAAATAAAAAGAGTAAATTCAGTGAATCGACTAATTTTGATCCTTGAGAAGTACTCAGAAAATTCATTTTAAACAACAATTAGAACTTTAATATGAAAATAAAATGTAATGTTAAGGTATACCCGTACCATTATAGGTGTGCTTGATTATATATAATTTTTGAAGAGTTCTATCAATTTGTCCAAAATTAGAACACACGAATTGCGCGGATGGCGATGCACGGATGGCGTAGTGCGTTAAGCGGTCACCTCGCCGTCAACACAGGAGATAAGATTAAAAGAAAGGTTTTTGACAGAACTTAGTGGTTTAAGCGGTCCTTGAAGTAGGGAGAACTGCAATGAGTGTTGTGGGTTCGATCCCTACATGGGCAACACTTACATCATTTAGGATGTGAGAATTTATTATTATTATTAATATTAAGACACTACAAGCAGATATTACAGCCACTAAAAGCAGATTTTAAAATTTAATTACCAGTAGTTTATAAAAACTCTGGCGTGTGACTCATACAAAATTGCTCTAATGTGAAAATAAGTGCACCGACCAAACAACAATAAACACTTTCATTTCTTTGAATTAATTATGCAAACAAAAATATTGCTTGGCATAACGATTGTTGTCATACAGTTCCCATCGTTTAATATCTGATTACTGTCGTTACACAAAACTGACCTTATCTCTATCAGTTTATTATTTTTTACGAGACCATTCTAGATGTGAACAAATCATACTTTAACATTGTTAGCAAATACTATATTTCTCATCAAATTAACTTCATTTAAAGTATCCACGGGATGTGAAACTTTTAATTTCTTTGAAATATTTAGGGTATTTTATATATCGTTCAAAAGATCAAAAAGGCACAGCATCTAATTGTTGAAGCGGGCCCGACTTGCTTACTCAAAAAGTGGAATTGGATTCGTTTTGTCGTCGTATCGTATCGTGTCGTGTAGTGTATTGTATAAATATCAATATTTATGAGCTTTTTACAACAGACAGCCTTTAATACATAACTACTTACTACTGTTTGGTTATTATTTCTATTAAAAATACCATTAGGAATATGTCTTGATAGACAATTACTATGAAATTAAAATTAGGGGATTATTAAAAAATAATTCAAATTATTATTTTTATTTCGGACTATTACATCCATATAGTGTTAGTAACAATGTGTTTTAAAAACTAGTGTTAGTATTGCATTATATTTATTCGTTTATTATAATTTTGATATAATTAGATTGCATGTGAGTTCAATGCTTTTTTTTTTGTAAACGGGAGGCAAAGGTTTAAGCTGAAAACCAGCTCTTAAAAATGTATGTCAAATCCAAGCATACGCGGATGCTAACTAACCTTTTACTTTCGGTATTATAGTTTTTCTGTATATTTCTACAAAAATTGGAACTGGAAAAAGAGTTATAAAATCCAGCACCACATCATCAAAAGTAAAGTTTAAAAAAATATTATCTCTTTGAGAACCACTGCGTCTAGAAGCGACAGGTTGTAATAAAGAATGAGAACCAGCGCGACGTATTACTTTATTTGAATACTGCAGTATTGTCGTTACGGAAATAGTCTTCGTTTGAATCTCCAAATATTATGCACGGGCTGTTACGCGAAAACAAATTACTAATAAAACCTAATGCGATACCGTTATTGTATTCGCATGATCTATAAAATGCTACCATGTTCACATTGTTTACTTCGAGAGCATACGATAACTACTAGACCACAGAGGCAGTCACTTATTTATTTATTACGTACAATATATTTAGCAATATTTTTAATTCCACATCTTATTGAATATTTTGAATGAATATTTTTTTAAAAGTTTTTTACACTATATGTTCAAATATGAAAGAGCTAAGAGTTCAAATATGCTACTGAGGTGATTTTTCAGATCTCAAAATACTGCCGTTTGGCTAGGAGATGCAGAGAAGGGGGGGGGGGGGGGGGGGGGGACACTTGACTGTAACAAAAATATTGACTACGGAACCCTAATGTAGCCTAAATGATCCTGGTCACATGAATAGATAACGTGTATGAAACATAATAAGTGGCAACACAGCTTAGGATTAACATTTGTCCTTACCTCGATAAACGTGAGAGGTCTACCCTATACGAAGTTTAAGCAAAATTAACTATACTGTAACGAACCTTGGACTGTTACTGGTCTGAACTTGAAGTATTTCGACATCGAACAGTTATCACCTCAAAATTCAATTTCCTTAATGGTTTTTTTTAAACCTAAAATCTTTGGTAAAATTGTATTCTTGAATCCACTGTAATAAGTTTAAAACAATTTGATTAAAACCAAAGCCATCATTCACCATGTGAATTCAGTGGCAATCGACGCTAGCGAATCACAAGGAACCTCACCGCCGCAACTAAAAACCTAATGGGTTCCTGTAATTGTTGTGGAAAATCGATAGCATTGTCAAGTCCATTTCTTGCTCAGTTCGAAATCGTGGGAGAATGCCACAAATATAAACAATAATGGTATAAGATAATTGAGATGAGTCGATCAGTATCGCACGAGAAATCATGTTGTTTACATACTCAGCAACCACGCAAACACTAATACGAGTGCACGTCGTTGAAGTTATGAGAAACGGCATTAACAGTCAAAGACTATAATTAACTGTAGCCTGGAAAGTGATATACATAAATACCAGACTTTAAGTTATTGTAACAAGAAAAGTACACACATTACAAAATAAAACACAACTTTTGTTATTACTTTAACTTTCGCTGGTTATCAATTAAGAAAGAAATTTGTCACCGTTAGAAAGTCCTTATGAAGTAACTAAATTGTGACGACATTGAAATGCTATAACAGTCAAAAGCGAAATACAACTATAAGTATTTATATGTATGTATATGTCCGGAAACTAACGCGATCACGTAATATGTAATAGGTACATAACATGCGTTTGCATTCTATGCCAGGGTACACTTGCTGTGGCTATAATTTATATATCATGGAATGCGAAAGTTTAAAAGTTTAATAGTAAACTATAAATGTAAAGAGTAAAGATTCGCTTCGTGCTTATTATGCACAGCTTTATACGTATAGTATAATTATTTCATAGCAATATTAACTGTAAAATAAAGATAAAACGTAAGCCCTTTGTGAATAATAAATTGTGAAAAATTAAACCCCAAAAACTCTCAATTTAGCAATAAATCTCAACGCACAAAAGTAATGAATATAATATAACTCTTCCATTTCGCGTGGATCGAATGCTATGATCTATTGAGGTCGTTAGTTCACCTACGAAGAAGAAGTTCTACCTGCTCTATGTTGCTAGAGTACAGATTTTGAACTCTTTAAACACTCACTAGTCACTTGAAATTAGCTGCAATCTGATAACTTCGTTTATGCGCAATAGCGCATCTAAGTTATAAGAGCTTCTTGGCGCCTAAATTGTCCTAAATTTTGTGTAAATAAAAAAAAACTTAATTCTGTAGTCAAATGTAGATATCTAATATTCAGCGACGTTAAATGAAAAACAAATAAATAACAAGTAAATTGCAACTTTTACATAGATGGCAATTAAATGCTAAACAACTCTCCAATACCTTTCGCACACATAAATAAATTTAAAATATAAATAAAATTAAAACAAAAACACAAAGTTATAAATTCGTTCAACGATAAAACAGAGCTAACTATCTTCGAACGGCTAAATTAATTTAGAGATGTTCTTGAATTCTAGTTAAGAACAATTATATGAAGTCACTTTGGGGAGGCCTTCGTTCAGCAGTGAAAGGCGATAGGCTGATGATAACGGTTATGGAATGAAAATAAATCCATTACATAAAGAGGAGACTACAAAGGGACGCATAGACATATTAAGTTACAACATCCCTCCTTTTTGAGTCGGGAACTAAAAACTTGAAAATCAATAATTGTGACCTAAAAATACTTTTTATTACAATATAAAAAATCTTTGGAATAATGAGATAGTGTAATTTTTTCCATTTTACTCTAAAAGGCAGTGTATTCCGTTTACTTAAAGCTGCAATTCAATCTGATATGTTTTCTATTCTATTTCTATTTTGTTCGTGATATCAATTGATATCACGCATAAATTCATGTTATTTTGTTGTCGTGTCATATCTAAGTGTATGTGAAATACGACATGTTATTCTCACTGTCTCAGAATATTTTAAATACTTACGACAGTTAAAAAAAACGAGTTTAAACTTATTAATTTCATTAAATATGTTGAAAACTGAAAACGTTTTATTGGTCACGTAATCACGCTTGTTTAGTGATATTGAATGTTAAAACGATATCATTAATAATAACTAAATAATACAAGCAGCCGTCAGCCATCGTTCGCCGTCGCAAAACATTCATCCCTATCACTTGGATAATAATAATAATTGGCACTCCGGGGTTGAGTGATAATTATCGTGCGCTTTTCAAAAAACTTTTTATCTCACAGAACTAATCCAACTAGGTCTTATTTCCACACCGATACGACCTCCAACCTTTCAAGAAAAGAACGTACTCTCTTCTCCCACCTCAAAGGCACGCGACGCGCATAATTCCTGAGTTACAGCGTTCATGGGCGATGTTAGGCACTTGTAATCAAAAAGTTAGTTATACATATATATTTTTTATGGCATAGCTAGGTACGTAACAGTGAGCTGGTGGTAAGTATTAGACATGAAAATAATTGCTACTTTTAAATAAAATGAATTTGCTGAAATGATTTGTTTTGTTTTGTTGTTTCACATGTGATTATGATGTCACAGTGATTTCGTCATAGACATTAAATCATTCATCCCTAGTAAAATATACTACCGCCGCCCATGGACACGTGCCGCTTAAGAGACACGAGCATTGCGGTTCTGTGAGGCCGTGGTATCACTCCGGTTGAGCGGGCCAATATGTGACGAAGCATGACTCTCCCACGGCTAATAATCAGATTTACTTTCTTTACCAGATTTTAATCACTTAACAGTTATGTAAATTCCTTAATTTATTGTAATAGAAAGAAAATAAAACTGCAAACACTACAAATTTCGCAATATCGAGCAATGACCGCATTGTCATGAAAAAAGAGTATGAACTATCAAATAAAAAGATGGTTAACCTAAAAAGTTTACGTTTTTCCATTACATAATGATGTCGATGAAATCGAAAGTATGGGATTAAAAACGACAACAAAGACATGAGATCCGTATAATCACTGGTGAATAACTTACGTACGAAAAGTAGGTACAAAAAATGGAGACTGAACTTTGCGTTGAATCAGTCGAACGATACGAAAACAGACTACAATTTTTTTTTAATAGACCACTCCCGCACTAGGAATATATCGCGGAGGACTTACAAACATACATAAAACCGACACAAAGTGACATTATATATGTATATCTCAAATTAGTATCATTGAAAAAAAAACATTAACTTGTAAAAGGGAAACATGTTGAACATGAGTGTACCTCCTTGAATTTCTTGCCTGTTTTTATTTACCAGTTTTTCGACGAAGTTATTGTAATTTACTTCTACGTCCTTCTTCTTCGTCCTCACATATTGTTATTGGTTTAAATATGTGCCATTGTCGTTTAATCATTTCTTAACTATGGACTTAATAATTAAAAAATAAAATACACCTTGGACAGTAGATTATGAGAAAAGCTTTTAAATTTTTAAAACTGAATTTATGTTGAAGTTAAACAAAGATCAACAAGTCGTTCACTCTTTTTGCCGGGCATGGGTTATTAAAAAGTATTTTATTTTGATATCGCAAAAACTATCAGAGAAGAACGAACACCGGATGCGGTGGTGAGACGGGTTGAGTTCCTGGGGGAGGCACGGTTGGACGCGCCCGTCACGCTTCAATCACTCGCTCCACTCGCACCTGTACTGAATAAATATAAACCGATAGGAATATCAAGTAAAACGTAAAAACTCTATTAATTAGTAGTAAAAACTTATGTATTGCGTTCAAATAGGATTTTAGGTCTTATCTCGATGTATGGAGAGTAAGTATATAAATTCAAAATTTAAACGTCTTTTGTATCTCTTATAATTATCAAAAACGTAATAAAATCTCTTTAAGTTTTATTTACCTCTCTAAAATTTTAATGCAATACTATACAAAAAATCTATTGGGTGTGTTTTATCTGTTTTTTAACTCACAAATTCTACGTGATTTGATAATGAAATGAAATTGTTGCCTTATGTTTTCTTAATTAAGGCTCACTTTAATATAACAAAAAGTGATTTTTACTAAATAGAAAATAATAACATAGACATAATATTAAATGTTGTGAGAGTCTTTAAACTGATTATAGTATTATACATGACTTTGAAAGGCATAGCAATTTCTTGCTCTAAGTAGTCCAATACCAAAAACAACAGGTACTTTTTATAAAAACCTACACCTATAGGGGCGTAACCGTAACTACTTGAAAGCAGTCGAGTTCTTTATATAACAAATTAGTGCTATAACAGATTTTTACACAGATATCAAAAGAGAAGATTATGCTCAAATGAAAATAAAGCTTCAAAACTTGATACTATTTAAAAAAGTATATGAATTAGGAGGACTAAAGAATAAAAACATTTCGCATGACTTTGAGAAGGTTCTATAGTAAAATACATTTAGACAAAAGAGACTATTAATTGATAAGTTTTTGAAGTCGATACATAAACGTTGCATATTTTATTTTATCCTTATATAAAAATTCTGTCTTAGTATTATAAAACGAAATAAGTATATAATAAATTAAACAAAGTTATAGCCGTGGAATCGTTGTTTTAATATTTTGAGTACATTTTTATTTGTGACAAAATTACCCATTTATAACATAATTTGCTACCTCTTATTATGTCATACAATTGAATTGCTCATTATAGTTGTTACATTTTGCACTGAGCCTAATACATAGCCTATTGTTCGCGGGACTACAACAGCATTCCACTTGAAGAGAAGTTTTCCTACTCATATTTTATGCCTGAAATACTCACTTTCGTTAATAATACTCTCTGTTAGTCCAATTCTCTGCGAAAGTATGATTTGTAGCAGCGTTGTTGTTGTTTATATTGCACACATTATCCGATTTTCTAGGATAGCCCAAAAAGTATCTAATTTTCATATACTATCTTTCTTAACAGCCTTTTGAAACTCTACTGCCTAGCAATAGTGCTTTCGAATTTGACACTAAGGAAATGAATAAAATATTACGTTATGTGTGCAAATTACTGCAAGTAGTTCAAGTCATTTAGAGATAATAATTAGTATGGTTCCGTATACCAGATAAACCACTCTAGATTAGGTGTTTTCATGTCCGTCTTGTTAGAGTTTGATAAGGTAAAGAAAATAAGTTCGTAAATCCAAAGTCAAAGCCTTTTATATAGTAAATATCATTTTCTTGTATTTATTTCCGTGTATATTTACAGTGGTGTCATTCATAATTATCATCATCAACAGCCTCTAATAGTCTTTGGCCTTCTATACCACACTGGCCAGACGAGTTGGTATAGGGTTTGTGTCAAGTTTTCCTTCTCTTTGCAGTGCTGTTGTTCTGCGTAGTTTGCTCTCTCAGTCGGCTCTTACGACACCCACGGTATAAATAGGGGTGGTGACACTCCATATTCTTAATGCGTAACCACACCGATAAGAATACGGAGTCATTAGATATACGATGGTGGCATTAGATAGTGTTTATTTTCGTCACTTACGGAATTTGCGTTCTCATACATGTCTCTTACATGATTGATGTCCTGCTTTTATAAAGTCCATAGAGATGAATATATATAATGATATATTAGAAACGAATTACCTAGGTCTAATTAAAATACATTGACGACCTGAAGGAATGAGAATTTCAATAGAAATTCTGTGAGACCCAGAATTGAGTTAAAGTATTTTAAGTAGATTAAAATTCTAAACAGATATAAACGAAATTGTTACACAATACATCATACATATTCACAAAAAAAATCAAAATAAAAAAATTGAGATCAAAACTTTTTTATTTTATCGTAATTTCTATTTGTAGTGTTCACACCCACACACACACTCTGGATGATCTATGATCTAATTTTTGTTGCGATTATTACAATGCATACCATATTGTGTGACGTAACTGAAATTGCATTGTTTAAACGACTTTCCTGTCAAACTTTTTTTAAACGAGCTCCAAGCGGAAGCTATTACCTTCCATGGTTTCTTTTAGACATTTATCATGTAAAGACATGAACACGTGTCGTTCAAATCTCTGTTCGCATGACTGACAGCTTTAACTACTTACAATAAATTATATAGTGTTTAACGGGGAATAGAAACAAAAAATTACTCGCAATCTCACTAAGGAAGCTGTTGCCCTATAATTAACTGCCAGCCGAGAAGCCCAGATGCTTTCATATCATATAAAAAAGCGGTTCACCTGCTTCTTAACTCTGACGGATCTGTTTACTAAGTTTCCATTGTGATGGTTGATACGACATGACGACATTATCATCTAACATCTATCAGATTCTTATAACCCTTCTTTCTAAAGAATTAAAGAAAATATGATATTCCATATTTTCTTTAGGAATTTCGTACCGACGGCTACCGACAAAGGCTAATAGATGCTATCATCTATGAAGTGGAGCTTAATCAAAACATGATAATTATTACATCTACGAAACGAATGTACTTACATGTAATAACGTATGAACACCAGGCAAAGTCATAAACTGAAGGTAGATCAGTAAGGCAACAATCAAACGACATTTATAAGATTATGACTAATATAATAATCATTGTATAAAATTTCATTATTTTTGTTAAATTATGCAATACTTTATCTACGCAATTTTGTCACGTGATTTTCTTTAAATTGTTCAAGTATGCACCCAATCCGTGATTTATTTGGTTACCACAAAAGGGTAACGGAAACATACCAAAGGTAGAAAATGCACTCTAAGAAAATCGTTTCGATGGTAGCCAGGCATGTAATAAATGTAACCATTTGTAATAGCAGTTCAACACGAAAACATAATTTTAGATGAACATGCGATGCGCCCAATTCCATCGTAACTTTTTGTGAAAGAAAACAGCAGTGTACGATGAAGACATTCATATTATGACTCTATAGTTTCTTATCTTGATGAACGTCGTTACCTTAGCTCCAACATTGAGTAGAGAAGGCAAGATACTTATTGGTTACGCTTCTTTGTGGTTTTCTTTTAACTACGCTTATTCTCGTAACAGAACCAAACCTTCCTCCCCTGTTCTTTTCTACAATCAGTTGATTAATTTCTCTTCTGACAGTGCTAGAACACGACACTCAACGTGTCTCTGTAAACACGCTAAAAACAGCGGTCCAAATGTGTTATTCAAGCTCATGTCTTAGCAGAACTGCCTGTATTGGCAACGTTTCCTCTATTCTTCAAAGAAATGGAAATCAAAATGTATTGTAAAATAGTTCACAATGTCAATCTCATATCTTATCTTAAGCAAGTTTTATTTTTCTAAATTAAAAAGAACTCGTGTAGATAGTAATAATTTACGTCTTCTTTCATAAAATGTTGATGTTTTTTAACCTACCGTCACCTAATAGCCTTTCCATGTGCTAATATATTTTTATAACATCATCTGATATCCTACTCGTAGATGCATAGCACTCATTTGACCAACCTGATCAGTATCATTTACTTAATTGGTTTTATTTGTGTGTAAAAGTGTTTTTCCAATTTGTAAAGTCATTTTTCCATCTAAGATATAACAATATAATGAAAAAGATAACTTTGATTGTCTAATTATTAAATTTCATTACTCTCTGATAGGTCGTAATTACGCTTTTCATCTATTGCATAAGTATCTATTAACCTTTTAATTTTGGGCAATACCACAAGAACTTTGCGCCAAAAGTAATATGTTGGATGTTGGACTATTGCATGCAGTCTTGATGTAACTTATCTGTTTATGAATCTAGAGTACCGCTACGCGTAATTAAAATTCTACTCCCACCAACCACAAACACACTTTTACACAAATATTTCTTCTAAATTTCTAGCTATGTTTTGCTTAATGTTCTTGTATTCCTCATCAATGGTAAGAAATTCAACAAGACGACAAGGGCGTAAGTGATGAAATCAGTCGATGTGTATCAAAAATTACAAAATCAATACTGTCTAACCGTTTAACCGTATAAATTACAAAATGGACATAAAAATTTATTCTGTGATATACTCGTAAAAACATTGAAAATCGAACAATGGCTTGAAACGACTGTGCTTAATTTTTATGTTGAATCTGTGTCTAATATTTAATATTCCCAAAGCTTTTATGTTCAACACAAAATATGTATTTAACACACATATCCTTTTTTTTAAATGTTGCAAGCCCTTCTAAAAGTTCAACTTTGTTATAGATGTGTAAATTGTAGGAAATTCTTTATTTTATTGCTGTTCATCGCGCTTTTGACACAATCCTCCTCTTTGCACTAATCAGCATTTATTTTGTATACTTGTTCACTGATATTTCCGTCCGTTATACTCTGATTCTTTTAGCAACTACGAGTACTAATAGGAATAAAACAAAAAAACATAAAAATTAACTAAATACTTACATCATTCATAACATAAGCACTACACTAATGCAAAACCTACTATGCCTTAATGTGTGACTTATGCTACCAATATTAAAGAATACACAATAAAAGTTGGATTAAATTTTGTTTAGTGTTTGTCCGTATACCAATATACAGATCATGTCGTTTTCTCGGCGACGAGTTTTATAAGTTCAATCGCCATAATGATACTCCTGTGATCATCAGACAGCGGTCCGAAGTTTGGGTGCACTTAATATACACTAATCTATACACATGCAATTACTTGTCCTGACTGACTAATTCATCAACACAGAGCGTAAACCACTGGTGCTACAAACTTGAAATTTTGGCAGCTAATGCGTTTTGTGTTATAGGAAAGTAATAAGAAAGGTTTTTTTTCATTTCACCCCTAACGGAATAAAGTAAGGTATGAACGATTGACTGGATTAAGAAATAATTTTTAAAATAAAATTATTTAATACACATCTCACTAGTGACACCAAAGATTTACATGAAAAGACACATAACGTTCTCTTAATAATTGTTTAGTAACGTAATGTCAACTTACATGCACACATTATCATAAAACTTACATTTCTCTAAAACATTAATTACTTACTTGAGTAATTAAGTATTTTAGTAGAGTACTTAAGAGTTGGTTCAAAGTGCGAGTGGTGATCAGTGTTTTGAAATAGTTTCAATGCGTCTCTGTGTAGTTTTATAGTAAGAAACGGGACGACGCGACGGTACGAAGGGAAAGGTTAGGTATTATTAAAAATTTAAATTACAAACAGCTACGAAAGTACATAGTCCTGACTTTATACGGGTCTATCAAATGACAATTGCGTAGGTAGGTATGTAAACAATAATAATCCATGTCATAAATCAAAACTTAAGTATGTAATTATAGATAAAGTTCAACCACCATGCGATCGATTGTTTTTCAAATAGATCATTCTTAAAACTGACTAACTACTAATATTGAAAAATTTACTACTACAGCTGAAAATAAATAATATAATAAACATCTTTAAGAAGACCGCTTCGCTTCTTTGTTATGGTATTTCCAGGGATTTGCATGAAATTCCATAAATAAATTCATAGAAACTTTTAGGTGTTTAATAAAAATTCTTTACGAGACTTTTGAATAACGAAATAGTGAACACAATTTCATCAATTGGACATAATTAAAAGTAATCATAACAGTTTCTGCAGAAGAATTATTTTAAAGCAGTAACTATCACCGAAAAAATGTTCGAAAGTTGTCAGCTGAGCATGCTGTTCTCAAATAGATGTGATATACTTATGTGGTGATTACTTCTATATATTTATTTTATTTTCATATAATTGGTAACTTTACCAACATAACCTTTATTTTATTATTATATTTTATAATAATGGTTATCTGTGTGGTGACGGAATACGGAATGTCACCACCCCTATTCAACCCGTAGGTGTCGTAAGAGCTGATTTGATCTAATTGCCATATTCGGAAAAATAAATAAATCATTTCCTCAAAAAACGTAATATATTTTCAAATTATAAGGAAATGATTTATTTATTTTTCCGAATATGGCAATCTTTTTGATATCCACCACTGATGAGCCACTGCCATTCCATCGCCACTGTAAAGACACTGAGTTAGTGTAGACTACCGATATTTATACCGATGCCAATGGCATCTCAATAGCGATGGAGGCCCTGCACTGCAAAAAGAAGGAAAACTTGACACAAACCCTCCACCAACCCGTGTGGCCAGCGTGGTATAGTAGTGTGCAACCAAGGCAACATTGATATGTATATTTTTTGTAATATAGATATAGATGACCCAAGGTTCATTGAAATAGAATCTCTAGCCCACAAAAACCGCAAGCTGTAATATTAAAATAAACACTGATATTTTACTGAAAACCTGATTTTGACTTGACTTGAATTCATCTTACCTTTAAATAAACTTTACTCTTTTGTTTAAAAACAATTTTTAGAATAAAATCGTTCATAGGTACAAAGTTTGTGTTCGATAAAAGTGTTTTAGGTGAGATATAACAATTATTTAATAATATTTAGTTTTTCATGTAGTATCAATGATTAAAACAATATTTAAGTACCTATATCTATATGTACCAACCAATATCATAAAATGTGATTTAAAAAATCTTTATCAAAGATCTTGATCTTTTACAGCTGGTATACTTACAACTAGGTTTAAAATCCTCAGCATTTAGGTACCCATGAGACTTGCTGCTTCCTGTGACAAAATAACACAAATTCCTTTATAAGAATAACAGTAGATAATTAAATTCACGTTCGTGCGTAAGATTCGCGATGGCTAGTTTACGACTCGGTAAACCCACTTTTGCCACTTCCGTAACATAAAAAGTCTTAAACGATTTGTAAAGTAGGTACATTTTTATGGTATAGGGTGGCAGATGGGACATGGATCAACTGATGGTATATTACGTTCGCATTAAATAACGCAATTCACCAGACGCCTATGAACGTAAAACAAGGGTCAAAAATGCGAGTATGAATGCAGCCCTGGATCTAGGAGGAGGGCAAACCATTGCACCCGCCACGGGCGGCAGTTTCAGGGGACGCCAAAATCATAATATAGCATGATTAAAAAGAAAACTTGCTCCACAAAGCGCCTAGCGTACGGAAGTCTGGTTGGTTCACCGTCAACTTGTAAGAAAAAAGGCTCTACACTGGCCCTTTTTAAGTAATTAATCTCAAACACTGGAAGAGGGGCGCCACTATCAAGTTCCTGCCCCGGTTCGAAAAAATTGTAGACCCGGGGCTGGATGAACGGGAGGGTGGGTTTGGTTTCTTGTAATCTCACTCGGTGAGAATAATAACCCTGATCGAGACGGCACATTTGAAAAAAAACCACGGCTCTCCTACGCATACTTTAAAATCGTATTTCTCACAGCAAAACAGAAATAACTAAAATGTGTCACCCATATTAATAAAAAGTGTGTAACAAAAAACCGTTATATTCTGCTTTAGGTACATAGAACGATGATAAGTAAAGCCTTAATTCAAATGCTAAGATAACTGTAAATAAATCCCGTTTCGCTGAATAACTAACAGTTTTCAATATAAAATTTTATCTTCACCGTAATTCACACAAATGTGTTGTTCTCTATAATATAATTTGAATTGAACCTTTTCCATCTCTGAGGAAGAAACTATTGCTAGGCGGTAATAAGAGACCAAATTTGACGGGCTTGTTCGTCTAGTGGTTAGTTACCCTGCTATGGTCATTTCTTCTGTGTCTAGGTGTTATTTATCTAAAATATGTATGTATTTACAAGTGTCTAAGTATGTTTATCATCATTCCATTTATCACCTGCCTAATTTGAGATCAGGCCGTGAGAGGTTATTTTTTTGCTTTACTTCTCTCTAACAAATCTTCAGACAAAAGAAGTTCACTAGGAAGTGACAAGGAGACAGCTTAAACCACTTTACCATCCGCGCAGTATTACAATGACCTGCACTATTAGCGATCTATTGAATCCTTAACCTTAAGAGTCTCGGCCCGCCGATATGTTTATGTCTGTGTCATGAGTTCATGACACATGAAGAGTCATCCCATTGCACTTTTAAGTTCAGTCAAAAACCTTTCTTTTGATCTTATCTCCGGTGTTGACACTTGAGTCTTAAAGTCTACCCGATAATAATAATTGGGACAACTTAATTACAAAGATCTGATAATTGGCGCAATTTAAATCAAAGATCGGATAATAAATTCGATACAAAAAAAAACCCTTTCCGACGCGTTAATTTTGATAACAACTTCGTGTGTAACGAAGTATGGAGGCTTTCACTGCACTCCTTTTGGTGTATGTACTTACTTTGAATCGTCACGCTCTGAGGACAGGAACCATGAATGAACAAATTGAATACAAGTCGATTTGTATAATCCAACTTTCTTAGTGACTATCAACATTTAGCGCCGAGATAAAGAATGGTTTTCGAAATGAATTGGCTAATTTTTTTAATATTTTATCTAAACTCGGTTCCAAAAATAACGGGTCAGTCACATAAACCCGAATATCTCCCGAACTACGTATGCCATCCTAATGAAACGAAGACTGTTCAATTGAGAATTTAATTATACAGATAAAAAATAAAATAAAACTTAAATCTAAACTCTTAACTTATCTCTGAATTAAAAAAAAAACTAAAGTAGTCATATTTTTCTTAAGATTACATTTTTTTATGATTGTTTTTTTGCTGTTTTTCATCACTTTCTTCATTTAATACTTTGTATTGCCTCCACGAGCTCTTCTGACAGCTTCCAGGCGATTAGGCATGCTGTAGAACAAATTTCGGAGCCGGTGCTGAGGAATACCTTCCCATTCCTCCACCAGTGCTTGTTTGAGCTCGGGAAGTGATTGGTGGGGGGTTTCGACCTTTCACGCATCTCTGAAGCTCGTCCCAGGCGTGCTCGATGGGGTTTAAGTCCGGGCTTCGCGCTGGCCACTGCATGAGTTCGATACCGACCTCTTCAAGGTAGTCATGTACAATTCTGGCGGTATGGAGACGCGCATTATCATGCATTAATATGCCATGCCGGTCCATCCTGGCCATGAAAGGACCTACATGTTCATTGAGGATCTCTTCCACGTACCTCTCTGCAATTAGAGTTCCATTTTGAATGAGTACCAGCTCGGTGCGGGCCTCAGTAGAAATCCCAGCCCAAACTTGTACGGAGCCTCCACCGTACGCCACTTTTTCCTCCACACACGCTTGATGGAAGCGCTCCCCTGGTCTTCTGTACACCAACTGCCTACCATCATGCTTATAAAGCATGAATTTAGACTCGTCCGTGAACATTACCCTAGACCAATCGTCTAGTGTCCAGTTTAGGTGCTCGCGCACGTATATCTGTCTTGCAATTCGATGTCCCCGTTCCAGTTTGGGGCCATTTGCAGGCCTCAATGGTTGCAAATTTGCTTCAGCAAGACGTCTTCTTACTGTTTGAGCGCTTAATTTGCCACCTCCAAAGCGAATAAAGTGAGTTTTTAGACCAACAGCAGTTTGAAAACGATTTCGGAGCATTGTAGCCACCAGTTGTCTGTCTTCCCTGGCCGTTGTGCATCTTGGTCTGCCATTTCCTGGTCTTCTAAGGTGTGATCCGGTCTCTCGGTACCGCTGGACTACCCGCTGAACAGTCGACAAAGATACACCAATGTTTCTGGCTGTTTCACGCTGGCTCCGCCCAAGTTCCAAAAAAGTTAGGATTCTGGTACATTCCTCTAGCGTGACTGCCATGCTTCACCTCACAGAATAATAATTATGCACGTGGAAGACGTTCGCGATATTTTTTTTTGTGACAGAATAGAAATGGAAAGCATCTATAATGAAATGAAACAAAAATTTTGTTTTTAAAAATAGTAATTTTTTTAAATTTTGTTTTTCTAATGAAGTTTTTTTCATCAACCAGTTTAAATAATATGCTATTAGAAGCGCAACTAAAAAGTCTTTATTCTGTTTTTTATTTCATTGATCTAACTTTTACAGTTCTGGAGGTATTTCAATTTTTTTGACTGACCCGTAATTTTTGGAACCGAGTGTATATCTCAGCAGTTTATCCAAAAGGCCGACCTTAAGAGGCCAATTTATCCTCTATGTCAACCATGCTGAAAGTGTCAATTTTCTACACACGATTGAAGGTTTGGATGGCTGTTACCTCCGATTATGCTCGCATAAGGATGGAGGAATTACATCAGGAGCAGTTAAATAATTTATTTTCTGGATCTATGTTTACAAATTTTTGTAATGGTCGGTTTACGAGAACAGTAGACCAGTGCATAAAATACGAACATACAGCCACTAAGATTCTTCTGATACATCCTACACACGGTTTTCTAATCCCAAACTAGGCAGATTCTGTATTATTCTGTTATACGTTAACCAGACAATTTGATATCTTTCTAAATGCCCTATGGATTTAGAAAGATGTAGAAATATAATAAAATTAGGCAACTTAGGATTTTTAAGGAAAGCAAATTTATTAAAGTAAACATCAGTCATTGCTCTTATTTTGTAATCTGCAGAATAAGGAATGACATTGATTCATTACTTACTAAAATATTGTTCTAACGCTAGTTAAATAATACATATGGTTAACTGTAATCTCCTTCTGAATGTACTGTTTAATTATTTATTTTTAATGATAAATGAAATATAATATCTATCCTACCATCTCACTCTTACAAAGTAGTAATAAGAAAGAAGATATGCAGGTCTATCCAACAGCTTTAAAAAAAAATAGTTTTTCTTTTTTGATGTATCGACAGTGTAAAGATTAGACTTCTTTCAGCGTCTACTAATCGGATGAAGTAGTGGTGAGTTTTCAATTAATTCGAAAAGAACGTGAAGTTAATAGTATAAAAGAAGATAAGAAGATAACTTTACACACACGTACAATGCATAATATGCACTTCCCTACCGAGAAAGTCGTCGTTTTAAAAAGCTTAAGGCGTTCGGAAACTAGAGTCCAAAATCAGGATTTTTAAATCAGGATTTACTGGTGAGCGCTGATATTAGAACTAAAAATTTCAAAAATTTAGTTGCTTTACTGTTATGTCCACGTATTTACACAATAAGCATACCACAAATCATAAAAATAGTCATAAAAATTAAGCGTGAATAACTCCGGACAATCAATTACTTGTTTTTATTAAACTGGTGTTTAAAGTGCACTAAAGGTTCATCAATCGTTTTGATGTGTTTGTAAAGGTCAGTCCCCGATGGTACTGTACCATCGCCATACAATAGTTATTGGCCTTCGTACCCGTCGCGCTCACTGCCCCTTTTGTTTCAACCAGCGCCGGTTTGACGGCACGCCGGTTTTACCACCGAAATACGTCAACGACACCTATCATACGTTACCATCCGGCGCCGGTGACGAGGTCAAATTTTTATTGTTTTTTACGTAATTGTTTCGCAAACACGATGCGTGTGAATAACCCCCCATTTTATGAGTGCTCTCATTATATCGTGATGTGGTAACATCTTCACTACTAATCACTATATTATTTGGTGGATGGTTAATAACCGAGGACAATAGTTGTTACACTACAATAAGAGAAATATGTAACATTGGTGCACACTTTAGGGTGGGCAAATTAGTGTTACATAAGTTATTTTTGATTGGATGAAAGTTTATGTGCATGAACATGTGACATAAGGAATCTTTGATGACAAATAAGTACTTCGCGTCTTACTTCTTATGTCATAGCTATAATAATTAACTTTAAAAAAAGCATCACCTTCTTTAAATCGTAAACCGTGATAAATTTTATTTATCTGTATTTTTCATCTCTTAATCAGACCTCCGTGTGTACACACGGTCAGACAGCCGTGTGTTATACAACTAGGCAGAGCCTGTACTGTGGTATCGAAACTGCTAATAGGCATATTTACTTACTTTTATTTTTAATAATCAAATACATATATTATAGATAAGACACAGAAAAAATTATGGTTGGGTGGGAATCAAACCCGTCATGGGTTTGATTAGCAGTTAGTAGCTCTAGCTTAGCAGTCAAGATCAAGTCACGAACACTAGACCCACAGGCCAATCAAGATATAAAAACTAAAATTTTAAAAGTAAATTTTAAACAGGTACGATGCTTCTCTCGGAGCACTGGTGTTTTAGAAATTAATCTTGGCCTGGACAAATACACATGAGTCAGGACATAAGTCATACAGAGCATCAGTTCTACAGAAGTTAGAGAGCAGTGCTAGTATAGTTAAGTACGCCGCTTTAAGATAAATAAAACAGAGACCATATTCGGTATCTAGTAGCATAACATTCGCTCCACCAGGTTCCTCAAACCAAAATCGAGTATGACCGTATTCAATAAATACGAGACTGTCAGTTTAATACAATAAGACAACCTGGTTTCAACCGGATTAGTTTTTTCAAAACATACCCGAAATTAAGAGAGCACCTGCTCGGCGATTGCACAAAGTTGCCAATATAGCTGTGCTAACAGTTTTTAGTTATGAAAAATTGCGATATTTATAACCGTCCTAATTCTCATTGAAAACACTTGACATTATTGGGACATTTAATGTTTTAAAGTGGTCGAAAAAGACATGACCTTCAGCATCAGCAATATCCAGCTCTAAAGTTATACATCGAAAGTAGATTTTTCTCATTAGTTAAGCAAGATTATGTGCAAACAGAAGCATTGCTCTGGCACTTGAAGACAATGAGATGCGGCTAGTTAGCAAATGCTCAACGTCGCCACGCGCTAATTCCCGTACTAAGATACACGGAGTGATAACCCACTGACACTTGGAATCAAGCATCGTTGTGAAAGAAAAAGTTTTGTTGTGATTGGATTATCACGATAGAAAAAAATTGCTAAGTAATTTGTTTATACACTTTATGTGTACCAGTTTGGTTTTAGCTTTATTAACTGGCAAAGGTAAACTATTTAATAACTATGCAGAAAAGATAGCTCAATAAATTGTGTGTTTTTCCACTCAAATCTTGAGTTGAATAAAAATTTAAGTTATCAAATATGCGATAAGAAAAATTGTCATGAGAGAACAGACTCGACTGGAGTAGATTACTGTTTGGGGGTTTCGGTTTTAGGGAAGCTAATGAGTTGAGTTAATCTAATCGATAAAGAACCTTAGATATTTAAACGTTTAGACGCACGCATTTAGACGCAGTCTAAACGTTTTTGAGACGTTTTGGTTTAATAGTCATCGATCAGATCTAGAAAATTATTGCCATTATCATGAATATACACAAGGATTATTGTAGTAGAAGTTTAATTGTAATTTTTTTTAGTAAGTAAAACGTCGAAGCATTTTTGGCAATAACTTTGCTGTAGCCACAGATAACCCCCTATTAAGGGGTAATGTCTGTCTTCTCGAGTGCTATTTGCAAAGACTTTGAAGGAGAAGCACCCGCTCATTAATGAAAGCAACTTCATCATCAAAGGAACTGTAAAGTAACACACTAAGGGCTGAAATTAAAAGTAGAAATTAAGGAAACGACTTTGAGGATTGGTAAGGACGTGCAAATCGGTTAACTTTTATTTTTCCGTGGGCCGTCACCCCACCGGGGTTTGCGGCGGGGTGGTGTGTCGGAATCAGACCGACTAAAACCACACAGTGTGCCATTCTGCGCCTGTAATAGGAGGGATCCGGGAACTGCTGTTCCTGTCATCCGGACCCCTCCTAACGCCTAACTGCAACATCGCGGCCACCCCCTTCGAGTACATTCTCTGTTTAGGCGACGTCCAGCACACGCGGATGTAGCCTCCTTGCGGCTGGCCGTTATGACGGGTGGAGGGGAAAACTCGTCCCGTCTACCCGTGGCCACACTCAGGGCGGCATGAGGCGGTGGTAAGCGCTACTCCGCCGCCCAGATCCGGCGACGAATTGGGTTCGAGTGGAAGCTGTCCTCCCGGGCCCTCTCCGCCGCCTTCTTCTTTGTAGAAGGATGCGATCGCGGTGAAACATATGTCACTACTGGCCACGGAGCGTATGACGACCGATAGCGAGAAATCCCCCCGACGACTGCAATGAGGACATTGCACTACGGCGCCAAAGCCGGGCAAATTGTGCTGAGCCGAGTTCTCACTGCAATCGCAGTCGTGACAGACGGACTTGATTCCCTCCTAGCGACCGTGTCCAGAAACGAATTTTTAGATCTTTTCATTCGTCATTTTTAGGAGAGTAGAGGCAAAACTCAACTTAAAATACGAATTGATGGATTTAAAGTACGTTTTTGTTGTCATCGGTAGCCTTAACCTCATAATAGGCCAATAAGGATATTAGCTGTGTATACGTCAAAACAACGTGGTCAAAGAAACACTGAATACTCGTACAACTAAATGAGCCAAATTATTCTACAATTATATATGTGGCCATTTCGACATGACAATCCAACTACAAATTAAAAATAAAAATATTTTTAATTTTTTAATGACTACTTGGAATTCCTGCACTGGGAATATTTCCCCTTTCTTTGCGGTGTGGAACTGCCCTCGGATGCCACCCACCAGTGGGTGATTATATCGGACTCGAACCGATCAAAAACCGCACGCCGTCTCCAGGTACCAGTAGCGGGGAACCAAGTATACCCTAGAAAGTAGACCCCTGGTACCCCGACGTACGGGAATATTTCCCCTGTCGCGGGCGACTTTACAAACATTAATGAAACGAACGGACACAAAGAACACCTAGACTCAGAACAACAATTTGTGGATCACACAAAATGTTGTCCCTTGTGGGATTGAACCCACAACATTAATTGCAATAGGAAACGGGGAGGTGAACTCTTAAAATACTACGCCATCCGTGCAGTCATATTTAAATTTGCATTTTTAAATTTGGCAACATATTAATTCAATTTTGTTTTATGTCTTTCTTTTTACTGCTCTCATAAATTTACTATGCTATAATTTCTATTCTTTAACTAAATATTCTAAGGAAAATGGAGTATGGAGAAATGATTGGATTCAAATAATTAGAAATTGTAATAGTGAAAAAAAAAGACTACACAAATATATTCTCACAAAAATTCTAGAAAAGTTTGTTGGCAATTAAAGCATTTTTTAAACTTAGAATCTGAACATAATTTGGTCGGAATAGAACACAAAATAAGTCTTATGAGATATGTAGCAGAAAAATATTTAACGATTCGGTTTCATCTCGAAATTAGAAAAAACGGCTTAGCATTTAGAACATTTCGAACAAATATTTTTTTTTTTATTGACAATGTTTTTAGGGCATAAATTTGGGTAACTTGGCAGCCCTAAAATTCATTCACACACACAGAGCTGTCGCCATTATGGTGCCTCAGTTTTGTATTAGCGAGAGTTCCATCAAATTTTTTTTAAACGTTCATGGATATTGTATAAAGTTTTATACTAGTTTAAAGGCACTTTAAGAGGGCAAACTACTCTACTAACTACTACTCTGAAGAGAATTAAGACGTGAAATTCATATATAAATCAATTTATGATGCATAGGGATATAATAAGACATTGACAGTCACACAAGCTAAAATTTCGCAACATTTTTTTGTCATTTTAGAAATTACATTCTTTACTGCAATGGCAATACTACAAAAAAATGTTGAGAAACTGTTATTTTATTAAAGAAACGATTGGCTGGACACACTAAATGCTGTAACTGTTAATCATTTCTTAAATTCCCTCTCAATAACACTGTTGTCATATAAATCAGTTTGTTGGTGTGTTTACGGACTTTCCCATAAGTACGTAAAATACTGAAGCTGGTGAAATAATTACATTCACATTTCATCGCAATTTATCACAGCGAAATCTACAAACAGGATAACATTCTTTTGCCCCACACTCTTTTAACAAAGTTTGAGTTATCACCTTTCATTAGATTCTGTAACACTTGTTTTACTTGCAGGTTGACGCGAAGTCACGTAGAGAAGTTCAATCGCAAAGTCGAGGTGACACTTTCACCGATAGCGCACAAGTCCCACGGTGAAACCGTGCGAAGTGAGAAAATGGTCTCACCACCAGCCAGCCATAAGGCCAGATGTGTCAGATGATTGAGAACAATGCATGCGAGGGTTACTCTGCCGCCGCGAGTCCGGTTAAAGCCGGTGCAGTACAAATGTATCAGAAGGTTTTGGCTGCTACTCATAATATTAGAAGTTGTGGTCGCCAACAGACCGCCGAGGTTTCTCATAGATGGTCAGTCTGAGATTGTAGTGAGGTTAAAAGAAGGACCCGACACTCCAGTCGGTATGTTTTTTTTATTTATATTTAAATAAATAGGTACGAATTCATTATTTACAGGAAATTCTTTGGCTTAATCATTTTGCCACGTCAACGCCAAAGCATTTGCGGTTATAATCCATTTTTTACCAACCAACCAATGTATAAGAATCTATTTCTATCTTTAATTCTAACCTGTGTTATCCTTAGTGGTGTAAATTTAATTATGCTAATACCCATAAGATAGGTTAGATTTTATATTATATACAATAATTATTCTATATAAAATTTCTATTTCTGTGTTCATCTAAATGTTATCGATCACTATTTTATTTTGTAGAATATGCCAGCTTTCGTGTTACTTTCGTGTAATATTTCAATGACTAAAGACACTACAATACACTATCACACAAATCGTTTCGAAGTTTTTATATTTATTTTGGTGTATGTGTATGTTTTATTTACTTCGTTGATTTAGCTTTGTTGAAATTTCGATAGATTATGAATTGATAATCATAAGACATGGATCTTTAAATTCTGAAACACACTATATTTTCAAAATTTCAAGAGTAATACGTATATAATCAAGGATGGGTGGTATAATTTTCAACGAAAACTTTAATGGTGGAAACTAGAAAGCTTCTTTTAAGCATATTTGCTAACGACATACACTCATTAAACATGTTATCAATATTGAACACCTGTTCATGTACAAAATTATCCGTTATTATCGCACCCTACCTCATAAAACTGATGCACGAACATCCAACAGCTTAACCCTAAAGTAAATTTCAAAGTTTGAACATTACCATTTGCTTGCACTGACAGCCGGAAATTATTCATACTAGGAAACAGGAAAGTGGGGTTACCATGACAACTGATACAAACACAGGGAAGCCTTACCAATGTTTCCTACCCTACACTGTCAGTTGTGGAGCCGTTGTTACGCAACGATTAGTCAACAAGCAGTTACTAAAGCATGAAATGCATTAAAATACGTGATGGTAGCGTTACGTACCTAGTCAACTGCGTGACGAATATTAGACATGCATTTCGTCTCATTTCTCTATTTATAGCATTTCTATATTATACAATACTACTTGTATAGTGTACTGTAAGCTTTATTGAATTTACTTATATCTCATTTTAGGTAGGTATCTGGAGTTTTTTTTACCAAATTAGTGGGCTGTTTTCCTCAAGTAAAAGAGTTGCCAAAACGCTTTTTATATTTTTTTGTAATTAAAGCTGTAATTCATAAGAGCGTCAAGCGAATCCAAAGCTTTTAACATTTTTTTACAATATTAAATGGGATATAGAAAATATAAGTATTCTATGGATGATAAAATGACTAAGTAATTTAAGTTGGAAGTACTTGACATCTACGAGTATACTAACTAAAGAATAGTCGTCTTTATAATTCCGTATGGCACCTGACTGTAATTTGGATCTGATATTACTTAGGGCATACTAAAAGTTTTTGTTGTTGAAGTTGAATTATGATACATTTATTGCTTTTCAAAGTATATTCCTTCGCAATTAATGCATTTTTAACCGACTTCAAAAAAGGAGGAGGTTCTATGTTCCACTGTATGTCTTTTTTGTATTCGCTGAAATCACTGTACAAAGCAGTTTCACCAGTCTTCCTTAGGGACCTCTTCAATGGCTTCATGGAACGCATTCACCGCTGATTCAGGGTTCCTAAAACGTGTGCCCCTAAGTTTGCCTTTCATTTTTTTTTTTTTTGGAAACAAAAAGAACTCGCAGGGTGTGAGGTCCGGGCTGTGAGGCAGATGCGTCATCATTTCCACATTTGAAGGATTCAAATAGGCTCTGGGCAAGCAAGTGTTGACGTACCAATCTGCAGTCACTGTCCTTTAATATTCACGCAATACTGTAGTTTAATGTCTTGATTTGCTTTAAAAAAAGAAGAAACCAATTTTTTACCAAAGGTTCGACTTTTCTTAACTTTCGTCGGCAAATCTTTAAAAGGAAAGACCCACTCTGCTGACTGTTTTCTTTCGGGTTAAAAGCAGTACACTCAGGTTTCTTCACCTGTCACGATATCATAGACAGCCAATAACTGTCCTCCATTAAACTTTTTCATCATTTTACGACACCACTGGACACGCAGACGTTTCTGGTCCTCCGTTAAGTCATGCGGTATCCATCGAATGCAAAGCTTCCTTACCTTCAGATGCACATGTAAAATGTTTTGCACTGGGCTGATTCCAATGCCTAATAAATCACGAATATGCTGGCAAGTAATTTTCAATAAGTTGTCGTACGGTGTTAATATTAGTCTGTAACCGCAATCGATGGCCGACCTTCACGTACCTCGTCATGGAGATGATCTTCATCACCAAATGCCAATTGAAGTCTCTGACAACTCTCTTATAGGGAATATGCATGTATTTTTTTTATTTTTTTAAACGATTCTACTAGTTATTACATTACCAAAAATAAATATAACACATCCGAAATATAAACCGTTAAGCAAAAATTTTTTTATTAAAATCACTATCATTTTGGGGCAATTTGAACACGTCCATTTTGGCGCGCTTTTTTTGTGACGTCAGATTACACTTTCAGAAGAATTCGATGTCAACAACGGAGTGAAGTTCACAAATTTTGTGAAAGTTAAAAAAGTGAGTGATAAAAATTAACTTATTACCATGGAAAAGCCAATAAAAACTTATTAGAAATATTGTGCCGTTCCTTTGTGCCCAAATAATATCAAAACTGCACCTGACAACGTATATTCAGTCATTGTGTTGAGTCTTTCTACACGGGAATTTAATAATTTAACACTGAAAACGTTTTAGTTATTAACTTAAAATGAAATAAATAATCACCAGAAACCAAATATTACAATTACACACAACTTGTTGACACTCTTGACAGTGTAGGTTGACGTCACGTTTTATTCAACCAATAGCGTTGCGTTTTAGAAATTTGCGAGGGAATCTTAAAAAAGCTAGTTTTTGATGATTAAATTTCACTATTAAATCATAATAAATTTCCAAAATAATTGTGTGGGTATCTTTTTTTAGCAATAAAAATTACAAATAAAAATATTTTGTCCATTTTGGTGTCACGTGCATATTCCCTATTGACTTAAGCCGTAACTAAAATCATAAAAATCATTAAACGATAATGTTCATTAGTTAAATTCATTTTAAAGCGACACACAATTTTCGAAAGGACGTCACAATGAAAAACCAAATTACAGTCTCACAAATTAAAAAGTAACATGTTCCCAAAGAGTTCCATTTTCGAATTCCATAATTGTTTTTTCATTCTTTTATTGTAACTGGCCAGATCCAGAGACTCTTAATGTGCTCCACGTATAAAAGTATGAGATACCTAAACTCTTGGAGTCATTATATACCTATCAGTAATTTAAGCCATTCAGATTTATAATACATAAGTATGCTATGCTGTGGTTCTGATTCCGCTTGAGTCATGACTTTCATTGGTGTTTATATAAGATGGACTAGTTGCTCCCTCTATAAATTTAGAAGTTTCCTGGTACAATCAAAACGTCTTGGGCTTTAATGACTTATCGGCTGTGTGCCAACTCGCTCGTACTTCAAAATCACATAGGCGACTGCCAGACAGAAATAATGCTAAATCCGGTTGTACCACAGAATGACGATAAATAAGTGTAGTTAGGGCCAGGCGTAATGGTTCATACAAGTATCCTAATATGAAATTGGTTAGGACTGCACAAATCGCAATTAAAACGAGAGACTTGAGACTGCCAGCAGTCGTTGTGACCAACCATTTTCCATCCCTAAATAAAATTGATTAAAATCAATTTGCTAATGTTGCATGATCCTTTTGTGCCAGCTCATTGATGGCATCGTTTTTGAGGGAGTAGATATGCCATTCATCCATTACAGGAATACTCCATTAGCTGAAGCTCAACGCTCAAATGTTTTGTATTCACAAATGAGACCGGAGTTTATGATGTTGTCTGTCTAATAGTAAACGAATGTTGTAACTCTTTTATAGAGCTAGAAACAACGGCAGTGACAGGGTAATTTATTGCAACACATTCACATTTTTCATTGAAATATGAAGCTGTGTGGGCCTAGCACCAGTGACATTTTAGGTGTTCTAAAAAACTCCGGCGCCAGTTTCTGACAATATTTTGTACATCAACGTAGTTAACAAATGCGAGTGTTCATTTAATTTCATAATGCTACCGTTATTTTAATTTCAGGTAGCTTAATATACCGGCTGAGGGGCGTTGACCCCGATGGAGATACATTACAATTTGGCATTAGAGACCAACTTGGCAGTGATATATTAAGATTAGAAGCCATTTCATCCAACGAAGCTAATATTTATTTAGTTAAGGAATTAGATAGAGAAGTAAGTGTTTAAATGGACGATTTTATAATACCACAATAATATTTACGCATTTTGCATTTTTTTTAAACTTATTACTTGTCATCTTTGTCCTAATATTATCAGAGCATATTATTACTTTTATATCTTCTTAAGAAAGTAAGGCATCAGACCATTATAAAAAAAAAGATTTTATTTACTCTGAATGATAATTTGTCAATTCCCGGCTATGATTAAAATATTTTATGTGAATTTGATATTAAAACGAATAAAATTTCAGACCCGTGATGAATACTCGTTCGTATTAACACTAACTGATGGAAATCTAGGAGAAGGAAACTTTATTACCCAGAGCTTTTTGTTGTTGGTTGAAGATGTGAACGACAACGAGCCTATTTTTAAGCCGTATCCCTCTGTGATCACAGTAAAGGAAGATTCGCCGCCTAATATCTTAACAACTGTAGAAGCTACAGATCTTGATGAAGGAGCGTATGGACAAGTATGTTTAATGTTTGCTTTTTGGAACGAAGTTCCACGCAGAATGCTCTGAGCGGCTGGGAGCAAGACAAAAAAATGTGTAACGAGACTTTTTTTACGGGATGGGGGATCGATAGACCCTTTACGCCGTTTTGTATTTGTTCAGTTTTAATTAATTTTTTTCTCACTTTAGCTTTACGAAAGGGTCCCTAAACCACAATATCGTTACGAAAAAATTCTAAATCTTGCTGTCAGCCAGCCGTTTTACTGTATAATATTTTAGTACGGTCAACATTTTGGGTTTGGAGGCTTTTACTTGTAGAAAAAATAAAGGAATCAGAATAAATTTGGGAGGTCTATTAATGAAGTATAAATACTTATAAATATGGCTAAATGTACATATCTCTAAAATAACTTATGACCTTATCTATACTATAAATGTATACTATAAATATCTTGTAAATACCATTTTTGGGAATGGGTCAAGAATGTATTCCATTGGAAAATCGCATCTAAGAGTTGGCAACTCTGTTGTTGACTGTGCACTTGCAGTTTTGGCTTAAAGGTCTTGTTACCAAGCCATAAAAATACAAAAAAAAAAATGCACTTGCAGTTATTGAACCAAACGTCAAAAGTTCAAAACAATCATCCACTTTATCATTAACAAAAACATTTCAGGTGGTGTATCACTTACAAGAATTAGATGGAGACGTGGAAAACTTTGGTGTACAAACTGTGAATGGAAAAGGAGTGGTCAGATTAACAAATCGTTTAGATTACGAACGCAAATCTTTATATCAACTGCGAGTTCTGGCCGTGGACCGAGCTAATCAAGGTAGAGTGAATACGGGAACGGCCGCTATACTGGTGAAGGTGCTAGATGTCGAGGATCAGCCGCCGGAATTCGTAGTTGCAAGTCCTGTTACGAGAATAAGTGAAGATGCTCCTGTTGGAACCTCTGTCTTACAAGGTATAGAAACGTCAAGTGAACTATATTTTTTCAGTATTGCTAAATAGATAAATTAAATATTAAATTCGTATGTTATTATAATTCTAGATAGGTAGGTATACATATCTGCCCATGACAACAGCTACACCTCTAAATGAGTACTAAGCAGTCATTCTTTTTGTGTTCTATATTCATCTATGCTATACTTCCTTAAAAAAAAACATAGTAAAATTTTCATGTGGTGTTTGAAATCTTACTAACTTAAAATATGTCTTCTCTCATTTTTTAAACATGAAGTGACTACTGAAATAGTTCAAATACCTAAAATCCCACTTGAACACAATCTTGCTATTATTTTATACTATAGTACCTTTATAAATAATTCTTTGTAATAAAAAGTAACAGTAAAAAAAATTGTTTACTAATTTTTAAAACACCTATACTGTACAATTTTCCTATTAGTAGTGTTCATTAAGCTACTATATATGTATTCTTGAAATGTTTGTTTTAATTTACAGTGCGTGCAATTGATGGCGACCGTGGAATCAACAATCGCATCTCATATAGCATCATATCAGGTGGAGAGGAGCACTTTGATATTGATAGCAGTTCTGGAGTTGTATACACAATCAATCAGCTTGATAGGGAAGACCCTAATAACAGCAATGGAGCTTATATTTTGGAAATACTGGTATGTTAGAATTTTTTATCATCTTGGGCTGGAAGAAGACTTTCATGTATTACTATTTTTCAAAAGCACCCTTCCTCTTAGCTTAAAATCATTTATTATAAAGGTTTCTTTTTTAATAAAAGAAAAAGATCTCTAGGCACCACACAAACTTGTTGTGTCAAGTCTTCACTCAAATACTGTTACAACCGGTGTTTTTTTACTCCACTTTACAGGTTACAGTTAAAAAAAAATAGCAAAATTGTTTTCAGAAAGTTGCTTCAGCTTTCAGCAAAACTTGCTTGATGATAATTTAGTTTTTCAACACATCTTTTTCTCAAAAAGTTTGATTTCTCAAGTTATAACATTACATGAGTGGAGGTGTGGTGTATATATACCATTATATACAATCCACTTACACACAAAAATATATTCTTGTCAAATATAAATGAAATAAGAAGCTCAATATTACATAAAAAAATTAACTTCAATTACAGGCCATGGAAGAATCCCATGCAGTGTCACCTATGCCCAGTGCAACTACAGAGGTGACCGTTATAGTAACGGATGTAAATGATGAAACACCTAGATTCAGAAGTGACAGATATGTAGGTGAAGTGCTAGAGAATGCACAGCAGAACACTCCTATTACCTTCCTGCAGGATGCCATACCAGAAGTATTTGATTACGATCAGGTAAACATTAGAAATAAATACATCACTATTTTAGTACTGGGCCAAACTTTTTGTCTGTATATTTGCAATTATTTTTGTTGAAACAATAAATTTTGGTATTCTTTGCTATTCCTAAGTTATTTTAATGTAGACAGGGATAATGTAGCAGGCAAACATGTTGAATGTTGAACATGTTGAATCATGGAAATTTAGTAGACTAGCAGTAAAACAGTTACTTTATATATTGTTGGTCTAGATGTGTCACCTCATAACTAATATATTTTTAGCCAATGAAATTTGAAATAAGATTTTTGTACAAAATATTTAGTTTATAAACTAAATATGTATTTTAATTCTTATTGATGAAGCATACATTATATTAGTTTAAAATCAGTGAAAAAGAAAGGATGTTGTATTATAAGTCCCTTCTAAATAATGTTCGTGGCTTTCGAACATCTTTTATTCTTGCACATATGAGGTGTTACATCTCAACTGACAATACCAGTCCAATAACATTCTACATTTATCATTGTATTATAAAGTCACTGCTCTAAAGATAGATTTATATTTATTTATGTGTAGTTCTGAACTCATTTCATACTCATCTTACATAATTAGTACATAATTATATGATATACCTACATAACCAACAGTAATACTCTTCATATATTTTCAGGGTAAAAATGGTACCTTCGAATTATACTTAAATGGAGACCATGGGGTGTTTGATGTAACGCCATTCAAAGGTATCAACGAGGCTTCGTTTCTGATCAGAGTCAATGACGCATTATTTCTGGATTATGAAAAAGTCACTGTAATGAATTTCACTCTAGTCGCCAAAGAAACTGTTACCAAAGATCCTAAAATGAGGTGGGTCATCATCATGCGCTAAAAAAATATCCATTTTTATTAATTTAAATAATACAATTAATCAACAAGTTATATAATTATTTTTTTACTTTATATAATCCCACTATGCCTATCCATAATAATATTAAGGGCCATCCATTAATTACGTAACACGTCTCGCAATAAAAATTTGGTCAACATTCACTTTCGATCTAATCTCGATCTCACAAATATCATAAAAGGTATTTATTTTCGTTGTAAAGTATTAAACATCCAACGTCGACTAATTTAATAATAACAAATAATTTAATGTATTGGATATAAAAAATATTAACTACAATAAAATTACATATTTTTAAAGTAACAGTCTATATTTTTACAGAATATGTAGACATGTATTTTAATATGTATTTATCGATTAAATTAAGTGAAATGTAAATAATTCGGACATGGCAATCAATGGCCTAATTAACACAAAAAGTATAGATCTATATTGATGTCATAATGTGCCACTATAGTGCACCTCTTCACAAGCAGTGTCTCATTACCCAAAACCATCATTCATGATCATTGTCACGATGATAATATCTCGAATGTTTAAAATAATTTTTAAAGCTTAATTTGATTAAGTATATCATATTGTGCCCGTAAGTTGAATGGGTAAGCTGCTTTAATATTTTACTACGATAATACCTTTTATGACATTTGTAAGATCGAGAGTAGATCGGAACTGAATTGTGATCGAATTAATTTTTATTGCGAGAATTAGCCTTCAGGTGGGTCAAGGGTGATGTCACATTTCAAATCCTAATATCTTTAAGTATTAAACCGCGCAATTTTAATTCTTAACAATAATATAAATCATCGTCTTTTGTTTTGTTAATTATTTCAAATATTTCATTTGATATCATTTTGATTTAAAATAATAATAATTTAAATCTAAATAAAACTAATTTCGGTACTGCTGCTTTAATTTCATAATTTCTAGATGTTAAATTTCAAAACATGGGACGTCACGGACGGAGGGAGTTTTACAAATGTGACCAGCTGTGACAAGGGCGGGAGTGAGGGTAAAAAAAACTATGAAATTGGTGTAACGTAATTTATGGATGGCCCCTTATAAAAAATGCGTACCAATTTATTCCATTTCGAAACTAAGACCCTCTTACTTCCTAAAAATATGTTTTTTTTTTACTGTAGTGTATAAAACTCTACATTCTTAATACAATAATCTTCATTTTATGTTTATTAGAATTTTTTAAACAGAATAGACCTTAATTTGCTATTTTAATTTTAGTATAGTGCCAATAGTGGTCCACATAAGAGATGAAAATGACAATTTTCCGGAGTTCACTGAATCTTTATACACTGTATCAATACCTGAAAATTGTAAAGTGGGTACAACTGTTGCTTGGGTGCAAGCATTAGATCAGGACTCGGACAACTATGGAACAAGGGGCATTAGGTATACCAGTCTTGGAGGAAGCATTGCTAATCTGTGAGTATACATACATTTTATTCTCTATAACGTTTGTATGAGGTAGTAAATACCTATATGTATTCAACTCACATATAGACACTACAAATACTGCGAAGAAGTGAAATACTCTTTATTTGTACAACAGCTGCTCATGTACAAATAAAGAAGCAAAGGAAATCATCTTTATCGTCGCCGCGTCGTCTTCACAAATGCCCGTGTACTATGTTCTTTTTATTTTGTGAATTGAATGACCTTAACAGTACTAGATATATTTATTTATTTTGAAATATATTTTGCCGGAGGCATTCAGTTAATTTTACAATTGTAATTTGTGCATAAAGTAATAAATAAATATATTTTAACTACAATCTTGCAATTACCTAATTCACTTAAAACTGTAAATTTAAAATTCAAATTTCATTTAAATTACTAACTGCCTTTAAGATATTCATATAATTACCTTTTTTTTCAGCTTAAACCTCAACCCAGTATCTGGTGTAATAACTGTTAAACAAGCGGGTGGAGACAGTTTTGATCGCGAGCTCATTTCCCGCCATTACTTGACAGTTGAGGCTCGAGATGACTTAGGCAAAGGCAATAGAAATACAGCCCAGCTTGTCATAAACATAGAAGATGTCAACGACAACGCTCCAATGTTCCTCGCAAATAAATATGAAGCGAGATTATTGGAGAATGAAAAAGAATTTGAGAATCCACTAGTACTTGAAGCCAGAGATTTGGATTTGAATGGTACATTATTTATACCAAAAATTAAGCAGTACGGCAACAAACAAACAAACATTGATTTGTATATATTTATTAGTTATTCGTGGGTTTATTGAAAAAAGATCATCTTGCCTGTGAATAAAATCTGTGAATATTTTTAACAAATATTACATTATTGACAAATTAATTATCACATATGGCTCAATTTTAGACGATTTTCGAAATAAGGAACCTTATACTTAAAGTCGCTTCAATGTAATTAAACTGTTCCTCATGGCATATAAATTAAATGTGTATTCTTTTTTAAACTGCAGGTACTAAAAACAGTCACATTGAATACTCAATAGTGGGCGGTGACTATAGAAATAATTTCTCAATAGACCCCAATTTGGGTATTATCACTCCAAAGGAAGGACTAGACTTCGAACAGATACCTGGAGATAACACCAATATACGGCCTATACATCTAATCGTAAGTACATATAATTGGAAGTCATTTTACTAGCCTAGCTCAAAGTTGTTTTTTTACATTTGGATTCTCTTATGAATTCCTAAGGCCCATCGCCGTCAACATTGGGACTACATTGAATACCTACAATATGTGAAAAATACTATTCGTTTCAAAAAACAGAACATAATCTAAAAACGAAATACCTGAACAGTAAATAGAAATACTACTGACGCTTAAGTTTACTTCGATTATTCGATTATGAACCCAATTTTGCTAATGACTTTGTTACTTTTGTTAGCGGCATAATTGGCAGTACTACAAAGAGTATAATGTGTGACGCCTGAACGGAACTATTAAATTTAGAAGGTATTTAAAAAAAAAGGGGTTTTAAATTTTTAAATCACAATTAATTATTTAGATAGATTTGCTCTTTTTGCAAACCTTGGTTAGGAAACGTACATACAATGTAGAATACAAACAAAAAAACAGTGGTAGAATGGGCGGCCTATTCGCACTGCGATTTCTTACAGGCAACCTTAAGATGACAGAGATGTTGTGAGATACAACTTTTTTATATTTTACTTTCTTTGTCTCATTTGTATAAGTTTATTATTGTTATGTTTTAGTTGTACAATAACGAGTTATCTATCTATACTGTATAGAAATATGTAGTTTGTGTAGTAAAACTATTTAGTTACAACTTAACATAAATATCTGAATAGTGCAACTCCCCTATCGCTCCATAATTTACTAAAAAGTACTTGGAACCTTGTTACTCAATGTTGTAATGAATTTTACCTCTTAGGTTCGCGCTCGTGACTTCGGCGAGCCGCCCCTATCTTCAACAGTGCCTGTAACTATTTACATTCAAGATGTGAACGACCACGCGCCGATGTTCCAACAACTGATGTACAAGCGATCTATTCCTGAAGACATGCCTGGTGGGACTAGTGTACTTGAGGTAATTTCTTAAGAATTACTATTAATAATTATTAGCATATTCAACATAGTAGTAGTTTGCCAATACTCAAAATATTTGTTTCTTTAATTAAAATCAGGCAGTGCCTCTGTTATGGTATTCAGACTGCTGATAAACATACTTATAAATTTCTAAATACATACATATTAAAGATAAACTACACCCAGACAGAACAAATCATCGTGCTGATTATGCGTTTATTTGTCCTGGGTGGGTATCGAACCCACGACCTCTGGTTTAGTAGTCAGGGTCGCTGACAACTAGACCAACATTTTCAATTGAACAAAATTTTGGAACTTTCGTGTTGAAAGAATTTAAGATTTTTATTTAGTTCATGGTCTTTTGAAGAGAATTGGATCTAACACATTGTATTGACGTTTAAAGGATAATATACGTTCACTAGTGTGACTGATCCGTGTGGTGGGATTAAAATACGGAGTTTCATCACCTCTATTCATCCCGTAGATGTCGTAAGACCCGACTAAGGGAGCAAACTATGCAGGACAGATATACTGCAAAGAGAAGGAAAGTGTTTTACTGTGAGACCGTCCAAAGCCTAGTTAAACGATACTCTTGAGACTGTCCAAAGTCCTAGTAAAACGATACTGTTTTTTTAAGTACCAACTACCAATGGTTGTATTTTCCGTCTTTTGTTGGATACCTTGTATTGTATTTTAAAGACTCCGAACTTGTTGTATAAAATAAAAATAACAAAAGAAAAGACGGACGGACTTAGAATACCGTTATTAGGTTAGTGTTAGAGATTACGGTACTCCCATTGGTCAAGGTGTGACGTCAAAATACATAGACTACAATGAATAGTAATTCGAACTACTATTGAAACTATTTCAGCAGGTCAAAGACACAAGTGATAGACGTCAGAGCAGCATGACGTTACACATTTACGCTATTTTTAATTTTTCATTGGTCTAGAACTACGTTATCTACTTACCTATTGATAAAAAAGACATTGTAGTGGCTTATTCATTTACTGACTAGTCATCATCACGCTAAAATTAATATGTTTCGAATTAAGATTTTATAGAATGCTAGTGTTTGTTACGCTTTCAGCCTAAACCACTTAATCGATTTTAACAACAGAGACACACTTTCGCATTTATAATATTAGTATGAATTACAATTGATAATGGCTTGATATGTCGTCATTACCCATTATTTCATAATGACATATAGAACATAAAGTTTTGAATAAAGAGGAGTTGAGTTGATAAAGTACCGTATTGCATATACCGCCGCCTCAAAGTTGAAGTACCTTAATTTCTAATATTACTTCGACAGGTAAAAGCCCGTGACGCAGATGGCTCATCTCCGAACAACCGCGTGGTGTACCGCATACAGCGCGGCGCCAGCGATAAGTTCGTGATCGAGTCGCGCACCGGCGTCGTGTCCGTCGCCAACGGCTCGCAGCTCGACCCTGACAAGACTACACCCAAGAGCAACAAATACACACTCACTGTGGTACGTAGTGCAACCGATCTTTGTAGCCCAAACTGTCCCACTGATGGGCAAAGGCTTCCTCCCAATCTTTGGAACAAATCCTCAAAGCTCATTATGTCACCTTTTTCTAGACCGGCCTCGATTGCGCCGTCCGTCGTCTGGCACCCTCTTTAAATTCTTTTATGTAAAACATTTCTCGTTTTTCTCCACCTTTTTTTTCTTCCGTTGTGTACCCAACGAGTACAAAACTCCCAAATGTTTTAGGTGGCGCTAGATGGCGGTATCGGTGATCAACAACTAAGTGCTGCAGTTCTAGTAAATATTACCATAGTTGATGTAAACAACAAACCACCAGTTCTTGTTGAGCCTGGAACTGTCACTGTCAGAGAAAATACACAGGTAAGTAACAACACAACAGCGGGAAGTAACTCGGGAAACATTCAGTAGGAGCAATAGTAATAGAAGCTGCAATGAAAATTTAGGAGTTTAGTCATAACTAAGTTAGCACAGTAATTGTCCTGTTATAACGAGAATTATAAAATAATTAACTTTTTTAAAGTATCGCAGATAAACTATACACTATTAATTCCTTAATTATTTTCTTTAAAGGAAATTGGGGAAATTGGGCGTAACCGTTACAGGAATCGGTCTATATTCAAAATCAATAAAGTTTTTTTTAACAAGTACTCCAAACAATAATCTAACTTTTAGTTTAATGATTCCCAATATCTGTGCTATCCCGTAAATCAGGTCTATAATTTTAATACCCCTATAATTGGCGTATTTTGAGCTACAAAACTGGCTAGACATCATCAGTGTAACGCTTAGGCCCAGAGTTCTAAGGAAACTCGCCGATCTCTCTCCTTTGAATTGGACCAAAATGGTCGTATACTCGCCCCAAATGTTTTTTCCAAATCAGTTTATTAATGATAGAGTTCGGAGGTAACAAACTTAACGGAGATAACTAAAAAATATGCCACCGAATAGAGAACCTCCTACTTTTTTGAAATCGGTCTAAAACGAATGTTTACAACATTAAGTAGTTTATTCAACTTTTGTATGTATACTTAACTGCTGTACACATTGGGCCAAGGTGCTGGGCCAGTATGTTGGGCTAAGAACTTGGTCTTTTTTTTTTTAAATACATCTCCACACTAGGAATAAATCCTGTGTCGCGGGGGACTTTACAAACATACATGAAACGGACACAAAGTAAACCCAAGTTTTCTTTACACATTAGCGTACTGATCATTTTGTTTTGGCGCTTTGATAAAGATGGATGTGGAATCACCGTGGACACAGGTATTGTGGGGACTTAATAAACATAAAATAGACACAAAGAACACCCAGGCTCAGAATAACATTTTATGGATCACACAAAGTGTTGTCCTACGTGGGGATTGAACTCACAACACTCAGGGCAGTAGAAAGTGGCGAGAAGACCGATTACACCACTACGCCATTCGTGCAGATCCTTTGATGTGTGCTCGGAAAACCGACACTAATCGGTTCGCTGGCCAGTGTTGTTGCCAACTAACAACATACCGCCAAGTGGAACTGTTCATGTTGGCCCAATATGGTGGCCAGGACCTTGGCCCTATGTGTACAGCCGCTTGTAGAAGTAACATAGTAATATATAATCTGTAACATCTGACGGAGGGATATTACATATCTAAAATTTTCTTAAATCTTTATAAGTACATCTTTGAATGAATCATATTACTTTTTCTCAGGTAGGAACTCAAATATATCGCGCTGAAGCTCACGATCCCGACGATCAACCGGTACTGCGGTATTCGATCGACAAAACTGGTAGTTCCGCTAGGAATGAGGATGGAATACCTATATTGTTATCGGACTTTGATTATCTCTCGTTATGGGATCTAAATGCGGTGGATGGGACTTTGAGGGTAGTCAGGTAAACGATTTTTCTTTTGAATTCATGTGTACTTTTTTAGAAAATACGCCGAAATATAGACTGTTTCATTTAATTATTTAATTTATATTTTTACAGGCTACTGGATCGAGAAAAAATAGAGACTATAAAGCTTATTATAACTGTAGAAGATATGGCTGCTATAGAAGGTGGTCCTCGTCAGACGGCTTCGGCCACTCTGACGATAACCATAGACGATGAGAACGACAACAATCCGGTGTTTAGAAAGCCATTCTACAAAACTTCAATCACCGAAAACTCTAAAACTGGCGTCAATATTGCTACTGTAATCGCTGATGATGCTGATAAAAATAGAACCATGACATATTTTATTGAAGGTAAGTTTTATATTTTTAAGTATTATTTTTAATTAGTTAGTTAGACTTAGTTGCGTAATATGCAATCGACTTGTATGTGCTTGTCATCTTTTGTAACTTAAACACACTTCTGTGTTTAAGTTACAAAAGGATGGTTGTGTTTAAGTTTTGAATAGTACTAAATGGTACATAATTTCTCCATTAATTATTGTTACGACGCTCTATATTAAGACACGTTCAACTAATCGAATGTTCCAGAAAGAAATCGAATATTCCAGAATGGTCTACGATTTTCTATGTTTCCAGCCAGTCGTGTTATTCTGGAATTGTTCACGAACCTTCTGCAATTTTCTTCGGACTCGGTGTATCTACACCGAGTCACACATTCTAGTTCTATAAGTGCTAAGTGCAGCAAACAGTACCTAAAAATGAATATTAATAAGAACTGTTTAAAGTAGATTACTGTATTAATTGCAATTATTTAAATAAATTGTGTATTTCGTGTTTAAATTGATGTATTGATCTAATCACAACCTCCGACTTGCAACAATATAATTCAGGCCCTAATACATGTAACAAATGTATACAAGGTTAACCATTATTTTCACTGCAGGTAACAGCAGGAAAAACCGCCAAGGTAATACCTGAATAAAAACTAGTTTTGAGTGTTTTTTTTTTTACATTAATACTATTCATTCACGCTATAATACGATGCTTTATACACATGGTGAACTATTGAATTTGATCACAACACAAACTTAAAAACAATTGATATAAATTTCAGTCCGTGTGGTGACGGATTAAGAATACAGAGTGTCACCACCCCAATTCATCCCGTGGGTATCGTAAGAGGTGACTAAGGGAGTAAAATACGCAAGACAACAGCACTGCAGAGAGAAGTAAAACTTAACACAACCCCCATACCATCCTGACTGACCAGCGTGGTATAGTAGGCCAAAACCTCCTTTCTAAGGAGAGGCCTATATCCAGCAGTGGCCTGGTAAAGGCTGTTGATGATGATGATAATGCTATAAAATTTAACACATATTAAAAAAAATATAATGACTGTTAGTACGAGTTTATTTCACAAATGCTCGATCGTCGCGATGACCGCGTTCCGTGTTGCGATTGGCTAAACTCAAACTCAAAATATCTTTATTTCATAATTTGTTTTAAAAAATTGTTTAAAATCGTCTTAAGCACAATAACAACAATCTGTTTTATCAAATGTTTAGGAAAATGAAGTTAATCATATGTGTGCCGATCTACAACCGCCCGTTTGCAAGGGGTTGAGCCTTATGAGAAGAAAGGGCAAACAAACGCTCAAACATCCGATTAAAGTCACAATATTTCTTCTTTTTTTTATTTGGCTCACCAACAATTGTATACACTTATACAAAGACATTAGATACATTCAATATACTTATAACATATATTGTAACAATTTCTTATGGGTAAGCACATCATGCACGATTTATTTGTTAACAATGTAAAATATTTGAAATTACATTCTTTCATATTATTCTTCTGTACACCTTTGCCACTTGTAACATACACGTGGCAAAGGTGTACAGAAGAACAATTCAAGTAGTATCGTTCAACATGAAGGTTCTTCAAACCTTCATGATGAACTATACTACCTAAAGTATATAGTAAAGGCGTTAAAACTTAACAAGCATTACATTAAATAAATAAAAAATGTATTAAAAATATAGAGCCCAAAACATTCGCATTTATAATATCACATCGCAGCGACAGCCTTTAATAGTCCACTGCTGGATATAGGCCTCTCCTTAGAAAGGAAGTTTGGTCTAGTATAACACGCTGAGCAGACGGGTTGGTAAAGGGTTTGTGTCAAATTTTTCTTCTCTTTGCTGTTCTCGTACTTCGGTTTGCTCCCTTAGTCGGGAGACTCCTCCGTTCCTCCTCCTCTCATTTATAATATGACTGCTGATAAATGGTCATACGGTTAAAAATACTAGTTCTAAGAATTAGAGACAAGAAAAATTCAAACTATATTATCCTTACTGTATTAAAACCTGAAGGAATCTCTAATCTTACAATTAATAACCAATCGCGTAATTTCACTGCGTATGCAAACTAACACGTTCACCAAAACATTTTGTCTAACATCCAGCAATGATGGAGAAGGGGGCATTTGCTACACAAAGTTTTGATGCTGTAACGCAAAATATCACGACTTCTGACATCGTGGTATATCTGCAACTGTAGATCCAAGTGCGGATTTATTTCACATCGACTCGCTCTCAACAACAGGCGCGTTCGGCGTTACCATTGGTGAAGATTGCAGTGAAGGTGGTCACCGTGACGATTACGTACGATTATGTGAAATAAACTCGCACTTGGGCCTTTGTATCATCAACAGTTTGAACTTTATTACTTTAAATCGTTAAAAAACACATCACTTTTATATTTAAATATAATTAGCAAAAGAATAACTCAAGATCAAGAGAAGACATTAGAAGAGATATTTGAAAATTTTGTTTGAGTAATAATCGAAATAGGACACATTCTATTCGTAGGAAAAAGAAATGGAAATACTTGAAAAAATATATAAATAACAAACTTAAAAAAACTTTACAGCCGGCCGCTGTATCTTTACAAAGTAAAAATACGTTAATCATTTAAGTCAAGGTAAAGATGACACCACTTAAAACAATCGAATTGAAATCTAAAGTTATAATTAAAATCGGTAAACTTTAATTAAATTTGTATATTAAAGACAAACAGTATACGTACAATAACTGTTATACAGTACCAGTAATAGATAAACCTGATGCAAACTGTTCTAAATGCAATTCAGCCGTATTACTTCTACTAGCTATTGCTCCGTCTTTATCACAAACGTGTCTAAACTAGACTTGCAACGAATATTCGGTTACTATTCGGTATTCGGCATATTCGGCTGCTTTTATTATATTCGGCCGAATACCGAATATCTACATATTATTCGGCCGAATACCGAATACTTAAATAATATATTTTGTCATTGAGAAATAATTGGTAAAATGAAAAATTAAAATCGATTGATTACGTATATATTCATATTTTCATTTCTGTTATAATCATTTAAGTAGTCATTGGTGCATAACACAGGTACATAATCATCTTCTGAATTGGAAAAATGGAGGATTCTATGTATTTGAATTATTGTGGTGGAATGGTAAGGTTCTCATTTCTTTTATAATCATTTATTAAGTAGTCATTGGTACATAAAACAGGTACATAATTTAATTCACGTCTGTACAAGTTTTTGGCGCTAATATCCAGCCGAATACTTTTGCCTAATATTCGGCTATTCGGTCAGGGGCCTCGCCGAATATTCGGTATTCGGTATACTGCCGAATATACTATTCGTTGCAAGTCTAGTCTAAACATCTTATTACGTAAAGAATGATGGGATTATGTCAATATATTTGTAACATAAACTCATGCCTATATCCCCAAAGGGGTAGACAGAAATACCATAATTAAACTAAAATAGTCGGCAAAACGTAGGTTAAATTTTCTGACTCTTTATTCTTAGTAAGCAATTGTGGTAAGCCTATTGCCTATATATACTAAAATCAGAGGAAATATTGCTTAAACAGATGAATAGGAGAGTGTAAGCAAGCTCGAACATGTTCTCCAACTAGCATCAGCCAGTTCCAAATCCAAATCTCTAACAGAACCACTTTTTAACATGTCAATAGGTTTTTTTTACATGGTTTACAGTGTATTTATTTATTTATTACATTTGAACTTGTCCTGGGTGGGAATCGAACCCAAGACCTCCGGCTTAGCAGTGAGGGGTCACTAACTGGACCAACAGGCCCGTCACACAATGATAAGAACTAAATTACCAAGATTCAATCTTTAATTGTTATCTTCAATATTACCTAATTTAACTGTTTATACTCCATTTTGTCTCCCGATTTGCTAACAAGACATTAATTGGATTTATTATATTTCCAACTCCAACAATTTTTCTTTTGATTAATATCGTTGCGGGTTCCAAGACAGTTTAATTTTTCCTGGGACTGAACGAGTTTCATAACTCCGTAAGTATGTTCGTCGGTTACTGCTGTTGATCCTGGTGTACAGATGTTACAGTGGTGGGCGTGTGCGAGGGGTTAGTCCCATTAAAAAAGTAGAGGGATGAGTACCTAATTCATTGGTTTTTCCATCAGGTCGTGAGGAGCTCTTGAGCCTAGTGCATCTGGAAAGTACCACAGGCGAAGTGGTCGTCGCTAGCAAGATTGACCACGAACTGTACCCTTGGATCAACCTCACTGTAAAAGGAGTTGACAGCGGAGTGCCACCCAGGTATTCAGTTGTGGACTTAATTATACAGGTAATTGCTTATTTATTTCATTGGTCCCAAAAATAACTTATGTAATGGCTTAAAAATGCTTATTTCATTATTTAGTTTATTGACCTTACAATTATGTGTATGCCTTGTGTTTTATCGACGTTAATGAGATTAATGTTTCACAGACTTTACACAGACAGAATTACTTATACTAGAGATCGTCTGGCGGTCGAATTTCGACTGTTCGGAAAGTCTTGTTAAATTTCTCTGACTAGTATAACTTGAACTGTCATTGTATTGACTTTTATACCATGACAGGTCAAAATATATACTCGTGTAGTTTTATTTATTTATTTGGATCGCGAACAAACGATACACATTTCTGCAATAATTAAAAATTATACAAAAAGATGCCTTGTGCTCATACAGTTATAGGCAATCACGACTTTATGTAGCTGTTTATATATTTTTAACTTTATAGCACACTATGTATAACATTTTTAGGTTTATTCGCTTCTTCTTCATATAAGCATTAAGTATTCTTTGACTATTCTATTCATTTGACTGCACGGAGGGCGTAGTGGTTTAAGCGGTCACCTCGTTGCTTTCTACTGCGCTTAGTGTTGTGGGTTCGATCCCCACATGAGACAACACTTTGTGTGCCACAAATTGTTGTTCGGAGTCTGGGTGTTCTTTGTATCGGTTTTATGTATGTTTGTAAAGTCCCCCGTGACACAGGATTTATTCCTAGTGCGGAGTTGTATTTTAAAGATTGAACGATTGAGATTCCAAGCATAATGTACTCCTGTGTTATTTGTCTCCGAGCCTTTTCCCAATCTAGGGGTCGGCTTTAAGTCTATGATACGGTTGAACTTCGATTTTTTACTTCCATGCGTCATATTTGTTCAAAAAGAGGTACAAAGAATTTTCTTCATTTATTAATATAGACTGACTTGCTTTTATTTCTCAAATAACGTCATTTCGAATCACAACATATACTAATATATATAACATAAATAACAAAGTAATAGGACGTCACACATAACAATACAATACCTAAATAAATCATAGGTATCTCTTTGTTTACTTGTTTTTCCGAACACACATATAGACACGCAATACAAGGAAAAAGCATTATAATGCATAATATATTACCGATTCGTCTACAATATTTCTCGTCATCCTGTTGTCCTGTCCTGTCACTCTTCATATAAATATTTTATACCAACGATCGACTATTAATAATCATCAAAATTCATAAAATCACGAATCATATACCTGGTTTATATTAATATTTGTTTTCCTATATTTTCTTGTAGGTACTAACGATCAAAACTCCAAATTATTCAGATACACAACGCCAATTTTCATAAATTTGTTTTAAATAATATTTGGTTTCATATATTTCTTAATCATAATTAAGTCGTATTTAAATCGTGATCCTTCACTTTGTTTATAGTTTTGTGTACCTGCAATGAAAAAAATTAAAAGGAGATCAGTAATACAGCGATAGCGAGAGATAGCGTAGTAGTAGATATTTATGAACAAAAAAATATATGAAGAGTGATTATTATGAACAGAAATCGTTATTAAAATAAAAAATAGGAATAAGATTTTTATGTGAGCCAATATAGACCCCAGTTACTTGTTCCTTATTTCACGAGTCTTCCGTCATCCTGGCACTGCTCATTCAAAAATGTTGTAACCGAAAACAAAGAAATCATTGCCCTGGAGCACGAAAACGATTTTAATGCGATTACAACAGACGATCTTTTCATCCATAACGTCCTTAACGTGAATTCGGACGTTCTGAAGCGTCACTAATAACCTTTATAATTTAATTATAAATAATCTGTAGAGATCCTATTTATATACATATAAGACCATAATTACTATACACTCCTTTTATAGCCGAATGGGTGAACAGAACAGGGTTGTTCGCGTGGTGACGGATTAAAAATACAGAGTGTTACCACCCCCATTCATCCCGTGTGGGTCGTGAAAGCCGACTAAGGGATCAAACTAGGCAGTGCTGTTGACTGCATAGAGAAGGAAAACTTTAAACAAAAACTATACCAACCCGTCTGGCCAGCGTGGTACAGTAGGCCAAAACCTCCTTTCTAAGGAGAGGCTTATGTCCAGCAGTGATGATGATGGGTAAATAGAGCAGTAATAAACGCCCACATTTTGACAACTGTAATTTTAGTCCTCTTTACGTAATAGGAGACAAGCCCTTGTCGATACATTACAAATAAGAATGTGTGTATAATGTATTATGCAACCATCTAACTGCGCCAGGCTAATATTTTAACTTCGCTACCACCGTAAAATGACATCTATTATTCAAGGTATTAGATGAGAACGACAACAACCCTATATTTGAATCATCCGCATTCGAGTACCGAATACTTGAAGATGTAGAACCAGGGACAACGGTTGCCAATATAGTGGCAAAGGACGCTGATTCCGGAGAATATGGAAAGATAACGTATCTACTCGATCGTATGTCCACACAGGTAATAAACAAATGAGCTTATTTAATCCGGTAATCATAGTATAGATGCTTCTTTAACACTAAAAGTACGGTATACTACATAGTAACACGTATAGACTTTCACGAGGTCCTATGATAAGTAGCTAGCCAGAGTTCTATTTTCGAATATTGTGTATACTTCAAATATTCGAAATCATTCACAAAGAACAAATATTGAAAACAGGACCCATCCAAGTGATAGCGCCTAATCGTCACGATGCTTCGACCAACTGAAGTACGTTATACCGATATTCATATGATGTTGATTTTTATGCCATCTAAAGTAATTCATAAGAATTCCCACACATGTCCTCGTATATTATATTTAATAGTGGGAGAGCTATGCTTCCGTAGGTATGGGCCAGGATCGACCGGAGTGAAACCACGGCTTTGCAGAAATTAAGTGTTAAGCAGTTCGTTCGTTGCTTTTCACTGAGTGAGTGAAATTATCGGAGCTTAGACTCCCTCCCCTGAATCATGGAGGGCGGGTTTGGACCTCCTAGTTAGTTACTTACCATCATGTAACCCGTCGTTTGCTATCCCATGTCGTGATAAAAAAAATATTTACTCCTAAATGTCATTTCACTTGTTAATTAAATATTCATAGAATCCAATGTTTCAGGGTAAATTTCTAATAAACGCTGATACAGGAGCGTTGACAGTGTCAGATTGGCTGGACAGAGAAACACAAGCGACATACAACTTGGTAATAGAAGCATGGGACAACTACCAGTTTGGATATCTCAGTGGCGAGAGTCGCAATGCTTTCAAACAAATTGTGTAAGCCCCACTTTTTTATAGAACAAAGAAGCAAAAGAAACATACAGTGTTGCCTCACTTATTTACTAAGCTTGCAACACTTATATGAATCTCAAAAAGTAAAAGGAGTAAGAAATTACAAATAACCATTATGTAATGGACGAAAAACAAACTCAAAGTATAGTTATGTAAAAATGTTGTGTAATTACTATAGCAATTATATAATAATAAATATATTGTACCATTGCAAAATAACCGAGATAGTAAGGAATCTTTTTGTATTAAAAGTGATCGATGCCATTTTTCTAATATACAGAGCTTGTACTTACTATTATTATTATTATATTATATCTTAATTTTTCTCGTTGATCAAGAGCAATAATCAGAATTAAGAAACGTATCATTAACATAACTACGCTAACTTAAATTGAAAGTCTATTATTACTTAGTGTTACATACACAGAACAGTTGCCTTTTACACCTTCTGTAACCTACCAACTATTCTAGCGTACACATCGAAGACGTGAACGATAACCCTCCAATTCTGCACGTACCGTCAGAATGCACCACAATTACTGAGTTCCACAACTACCGCGAACCCATCGTGTCGGTGTCGGCCACTGATGCGGACGACAACAGCGCGCCGAATGGACGGGTGCAGTTTCATTTGGTTGGGGGGAAAGGACATGGTGAGATGTTACCTAAATCTGTAGGCCTAGTATAAGTTTATTCCACATGGACTCGATCGTCACGGTGACCTCGTTTGGCGTTGTGATTGGTGAAGAGTTTAGTTCGGGCCAATCATAATATTGATTAAAACATATTATTGCAAATTCATGTGTGTTATTACTAATTTTGAACATGCATGTGGGTATTTCGAAGTTCAGGTAAATTTTAAATGAAGAAATATACTTACTTTTGTCCGCCGCTTTGGGTAAAATTTATGTAAAGTAATTTTTTGAGGGTGAAAATTTCTCTGTCATTTAGAGTAGTTTTGACGACATGTTTGAAAAATTTCATTGATGAACATATTGTTACGGGTAGGGTTCGTTGATTCGGAATGATAAGTCTTCTGACAACTAAAGAGACTTTATTATCACTACACTTAAAAACGTTCAACAACACTGAAGAATATTCCGGAATGATCGCCGAGGTCGCTGGGTCACGCTTCTATTCACTGCAATCAGTTCGATGTTTATTGCACTGTAGCTCGAACTGACTCAAACGAAGACGTGTCCATATTTATAATACTCGTAAAGGAACATTCCAGCAATTTCCAATTCCTACGAGAATCGTCCACTCTAAGAAATACAAAATCGTTTCGAATGTAAAACGTATAAAACTTATTGTTCCGTGCCAAACTGCGATTATTATTATAATTAAAAGATTCCGAAAGAATCTAATTTAATCGAATTTTCGCGATGTTCGTCACAATATTGAGTAGTTAAGCCGGGAAAAGGTCTCAAACTTCATAATTCACACATTTTAATTTTTGATTAGTATAACTTGAACTTACATATATTTTTATGCATGTAGTATAATATAACGTAATTTTGAAGTTTGTAACATATCGGTCACCCATGTTAGTTTTTTTTATTTTTAATATTAGGTATAATTCACGTTCCCCCATTTGTAAAATTTTCTTAAAAACGCTTACATAAGAGATAAGCACATAATGCTTACACATAAGAGATAAGCAATACAAACAATACCCAACAGATCTGTTTCGCTTCGAACAAGTCGGTGGTGACGCAAATACTGGTCGCCTGTTCGCCAAACAATCGCTCAAGGACCGTTTCGGCAACTACTCACTGCTAGTCGAAGCTCGTGACTTGGGCATACCGCCCAACGCCGTGAGAGGAGAACTGCGACTGTGTGTAACAGACTATAACGATCATGCGCCTGTGTTCGTACATCCGCCGCAAAATGTAACTATTAAAGTGCCAGAGGTGAGTGGAAATATAAATTTATTTAAAAATAACTTTGTTTACACAAAAGGATAATACATAGTTAACATTTGATTATAACTAGTCAAGTTAAGTTAGCACATTTTAGCTTAAATTTAACACTGTGAAATGACAAAAACAAAAAAATTAATACACTGCCAAAAACGCGACTGTTTGTGTTATGTAGTATAAACAGTCGCGGTCTGATATTTTTGATATTTCTGATTTACCTAAAAGACCTGACCTGTGCTATAAGGAATATTAATTTATTATAAGAGGGTTGTGGACTAATTTTGTAGTTATGAGAAACGAACGAGAGCAAAATTATTAAGCGTTTCATTGAATTTTTAATTTTTGATAGATACCTTTTGTCCGCATGATGAGTCCGATTTCTCAAATGAGGGTGTGCATCGCACACTTTGAGATTTTGAATAGTATCTCCTTACACCTGAAGTGTTCGTAGAACGCGACGGTAGGATCCCGCGTGGTGGAGGTCCGCGCGATCGACGCGGACATCGGGCCGAACGGCGCGGTGCGGTACCGCGTGCGGCGCGACGCGGGCGGCGCGTGGCGCGCCTTCAGCGTGCACGCCACCAGCGGCGCGCTGCGGACCGCGGCGCCGCTCGACCGCGACAAGCAGACCACCTACCAGGTACTACATACCGTACTGACATCCTATAACTACAGCTTTTTAGAAGGAGAAGTCTTCCATGATATGTTTTGTTTGTTGCGAAAGCTACTCTATTGATACTCTTTTCCACTTTGCATGATGATCGGTTGAATAGTTAAAGCACGAAATCGTAACAAACACAATAAACTAACATTTGCATTTATTAAATTTTTATACATTACTTTACTATAATATACATAAAAGAATTGCTGTTCGTTAGTTTAGGTTTGAATTTTTATCTTGAAATATTTATGAAAGTCCAGACTAAGTTTAAAGGGAAAAAATTGCTACGAAAATAGTAAAAACTACAATTTTTATTTTCCCATACAAATTTTGCCTGCCTGTCAAACATTCGGTGATTCGTGATTCGTCCCGTCGCGTCAATACGATACACTTGGGTCCTTTCAAATTTAAGAACCTATTACATAAAGATTTTGAAACTGTAACGAAGTATTTAAATTTAAAAAATGCAAAAAAAATTACTATGACAAAGAAGTGACATATTTGCCGGTTTTCAAATATTAGATAAATAGATGTAAAAGATGCGCCGGGTCATCTACTGAAGCGACAGAACAACACACAGCCACATACATCAGCCTGACGTCGTCACCGCTAAAACGATCAATAGTAATTACACAAAGCTTTCACCTTGATATTGAACTACTACAATTTTTTTCAGCTACGCATAGAAGCCTATGACCTCGGTTTGCCCACTCCTCTGAGCTCAGACTTAGACCTCACTATATACGTTCAAAACGTTGACAATTATCGCCCACGGTTCCCCAATAAACATATATATATTAACTTCACTGAGAACGCTGACATTAATAGCATATTTTTACCCACTGTCATTGAAAGGGATGAGATTGACGTGGGTGATGAACCAGTGTTGCCAGTCTGCTATTATATAGTGGACGGCGATGTAGATAATATATTTGAACTGCAGAAGAATACTCATAGGTATGTTTTTTTTACTATTACTTCACTCGCTACTGATATAGTCTGTTTATTAATTAATAATGCAAACCAATAGTGTTCAAAAGAGGAGATTGTGGAAGTCCTATACACTCACGTTTATATCCCAAGAGTACCCAGATTTAGGAGTTAGTTGAGAAAATTGAGAGTAGAACGAAAGAAATGGGATAAAAAGATATCGCTTATACTAATGGATTGGAGAATGAAAGCAATAATTCGAGCAGGTCAGATCGCATACCTGTAACTTAAACTTGTCAGAAAATCCGACCTCTAACCTAACATCTAAATCGTGTGTCATTAGAAGAATTCAGAACATTTCTTTCTTGAAAGTAGTTCGTGTTTCAGTAGAAATCGTATTAATAACCTTTCTTTCTCTACACGTTTCTCTTCTACACGTTTTTTTTACTCTAACATACTTGAGTTAATTAGTTACGGTACTTAAGTGGCAATGCATTTCATACCTTAAAAGTCCTAATTCGTTGGTAAAAACATCTTGGATAAGAAAAAAATATTGGAATTTGTTTTAGACTGTCGACACTAAAGCTCTTAGACAGAGAAGAAAAATCGGCGTATATCCTCACAGTATTAGCCTCAGAAGACTGTATCACAGTGCCAAAGTACCAAGAAGAACTGGACGGGATCAGTAGTTTGAAAGTGCATATTGCAGTAAATGATATTAATGATAATGCGCCGACGTTTGTGAGCAAGATATTCACTGGTGGAATAACCACTGAAGCTGATTTTGGGATCGAATTTATGCATGTTAAGGTATTTTTTTTTTGTCTCTCTTGTCAGCCTTATTATAATCTCTAAGAAAAGACGCTAAGGCTACTCCCCTCCGGTCCGCCGGAGGCCTGTGTTGCTCTATGGTTTGGCAGTGCTATCTAAATTTGATTTAAACGATAAACGAGCGAATAAAAAATCATAAAATATTTTCTTTTCTGGAACCCTGTATAAATAGACAGCTGTCATTTTACTTGCCTATTTGAAATCTGACTGATTTGTAATTAACGAAAATGTCCTATGCAGATCATTTCCCTTTGTTTCCACTCTGTTTATAGATCAAAAACAATAGCTCAGTGGCAGTACACTATGACATCAAAATACGCTATGACGTCATTACTCCTCAACGCGTTCAGCTTTTAAAAATATGTTGTTTAAAATTTTAATTTGTTTTTCAGGCCATAGATTTAGATGAAGGTGAAAATGCTAAAATAAGTTATTTTCTTATCGGGGATGTGAAAGAAACTTTGACAGAAGGGCTAGAGAACTTAGCTGTATCACCCTTTCTCGTAAACATGGAAACGGGAGCAGTTTCTTTAAATTTTGACCCACAAAAAGGAATGAAAGGGTATTTTGATTTTAAAGTAAGTTTTTACTCTTACCATGACGATGAACTCCAGGAACTTTTGCTTTTACACAGAACTTACCTCTTTCTTACAAAAAATAATCTCAACGGACCTAAAAAATAGCGGTTCTCATCTCAATCTCTTAGCAATCGATAAAAAATGCTCTTGGTGATTATAAGTATTTAAATAAAAATTGGTGCTTATGACACAATTATTTGTCCTGGGTGGGAATCGAACCCACAACCTCTGACTTAGTATTCAGGGTCACAACTGATTTGATAAATAGGCACATGGACACGGCTTGTGGTAAACGACTCTTGGTACCTATAAAAACAAAACACCACTACTGTTTATCGCCAATAATTCCTCAGCCTTCTGCTGTGGCACGACTTAATAATATTCAAGATCTGCTTTTATGTATCAGACCACATTTTCCAGGTGTTAGCCAACGACACAGACGGTCTGTACGACGAAGCACATGTATTCATATACCTACTCCGCGAAGACCAACGAGTGCGATTTGTTCTACGCGCCCATCCTTCTGAAATACGAGACAAAATATCCGTGTTCCGCGAACATTTGGCGCGAGTGACCAACTCGGTCGTCAATATAGATGATTTAAGAGTACATGAGAACAAGGACGGCTCGGTGGATAATACGAAGACGGATCTGTATCTGCACCTTGTGAACAGAGAAGATCATTCCGTGCTCGATGTTGAGCAAGTGTTGAAACTGGTTGATCAGAATATAGAATATTTGGATGAACTCTTTAAGGTAAACGTGTAGCCATGGATTAATATTGTTGTGCCGAATTATCCTTACTTTCTATATAAATACTTTTTGTTTTACCTCTTTTAATTTATTTTTAATATTCAACCTAGCTTTATAAATAAATTTTCAACATAGACTATTTCCTCATAGTCGTAGAAGCGTGGATCTGACATTTATTAAACTTTATAGGGCAGCCATTTCAAATAATTATGTTATTTTTTGCCATAACTTGTTTAATTCTAAATCTGTAATTATGAAAATTAGCATACAAGTTAAAAATAGGTGTTTTAAAATGCAATAAAAATAACAACTAATAATTATACAATTTTCTAAAAAAATCACATGTTTCATTTTACTTCGAATATATAAATAATAATAGCGCCTATCAAACACTGAATAATTTAAAATCTAAAATACATTGAATTTTTCTTGAATGTAGTAATAATATTACTATTACTATTAGACAATGTAGTATCCAATGTTGTATCAATGTACAATGTAGTTTTTCTAAAGAGTTATCTATCTATCTATCCAAATATGGTAAAAACTGAATTGCGTTTTTTTTTTTAAAACCGACATTATTCGAATCTACGATCATGACGATTTATCCCGAAAAAGGTTTGGAAGCTACATGTATTATGTGGGACCCCTTTGTTTCGACTATTTTTTTTGTCCTTGTTTAATTTGGCATAACGAATTAGGCATTTTTTTTTTTGTTAAAATAATACTTAGACATTATTTCTTTTTGGCTTTCTATTTCAGTAGGCATAAGTTTAATGCAAAGGCATAAATTAAGGCTGATGTTTTTTTGCCCTAATTTTGATTGGCATAAAGTTATAAGGCATAATGTTTATTCGTCTAATAGTTATTATAAATTCGAATAAATAGGAATGTATTATTTAGACCCAACCTAATGCGTATTTTTATTTTAGGAGTTCAATGTCCTTGATACTCAACCAGCGGAATACCAGCCCCTTACTGCGGAGACATTGTCATCAAACCAAACAGTATTCTGGCTCGTATGGACAACACTTTTCCTGTCGGTTTTGCTAGTCCTTACCGTAATGATGTGTCTCTCACAGCGAGCGGACTACGTACGAAGGCTAAAAGCGGCCACTGCAACAGCCTATTGTAAGAAATAAATTATTCAAAAGTTTCTTCTAAAGAAACTACTTTACTTTCAAATTTTGGCCAACCGATCTGGCACATGAAATCTTAAATGTTAATTTCAGATAAACATTGATTATGCGAGTACATATTGTGTCCAATTTGAAAGTATAATACCTATACATAAGATACGGATCTAAAATTACCGATTCGCTATTTAGCAAGACAAAGCGATTCGCATTTTCGAAATTTCCCCTTTTTAGTTCAGTAATAGAAATTCTTTATTTGATTTTGGAACGTAATATACATATGTATGTAAGTTGTGTTTCGATTAACTGATAGCAGAGAATTGAAGGCGAGCGAGGATGTATTCAACGAGTTATTTTTAACTCCTGATAACCTACTTATATCGTAAAACGTTGGACACAGATTTTACTTTAAAGAGACTATTTTTTTAAGTATTACATTGATCTTTAGAGACGACTACAAATCACTGTTTTTCTCTACAGCGTCCCCAACACCCGGTGAATCAGATATGACAATTCGTAGTGCCGGCGGTAGAGTGCCGAACACAAACAAACACTGCTCAAAGGGCTCCAATCCAATATGGCTCCAAGCTTACGAAAATGACTGGTACAAAACAGAGGATCAACTCAGCCGCTCAGAACGAGATTCACTAGACGAAAATGCCGTGGACCAAGACTTGTCAAATGAAAAACCTTACTTCATAACTACGGGTGCTTTTCCTTCGATCGAATCAACTGAAACTCAAACAAATCAAGCCAAATACGACTTTTACCAACAGTTGGATCAAATGAAAAACGCTAAGAATATGGAAACGACTGAATTGTAATCTATACTTAGTTCGTTAAGTGTACGTTATTGTCTATGTGCCTTTGTAAAATATGTACCTACATTATTTTTCTGATAATATTTGTAATAAACAGTATCATGTAAAGGGTTTTTCATAAGTGATGCCGGGTTTGATACACTTGAAATGAGAGCATTCAAGGTAGGATTCATAGGTTTGCTGCGACCTGTTCGACGCTTCGTGTTATTAATTTTATCCTATAGCCCAATAATGTACTTCCTGTACTTTTTTTTTTGGGACTAATCCCACCCACACGCCCACCACTGTAACTCCTGTACACCAGGATCCACAGCAGTGACCCACGAACACACCGAGTTATGACACTCGGGAAGTCCCAGGAAAAAATTAAACTGTCTTGGAACCCGCAACGAAATTAATCAGAAGAAAATTGGAGGAGTTAGCAATAATAATAGTTTTTGAAATCTGTCGAATCATTCTAACTGTTTTAAAAATGTTTACATCCTCAAGTGCTTCTAATATAGATGGGATATAATCACAGTGAACTGTGATTTATCATTCGATTTTTGCGTACGTAGGTTAGGGTTACAACTCACTCACGCGTTGTTGCCAATAAGCTGTTTTTGTATGGAATAGGAGGCAAACAAGCAGACGGGTCATAATAGTAAGTAACTACCACCACCCAGGGAACTCTGCAACTCAATAGACAAGGACGTCGTCGTCTCAATAGACAAGTTAACTTTTCATATATAAACCAATTAAGGGGAGAACGTCGGCGGAGCAAATACAAAGAGGAGAGGCCTAAGCAATTGTGCACTGGGAATGGAATAAAATCACAATCACCTGTGATGAATCATATGATTTATATCATATAACCTATATCATACCTGTGTCTAATTTACTAAACCACTGCGACTTACTATTATTATTACGCTAGCGCTAGACTCGCGAAAGGTATATATCTAAAAAAAGGTCGTAATTTTTGATAAAAATAATTTTAATTGCATTTATCTTTATCTATTACCAAATCACAATAGCAGGCGAAATCGTTGAGTAAAGCCAATCTTGTGACTATATGGTTATGATTTTAGAGTAGCAATAATTTCCATGTCTACTGTGCACTGTGATTCTAATTAGGTACTGACGTCATCACAGTGGGCGTGGCTTATAGTTAATACAACGTTCGTCCTGTGCACTTAAATATGGATATTTTCATGGTACTGTATTTGCTCCGTGGTTGATACCTACCCGCAATGTAATAGTGAGAAGAAACTATTATATATAGCAAATACACCAACGAAACTTGCGTGCTAATCAAGACTAACAAATTAACTTACTATCATCAAAAACTTTAATAAAAAAAGAACTGTTCTTATCAACATCTCACTGATATATAGGAAAATTATGTACCTACCTACCACCGGTAATATCCTCTTACTAGTTCTTGCTGAATTTGTATATCGAATTCGTAATGACCCAGTCAATTTGATTAAGGACTTGTTCTTCAATCATTAGTTAAACTGTCAGATAGGTACCTAACCTGTGAATAAATTTATCTGGCTGTTTATCAAGCGTTTTTTTTTTCGGTTTGTAAACCGACAGATACTTGATGGTCTTTCATAGCTAAGTTCACTGTTAACATGCGCAAGTTAGTTACTGTATAGTTAGTAACAGGTTAGATAATGATCACGAGCTATGAGACAACATTTATTGAGTAATTATTTTCTATTTCTTGTCATTGATATCAGTCAATCTAACTTTTATAGTACAAGCTCTACTTAATTTGTGTCAGAGGTTTGAAATATTATTATTCTAGATTGCCTGTCAGATAATGAAACAACCTTATTCTTCGTGTTATTTTTGTATAAAATGCAATCCATTAAAAAAACGAGTATTTAATTTCAAGTAATGTTAAGTGCATTTACTAATAATTTGGAATGAAATTCCTCATCATCCCACAAAACAGATTTAGGCTTTATTCTTTAGATGACAGCTATCTGTTCATTGAAAAATCCAAAATTTTGCTAACCGTGGAATATATGCTTTCCGACTGTTTATCTGAGGACAGAAAAACCGACCCTTAACGATCTTTCAATATCTAAGTCTAATATAGATAGAGTTCAAGTGACTGTTAGTTTCAGAGATCACCTTATTTTTAATCCTGAAGTTACCTATATCACATTACAATATGCAGATTGGGTTAGAGTAGCAGTAATAATGTTTAATTTCATCTGTTTTTAACAAATAGTTTAGCTTTATTTAGAGTAGGTACATGCGTATTTGTTTGATTTAGGAAGTGTGATTGGTTGAACAGCTGGCATAAACCTAAGCTCATAGAGATATTAGCATAGTGAACAAGAATCCCAATATTGCAATATAGGCCACGAGAGAGATGGATAATGGGTAGTTACCTCTCTCTTTCTAGTCGAGCTCTGTGGTTGGCTGGGGAAATTTCTTATCTCCCGCCTGTTATACGATCTAAACCATGCCCACTTCACGATAGCCAATCAGAGCAGCTTAGCAAAACAGAGACAGAGGGAACCTTCGGGCATCCATCTCTTTTGTTGCCTGCCGTTTCCACTTACAGGCAGCTGTACCCCATATTGTCTTTGTGCTTATATCTCTATGCCTAGGCTACATCGTGTGATTATTTTTTATGCCTGACGAATTTTAATCGAATCTGGTTATTGGAGCATTTCTCAGCAGCTGCACTCGTGATGATAACAGCACATGACTTTAGATAATATAGCTAATCTCAGATGTACCTACGTTTGTTAGTAGTTATAATTAGGACAGGTAAAATTAAAGGGTATAAGATAGTTCATAAGAGAGTAAAGTGATATCGACATTTTTAAACCACGCACTACTACTGCTGTACTAAGTACTAGCGTTAAGGATTAGTCAATCGATTTCTCTTAACCTTACTCAGGAAGAAATCTATCGTTAGTAAGAAATCTATTGTATATCATTTGGTGCATTTTCGTAAAGGTGTAGGACGCGTAGAGGTCTTGTCTCAGAGTAGTCAATTGAGGTCTCACATTTAGCACCTTCAATCGATTGTCCCCAGCAATCGGCTCTCTGTCGTCTAAAATAATATTTAAAAATAAATATCCGTCACATGTTAGAGAAAGCAACAACTTTATCATCATTACTATTAATGTCGAACACAAAGTTATTCAGGTAACAGAGACCATGATTGAAAAACTGACATCATATTCCTAGCCATAGCATAATATAAATTTATTATCTGTTCAACGAATACTAAGTCATACTATTTTGCCAAATGCTTTTAATTCTAATTGGTATTAGTAAACAAGTGGCTATGAAAGTCTCCTTATCTGTTTCCACAACGACGTAGCAGTCTCTTTATCTTCAAAACATTCACTGCCTACATAATATTTTATCAAAATAATAAGACATAGCATTACAAAAAAATCCCATGGCGATAATCTAAGGAATCTGTAGTGATGAATTTTTTAAATGTTAATCAACACACGTTAAAATTTCCAAGTGAATAGGTAGGTAAGTGTTTGAGTAACCGGTACCTACGAAAAAATGCAATTTTTTGCGAAATCAAGATTCAATTTCTTACCATAGTAATTATTTGGCAGATTCTCACTGACCCAGTAACTAAGTATGTCAGACAATTAAAACCAAAATGATTTTTTACAGCTGCTGACGTATTGTGTTAAGGAAGTCACCTAAATAAAGCTCAAAGTATTATTTACATACACAATAATTTATTGTTTCTTACAATTTAGTGAAGCTAAAATACAAGTTGTTGTTTGATTACAATTTGAAAAGCTTAAATTTGAATCTCCCAGTGATAAACCAAGTGAACAAAAGCTTCCTCTTGCCTGCAGCTATTACGTCTACACACCCATGCTTAGCGCCACGTGCCATGGCCGGGCCGTAACGTGTTCACGTAGATAACTTTATTGAATTACTGTGAGGAATCAAGGATGGAATCATGGATAGGACAATCGTGGAAATCACAACGCAGGTATCCTTACAACCACAATATATATTAGATAAAATTATAATATAAATCGCCATATTGAAAAAATCTAGATTAATCGTAACTTATTATCTTATGAGATACACTGTAATTTATACTGAATATTGTAACTATTGGAGCGTTTTCCATTATTATAAAATATTGTGGATGAAAGAAAACTGACCACTTTAATTAATGTCAGCCAGGTCTGTAGCACGCTACATTTACTAACTTAAAAAAGGTTGTTTTTCTAGTAAAAAAAATTAACACTCACTCCATCAACGAGCTCATTTTGTGATACCACTTACTTACATTACCCAAAATGTTCTTAACACTTATGAGCTTTACTTACATTTCATGAAGAAAATTCCTAAGTGAACCAGACAATTAGTAAGTTGTAAGCTAGCAAGGAACGCTCCATTTCCTAAGATATGGCTATTGTACAGTTTCACAATGCAATTTAGATCTAGTTAAAGTACAAATAGTTTAGGAATTACATAAATTCAATTGATGTAAATTTAACTAATCTTTAAACTTTAACTAAAAGAGTGTAATGACATCTACTGACACATCAATGTAAAACAAAAAATAATTTTGCTCTTATAGAAAATGTTTCTTATTATATAAAAACAGAAACTATATTTGCACAAGGGTATTGTGTTACTTATATGCAATAAATTCGCATTCAAAAATGATCAAATACGACAAAAATTAGGCAGATCCTAAACGACCATGAACATTATTTTACAATTTCCAGTAAATTTAGGTTTTATCAGGATAACCAAGGATTAGGGAACAGGAATGGGGGAAGGAAAGGGAGAGGGAGTCGAGCCCGGGCTGTGGCGATGTGTGTGTGTATGTGTTGCTGATGTCACAATTGACTCATCACATGGCATACTTCCTCGTCCACTCACGGGCTAGTTCATTGTACTTTTCTCTGTCCGTTTTGTAGATTCTAGCAATTTCTGGCACCAACGGATCATCTGGGTTTGGATCGCATAGGAGTGAGCAGATTGAGAGCAACACTGTAATTAAAAACATCACTTGTGAACCTTAACAGTCAGTACAGTATAAAATGGAACGAAATATGAAACTTGTGAAAACAATTACCTTTGGATATGGTTAGTGCTGGAGACCACTGTGAGCGCAGAATATCAAGACAAATGGAACCATTACTGTTTATGTTGGGATGGTAAATACGTGTTGTGAATGCAACTTTTGGTGGTTTGAATGGATAATCTGTTGGAAAGTGTATGGTCAGAAAAAATACTCCTCCTTGATAAGGACTGTCAACCTGTAATGAAAAGGAATAGTATGCATTAATAATATTCAAATGTAATAACTTTAAATGTGTTCCGTTAATTAATCTAGTGTATGTGTACAATATTGTGGATAACTACTTACTGGACCCATAATTGTGGCTTGCCAATGGAAAACTGAAAACCAAAAAGATAGAATATTAGGGACATTGTGAAATACTTGAAAAATTCCTACATTCAGAAGGTAAAACAAAACAAAAAATGTATGACATGACCAAAACAAGGTCATTGACACAAATGTCACTTGCAAACAGCTATCATTCAACACAAAGGTAGATAGGCATTTCTCAAATCTATAATTATAGCACAATGGCTATCTTAAAATATACCTACACATTTTTTTCATTATGATAATTTTTCAAATCTCTTTATATGGTGTACTAGAAAAAAGTGTTTCTGACTTACAATTTCCTTATTAGAAATGAAATCATACTATAAAAATACACTGTTCTAAGAAAGTTAACAATAGTGACATGATGAGAGAACAGAGATTTTAAATTAACATATCACAATGAAAACATTATTAATGTTGAAAAGTTTCTCTTTAATTCTTAAAATGTAAAGAAAATCAGAAATAACACATAAATCTTAATTTCAATTCAGTATTATTGTGAGATTTCTCAGGTGGTTTTCATATTAAAAATATCACACTTATGACACAGAAATTGTATAAAACATACATTTACTGAACCAATCATCTACTGAGCAACAAAATTTTGATTTAATATTAATTAAATTTACTGACAAACTACAGAAAGTAGAGAACTGATCGTATGCCCCGGTTTCTTGGTATTATTATCATACAACACAATGAGTCACAAAAAATTAGTAGGTAGTAGATCAATAGGTACTTACGATCTTCACCGTGTGGACCTGCAGAACATTGTGCTGGTGGATCTCTGCCCAGATCTTGTAATTCCTGAATATAAAACAATACCATGTGTACACAACAACATAGAAAACTGACTAATAAGACATGTCACATCATCACACGAAAAATGAGGGTTGAACATATTGTTTAAAGTAGCACTATAAATTCATAATCAACGTCGTTTCTGTGGCAATATCACGCCCTGCGCTCAAATTTTACACATTTTCATTACACAGATGCTTTTGATGACAAGAAAACCTCAAAATTGGCACATAATTCCGACATTTTATGTACGCCGTGTGCACAAAATTGTCACCTACATAATCCAGTCCACCGTTACCTCACAGTAGCTTCACTATAAAACAAGAGAGATAATCCATTTAGTGCTTTCCATAGAACTATCACGCACAGAGAATTATCCAGAAGAAATTTCGATAAAATAGGTATTCACAATGACGAAACATTCACTACGAAGTCTGATACCGATTTTCCAACACTTCATTTAATATGACTTCGATTTAACAAAATAAAGGATACCAAAAACTATACGTACCCTATTAATTCGTTTTAACGCCATTTGATTATTTTATGATGGAATAAACTGACTTTCAACTAGACAACGAAACTGTGAGCCAAGGACCTTTGATTAGAGATTGCAAGATGGCTCCCGTCTAAACGCAAAAGTACCACCTAGTCGTTTTATGTGGTAATATTGAATTTCTATTATGGAGGATCAAACTTTAAACGCTTAAATAAAAATAATAATAACTTATAATAAGAAAAAATAAGAACTAGAACAGAGCACGGGTTGTAACAAAATTATACACTCTCAGCAAATGGAGAACAGCAAACAGGAAAATCGACCATTTACAAAGACCGTTCTGAATTGCAGAATTTTTTAAAGTGCGAGTTACGTTTATGGTTGACTCATTTTTTTTGATATATATGTGTAATTAAGTACGTGACTATTTTTATTGATATTCCAAATCACAATTTTAACTATTTATTTTATTCATAGGTTTTTAAAGAAAGTGATTAATTGCAACAAGCATATTTTTTATTAAAAACCTAATGATTATTGATTTTAAAAGCTATATTTTGATCTGGTAGCCCTTAAATTTAAGGAAATGACGTCTCGTGGCACGAAGAATTCTCTGGGGCGCTATTTTTGGATTATTTGTAGATATTCATTACTGAAGTCGGCACGCAGCTATTTTAAAGCACATTTTTGCAATTTGAAACTTGCCCAGGTAAACTCATAGTTGTAATGAATAATGATATGGATCCAGCATACATTTTATAGAAGTAGAAATGGACCGCTATGTAGACTAAATAAATTTTAGCCATTAATTAAATCTGTACGTCCTAAATAACGGATTTGAGTTAATAAAATGGAATTTCATTTTTTTTGAAACCTTAATACAGTAGGCTAATACACTCACTAAATTATTAACATGCTTACTATTTTATAACATAGAAAAGATCTAATTACTGTTCGACCTGAAATAACTTTTATAAGCTTTAATACGTATAAAAGCTACATTTAGGTTATAAGAATCTAAAACAATATAGAAGGCCAATTCTGGTAATAAAAGTTCGGTCAAAATTCAGTTCCGATCAACGCTCGATCTCTTGATCTCTATCAGGTTTATTGTGGAACAAATTTTATTAGGATGCAGTCTAAATCGCATTTAAGAGTTACGAATATTCTTGGTATCAGCCTTAATTTTCATTTGAACTTACGTTGAGATAAATGCACTAGAAAACTACGGGACCTAAGTACTACAATCTACTCCGTATGAGATTTAACTTCGCAAAGTTTAAAGAAATCGTTTTAGGTCGCAAGAACTGCGTACTTATTATAACAGAAATCCTCTCAACAAGTTGTTATCATAGGACTGATGTTAAACATAGCACCATCATTAACGGACGTCAAGGAACTAAGCTGACGATGTCGACTTAGCAATAAAAGCCCATGTGTCTTGGCCTAATTTCTTGTAACTCCATCAACATAGAGAAAAGTCAACCCCATTCCCCACTCCAAAACATAATGAATGATCAAAGGGAGTTAGAATATGACTGTGTCAGACCATGACCATCGGCATGGATGGTCACAATTTTGCATAAATGTGTTAAACAAGTCCTCCAACGTGATTATGTCAAATCAGCATCTGTAAAATTATTTTAAAGTGGTGACATATGCACCACTTTAAAATAAAACAAAACAGGATCATTTGTAATGACTACATTTGTTTGGTATTTTTAAGAAAACTAATCATCAATCTAAAATGTAACAAATTTTAGGCTGGATTGAATGTTCACCTGTGAACAGCTACCTTGAACCATTTTGTTTTACCACTGGTGAATTAGCAGGTACGTGTACGTAGGCTTATGGAAGGTAAACATAATAAAAATATTTTTAAGGAGTAAGCTCTTCTCTCGCTTTCTACGAAGAAAAATCCATTAAGCAATACTCTCGGTATTGAAAACGGTAAAGGTTATAGTGAAGAAACGAATAGCGGGAGACAGGGATCGGCATCTCTACATTTTTTTAAAGTGGTGACATGTTCACTTGTGCATGTGCATATTTTTTATAGTTAAAATGGTGCCAGTAGTAAAACAAATCAATCAAACATTAATTTCGTAAAACAGGTGTTACAAATAAAATTTAACAAGGCCGCCATGTTTTACCTATTGGCAGATGAAACGATAAAAGTAAGACTGCACGGATGGCGTATTGGTTTAAGCGGTCGCCACGCCGTTTCCTACTACGCCGAGTGTTGTGGGTTCAAGCCCCACAATGTACGACACTTTGTGTGATCCACAAATTGTTGCTCTGAATCTGGGTGTTCTTTGTGTCCGTTTCATGTATGTTTGTAAAGTCCCCCGCGACACAGGATATATTCCTAATGCGGGAATTGTCTTTTAAAGAGAAAGAGAGAGATAAAGAGAAAATTATTTCAGTTAAATCCTTACTTAATTCAATAAAAACTTGATTTCTAACTACTTTGACTTCTACATTAAATAATATATTGATAAATGAGGATTAAAAGGGGAAAATGTAAAAAAAGTCTAATTAAAAATGTCAAAATAATTAATAATGAAAATATTAAAATAATTCATAACCATTTCACAATACCTTAGTATTAAAATGTCAAAAAATAAGTAATTTCGTTCCAAATGCCTAATTTATCTAACATAATATTATTATAACACTAGTTTAGGTACTTAAGTTCAGAAAATCTATTGTGGAGTAATATGCTATGTCAATAAGTGATTTTGAACTTTTGAATTCTTTATTATACTTTTAGTCTCTCATTTTGTTTGGTTTAATGATTTTACAGCTATGTTGCCACTGTGTAAACACTTTTATGTAGAAGTACAGTTCTAGCTTACAATAAGTGCAGTTTATCAGAGCGACGCGGGCGCGACGTTAACTTTCTATGGAACAAAATAGAGAAAGTTTATTTCTCACGAACCTACAGGCTTCATTAACGTACATAGATGGTAATGTCAATAGTATTAGTTACGAAAGTGTTCCTTGCATGTACAAAATGGTTAAAGGTAGCTGTTCACAGGAGAACATTCAATCCAGCCCAACAATCAGTTATATTATAGACAGATGATTAGTTCCTTGAAAATAAAAAACGAGTGGAACTATTATACATTTAAAAAAAAGATTTTATTAATTATACACCTAATCTTGACTTTAGATGCTAAGGGTTTTATTTATTTTCTAAAGTTTCTTAACCACCGTTGATGCTTAAAATTAAAACGTGATATGATTAATGCTACTCCCGAGGGTACGTCACGTACGTGGCCTGTATTTATTTGGCAAATTGGTACATTAATTTATGGTAACATTAAAATTTTATAGTTTTAACCGACTTCGAAAAGGAGGAGGTTATTCATTCTGATGTTTACATATACAAAAAATGACAGCAAATAAAGCGCGATTGCTGCTAGGTTTTTAGTGCCCTTTGTTAGTATTGTTTGAAGTCGGTTCAACTTTTTTAAAGGATTTTGTTATTATTATTACCGCTAATTTATTTTTATGAATGACGTAAAGGTACTAGAGGTGAGTCGAACTCTAAAAGGATTTTTATAGTTACGGTATAAAAAATGAAAAATATGTTGAAACATAACAGTTAATTTGTGATTAATCGTCAACTACAGTTTTTGTTTTATAAATTCTTTAGATAATGCAAGCATTGCAAAATTAAAACTAAACGTTCTATTATTAAAACATTCTTCAAACACAAATCTTGACTATGTTCTTACTGTCTTTCTCTTGAAGTCTTGACTACTGACTACTACTGAGGTAACAAAACGTTTGTTCAATGAACGTGTAGCATGAAAAACATACATTAGACGAGACAAGACAGTAAGTGACACAGACTGTCACGTCTGTCACAGAGTTCAGATGCATACACATTAGTTTGGTTGAAAATACCGGAGGGAGAGGGCGTGTTAGTGTAAATTTAAGTGCGTGTTTATTTGTATTGAAATTCAATGTGATATTTTGTATAAAAAGTTTTTTCTTAAGAACGATAGTCATTATAAAGATTCCTGTTTTGTTATAAGATGTTGGTTTTGTGTATCGGAATTTGAGTATTTTGTAATCAAATTTTTTAAAGAAAATGACTTTAACTATGACTACAAAACTTAGCGAATGCCAAGCAGAAACAGTGCAATTTGTGCCAATTGAAAAAGTAAGTTCAGTTGTATTCAAATATTTTTTAACATAGTTCATTTGATACTGAAATTCTCAATGTACATGTTATAAACAGATATTTGCGAGATTTTAAACCTAAAAAAAGATTAATTATAGTAAGTACTGAGGACTAGTTTATGACTGCTTATCAACAAATCGCCACTAAAGTAAAAAAATGATTGGTCCAAACCGGTTTCAATGCTATTATTGTGTTGTAAGTAATATTAATCTGACTTGAGGCATATATTTTTAGTTGCTTGTAAGTTTTTTTTTTATACAACAACACACATTCATAATGTTATTTAAATATGAAAGGTAACTTTAATAACTGAACCAGACATTTTCTAATAGTGTTAGTGACTTGTTGCTTTAGTGCATATTGATTAAAGTGCTGAGCCAGAAATTGTATTTCATTCCCACTAATCACAAATAATCTATAGAATGTGTTTATTTAGAAATATATAAGTATGTCTATCAGCAGTCTGGTTACCATAGCACAGGCACTACCTAGTCTGGGATCAAGTGGCTGTGCATGAGATGTGTTAGTTAAATTACCATTATTACTAAGAAAAACAAAGAAATTTAGAACAAAGATATTTCATTACAACAAGTTGCAATATGTAAGATTTACCTTAACATTAATAGCTTGACAAGTTAAATATTTACAATAAAAACATCTGATTGTGTATCCTTGTGTCATTGCCAACTTAATAATATCTGATAAAACTGACTGTAATTTTAATTTTTATATACCCAGTATCTCTATCATAATTAAGATGATGCTAACAACACCTTACAAGGAACCTAAACTCTGTAGTCTGAATGGCATAGCCATTTACTACACTACTACTAGCCAGGCTACAGAGTTTGCCAGAGAAATATACAGACATACAGTCAAAAAAGATAATGCACCGGTCAGGTAAAATAAGATGATCTATTCAACTAAATAAACTCAAATGAATAAGTAAGGGAAATGAACCTTATCTTTTTATATTTCATCAAATAGTTTATAAGGTCTGTTAAAATAACTTTTTGTTGTGTAGAATTCATAATGGTTAACCATCACATTAATTCTAGCAGAATAACATTTGTACCCCTGTTACTCCTCAGTAGGACAACTGTCTATCTTTCACAGAATTATCTAATTTGGTTTAGTTTTTTAAGAGGGTACAGAAAAAAAGAATTATTAAGCTTCCACATGTCGTTTTTGGATATTATTATTAGTATTATATAATATACTCTATATATACTAATATTATAAAGAGGTAAAATTTGTGAGTTTGTATGTTCAAGTTTCATCATGGTTTTGAAGTCTGTAATCTCTGGTACTGCTGATCCTATTTTGAAAATTCTTTTACTATTCAAAGGGTATGTTATCCTTGAGTGCTATAGACTACTTTCTACCAAAATACCGGCTTACACGCGAGCGATATAAAGCTAGTTTATTATATAAGTCTTAGTTCCCATGTCTTAGTTGTACAACCTTGTTTCAGGTAGATAATGAATGCAGAACTGAGAAAGTATGTGCAGGCACTTGCATGCTCCGGAGAGGCAAGAAACTGGAAGACAACAATAACCTGACCAAAGAAGAAGAGGAATATATAAATTATAGGAAATTGCTCAAATATGAAGAAGCACCAGATTATATTAAACATAATCCCTATATTAGAGATGGCTATAGGAAATTTTTACCAACCAGGCTGTGTTGGGAAAGGTGAATACTTTTTTATTATTTATTCTATTATCATTATCAACAGCCTCTATTAGACCACTGCTGAACATGGGCCTCTCCTTAGAAAGGAGGTTTTTATTCTATATTTTGTATTAATTCTATGAAGGCTAAGTAACGGCCCTGCTGCCTTTGACTAGGATGCCTAGAACTAATTCATTGTCTTAAAAAAGTAATTCCTTATTTTATAGTAACATGTACCTATTGGAAAAAAGGTTAGCAAACTTTCAATTTTTGTGGAATAATGTCTCACAATATTTTTAACCCAAACTATAAAAATTATAAAGGTAGTTTACAGATGACATACTTACATACATTCACCCTTTTGACCCAACATTGCTCCTCTAAATTATCATCATCACAGGATTCAAAACATTATGATGTAGTAGTAGATGTATAATGTTTACTGCCACCAAAATCTTTAAATACCATTTAAATCCTTGTCACATGCTTGATATAAATAATCCAGGAAGTATTTTCAAACACTTATATTTTGTAAAAGAGAACAATGCTGCTGAAGAATAAAGCATTAAAAATAATGAATATTCACATTATGGTTCTCTCTGGTTTATTTCAATTGTTTGATTTTTGAAACCAACATTTTGGTATAAATACATAATCAATTAATTAAAACAGTTAGTTACGAAAATCTGTTTGGATTGCTGTAAAAAAAAATTGTAGGTGTCATGTCAAATGTTAACGACCAGGTGACAACGGGTTCGATTTTCTCTCAATTCAAACATTTGTGTGCATGAACATTTAATGTTTGTAATTATTATTATTATTATATGAAACAATGTTATTAACTACTAGCTAGTAGTAAATAATTGCTAACAGCAACTGAGTAGCAAAAGTGTAGCAAAGTATATTTCAATTCCTTGCTCATCCCACCTGAACACTATATTTTTGCGGCATAAAAACAAATAGTCTATGTGGTAATTCAGGGTGTAAGCAACCTCCATACCGAATTTTATCATAATCGGTCCAGCCGTTTCGCTTTTGACAGGGACCCTTACCTTACCTCTTACCAAAACAACAATCTATACAAATAAATAAAATTGGAGTGTCTGTTTGTAATATTAAAATAACCGCTTTTTACTAAATGCATATGTATGCAATTTTTGTCTGTCTGTCTGTCTGTTTGTTCCGGGTAATCTCTGGAACGGCTGGACAATTTCGACGGGACTTTCACTGGCAGATAGCTGATGACATAAGGAGTAACTTAGACTACTTTTTTTAGACTAGTTATAACATCAAACGCGGGTAACACCGCGGGTCTCAGCTAGTACATAATATAAAACAAAAGAACAATGTTGAATTTCGAGGCAGCTGGACCCGACAAACGTTATTCTACCTATTCTTAATCAATTTGTTTGTAATCGTTTTAGTCTATAAAATATACTTTTAGTTTTGTCCAAATTTAATCATTTTTCGTAAACACTTTTAAATTTGCTATTTTTAAATTAAGAACCCAAGTTAGAAAATTCTGGTTAGCCATTTTTAAATGAAGTTACTTATAATCGAAAAATGGGAATTATTAAAAATAATTGTGTTTTTTTATGCTTCTTTAAACGTACTTAGTCTACTTTTTAACTTAATTATGAATGAATTATATATAATAGAGTAACATACATATATATAAAACAGGATTATTGCACATGCCGTGATTGTTCAATTTATTTTTCGCCTAATTTAGTATACTAAATAAGACAATTGTTAGAAATTAATAATTGATTACTACCTACTATTACATCAAGGTCATTAACTTATTCAACAAGGTTAGGGAAAAGATTATTATTATTATTTTATTTATTATTATTAAGATTATTGACTAAGTAGTACTTTAAATTGCGTTTGTAATATCAAAACGACATTAAACGATATGTAGTAAAATTGTAAATTGTCTACATAATTATATAATGTATGAGTAGCTAGTTTGGTTAGGTATAATGAAAAACCTTTAAATTTGATCGCAGTCGGACTACTCACGGCGAGTCCTTGCCCACAGTCAGACAACGACTCATTGTAACTCATTGTTGTGACTCATTGTAATAATTTTAAAATTAAAATGCATTTTGAGAATTTTACATTCAAAAGTGTTAATGACGATAAACAATATTTTAATGATCTTAGTCATTACACGGCGGTTGTTTCACATGAATCTGTTCGCAGGAATGCACCACAATTTTAAATCTTTTTTGGCTTTGTCGAAACGCATTTAAAACTTTAGTAATGTAAAACTAAAAGCTTTACTAAACTGTGATTATTTCACACTTACGAGCGAAACCTTATTTAAAAGCAAAGAATATCTCCACCATCCATTTCTTGGTTTCATCATCAGTTATCAATCACTTAATCTCAAACACGGAGTTTTTTAGAAGCTAGCGTAGAGATTGAGCTTTGCACTGCATTCTCTATCGTATATATCATGGAGAGTGCTCCGAGGAATTGTTCGGACTAATACCGGCCGCAACTTGCCGCTATCGTTCCACACGGCAAAATATTCATCCCCACCACTTGGATAATTGGCAGTCCACCACTGTGCGCTTTTCAAGACACTTTTTTGCCTCGCACTACCGACCTGTGGAACGAGTTATCGTTTGCGGTATTTCCGGACCGATTCGACCTTTAAAACATGGGCAGCGGTAGTCACTTTCCATCAGGTGACCCGTCTCCTTGTTTACGCCCTATTCCATAAAAAAAAGGTACTAAAGAGTTTCTTTAACCATCTTCTGGCTCCATCATCCGATTGTCTCCAAGATGCCAAATTATAGTATTATCATCCGAATGGAACCCGTTTTATTACAAGGATCGGATCACAATGTGTAATCTCTCTATAATTTTTTGTAGGCTTATGATATGTGAGTGTGCACACTCACAGATCATAAGCCTACTGCCGTCCATTGCTGAACAAAGGCTTCCCCTAGCGCCAACCATCCCGACTTTCGGCAATCCGCATCCATCCGCTATTTACTATTCGACAGGGCTAAGACTCTTAGTCTAAGAGTACCCGACATTGCACGGAGAAACAAGTCATGTCTCTGAGCCGACATGACGACATGACTAGAGTGGACACCACGATTAGTCAAACGTAGTGTAGGGCGCCCTGCCGCACGGTGGACTGACGACTTGAGGAAAATGGCTGGCAGCGGAGCCATGACATGAAAATAATAATTTGATTTTTTTTCTAATACTTTTAGATACGAACATACGAATATGAATACATCTTTATGGCTTAAAAGTATTTAACTAATGTTTGTTTTCTTACATTTTTAGTTCTGTTATTAATTTATTGTTTAAATTAAGCACTAAACAATTGAAGTACCTGTTTGTTATGTCAAAATTTTGCTTTACACTTAATGTATCCATGCATGCATGTTTCTATTTTATAAATAAATTTATGACATTTGTAAATTTTTATAAGTGTATTTGTTTGTTTCGGCTAATCTCCGAAACGATTGGACTTTCACTTGCGAATTGCTTCGAATACCGGGCAAAAATGTACTCGACTGCCGCAGCTATTGCTCACACACACACGCTACGCCAGAGATACAGCCAGTTACAAAACAAAAAGAAAGAATTAGTCTCATAGGTCCCACCGCTCAAAGGACGCGTATACCAACGAAATTTATATACATAATTTATCAGCTTTCGCTTGGCTTCTAGGTTATTATAGGCTTTGTTCACGTAATGTTAGGTTGTACTTTATAGGATGTCCTTTATGCTCCTATATGACCCCAGACAACGTGCATGCAAACTTTCATAAATATCGTTTGAGTAGTTAAGGCATGAAAGAGTAACAAGCAAACTCACTTATCAAATTGATTAGGATTTCAATTATCTTGCTTTCGTGCATCATATACCAATGTGTGTAGGTAAATGTTAGAATTTTATTAGAGAAAATTTTTTGGGCTTTACCTAATCTGCTAATCTAAATCTAGCCAGATTAAAAAAAAAATGTGTTGACTTGGACACGAACAATTTTGCTTAGAAACATTTATTAAAACTTACATTACCTTACATGTTTTGATTCTAAATATGTTGTGTTTTCGTAGACAATTGGTTGTGAAAAGTATCGTACCGTACCGAAACGTTTCAGGTACGTTTAAATTTCATACTTTTCAGGTATAGTCCATCTAATCTAAGAGGTACCTTAGATTAGATTAATTATAACTAGTTCAGTCGAGAGACAAACAGTATACGTTGCAGTCTATTTTCACTAACTACCAATTAATAATTTTCTTTTACTTGTGTTGTGACACCTTACTTCTCTCTAAATTTCATTATCATCATCATCAACAGCCTTTACCAGTCCACTGCTGGACATAGGCCTCTCCTTAGAAAGGAGGCCTGCTATACCACGCTGGCCAAACGGGTTGGTATAGGGTTTGTGTCAAGTTTTCCTCCTCTCTGCAGTGCTGTTGTCCTGCGTAGTTTTGCTCCCTTAATCGCCTCTTACGACATCCACGGGATGAATTGGGGTGGTGACACTCTGTATTCTTAGTCCGTCACCACTAAATTTCATGGTTCTAGGTAAATCGGAGGTACCCTCTAAGTTTTCATATACTTGCCTATTTGCTATTTGTTTGTAAGGTTGTTCTTTGAAGGGACTGGAGACACAAGTATGTAATGTTAATTTCAACTAAATACCTCAGGCAGATGGACAACAAAGTGATCCTATACCCTTGTAGTCCTGTTTTCTTTTAAAATACGAAACCCTAAAATGTCCTAATCACGAAAGATTTAAAGAATGGATAATAAGAAAACCTGCTGGAAAAAAAAACAGTAAAAAAAAGAGTAAAGAATTAGTCTTTACTCTTCAGGATCTGTAATACATGGACTAATAATGATACATGTTAATAGTTCTGTAACTTTCACTTCTATCGAAGTACTTTTAACTTAGGTACTAGTTACTAGTCAGTGGAAATTAGGCTGTAACTGTATAATTAAGTTTCATGTATTGCAATCTTGGTAATTTTTGCAACGATTGTCAGACACACATATGAATTGGTGTGTGGAAATGGAGAACTAAAATTACCTTTAGGTAAAGACCTGGATAAGTTGGTATTCTAAGTTAAATGTGCAGGCTAATAGGTTTAAGTTAATTTATTGCTATTTGACCAAAGCAATTCTTGGATTTATTTACTGATTTAAAATATAATCTCTCGGCAACTTACATATTCAATAGTCCTAACAGAACATAGTACTGCCAAGACTTTAAAACATTATTTGTGTTCAAAATTGTTGTCTGGAGTAGTACTTTACGATTTTGAGTGACAAAAGGAACTTTGCCTTGTTAGTTCTTATAAACTACAGCTTCAAATTAAAAGTAATTTGGAAATATACCTACTTACATTACACCTTCTTAGTCACTTTAACTTTATTACAAAAACAGCTTCTAACTTTATTCACAACGAAAAAACCTCATGTTAATCAATTTCGGCCATTACTTTATTTATTAAACGGCGCAATTCATAAAAACAACTGCAAAATTTATACTTGTTTCAGCATATTCTGGTGGACGAACGAGACTATGAATATATGGACGCACATATTCGGCTTCTTCTTGCTGTTGTTCCTCACAATCAACGACTTGGTGATCATAAACATCCACGCGACAGTGACAGATAAAGTTGTCGCGGGAATATTGTTTTCATGTTTCATGGTAAGTTACCTCAAAGCCTCAAAATCAGAAAGTTTTATAAACTTTCTTGTCATTAAATTCTTATAGTAAAATCTTCTAGTAGTTAAATGTGTGTGCGTGCTTTAGAAGATTGTTTGTATCTAGGGAGTTCAGCTCAGCTGTTACCTTTAATTCTGTTCATAGAAAGCTGCAGCAAAAAAAAACTTGAAAACTTTTAAAATGACATTTACGAGGGGTGATCAATAAGTAATGATAATCAATATGAAACAGAACAGAAGGTTGGTATAGGGTTTGTTTCAAGTTTTCCTTCTTTTTGCAGTGCTGTTGTTTTGCACAGTTTGCTCGTCTATTGAGAAACTTTTCTTATTTTTATTTGTTTTAGAACCATTCTGAAATACCGGTACAAAATAAAGGAATTGAATTTCTTTTGTATGCCCGAATGAACGCCCAAAGTTGGCATTGGCAGAGTATATCAAAGTAATTACGATCCAACCGTTTTTAAATTTGCTTATTTCATTTTTTATGGTTTGAATAATTTTGTAATTTCCTGATTAAAATGGATACTTAAATTATTAATAACATCTGTATAAGACGTATGTATGAACTAATAACAGCTATAAATAAATACGCTGCGATATTTTGTACGGCAAATTTGAACGCATACTTGTTCAGCAAAAGCTTGAACAGTAACTATTACTGACCAAAAAAGAGCTGTCTAGTTCTAACATTCATTTTATTGAAATTAGACGAGTACTACCTATTATTTTACTAAACAGCATTCGTAATATCCTCTAATCTAATAGCTCACATTAATTCATCCATACTTCTATACCTACTTCCATACTTATATTAGTAATGAAAGTAATTTTGTTTGTTTGTTACGCTTTCACGCTTAAACCACTAAACCAGTTTAAAAAACATGGCTACTTTTTACCGCGATATCGGACATACACGTGGTGGAGCCGCGGGCAAAAGTTAGTAGTGAATAAAATAATGTTTTTGAATAACGTCATTAATATTTGATATGCGACTTTGTGTTTGCTTATCAGATTGTGAATAAAAATACATTCCCACCGTTTTCGTCCATAAACAATGAGGTTTCTCAATGCACAAATAAGGTTAGTGACTCTAGGTTTTCATGAATATGAATTATAACACCTATGCGCTATATGTGTGTTGGTTATTAACTTATAACGTGAATGACATTCACTGTATTTAAAAAAAAGCACAATGACAGGCTTGCCTGAGCGCTCACGCCCTAGAAAGAGTTTATACCCGCCTGGCCGGTCTTTTGACTTTTATTATTATTATAGCACTTTTGGGTGTTACAGTAAAAAAAAAAAGTTTTTCCAATTTAAGTGGCCATCTTTGTTTTCAGTCCTCGTCATGCAACTAAACAGGACTTGTTGATAAAAAAATGTTTCATCACGCTTGATGTGATTAATGTCCCTTTTTTTTTAAGAACAATTAAAAATAGTGTTTGTTTTGGGACTAAGGTATTAAGATTGTTAGTACTTTCTTTATTTCACATTTTTTTGTTTTTGTAAAAATAAAACTACTAGAAAATAGGACTAACAGTTAAGTGTTTCTTTTATTGTCAAGTTTTTTAACCAAAACTCGTAAAATATACTTACGTATATTCCGCTTTATAGTAAATGTAGTTTGAGAAAAAACATTTTTTTTCATAATGTTTTTACTTTATTAGAGAATAAAATAAAATAATTCAAAAAGTTTGAGTAACAGTGGGTTTGTTTAATCCAACAATCTAAATGGACTTATACCGCGACACAAAAAATCTATTTACGTCAGTTGTATAGTTTGTTGCCCCATCCATCTTCAATCTGCGTGTCCGTTCAACGCGTTGTCTATCTCCATACCACCTCCATCACGTGATGTAGTTATTACAAAATAAATGAACTACACCATTGGTCCGACGTCTTGAAAGTTTACGGCTCAGAAGTTCGACCTGCTTTTCTCCCGTTAGTGAAAGTACGAAATGATTAAAAAAACATATCATTAGCGACGAACTGCAAGTCAGCTCGACGTTGCTAACTTACGGACGGGGTCAATGGAAAGGCACTACATATACACAATATATTTTAATTCTCTTTAGATGTGTATTCTTAGATGTGTTGCCTGTAACAAAAATTAAAAAGAGATTGGATTAAATTTATTCAGAAATATTATCTATTGATTTGTTACTTCGCGTGAAAGTTTGAGACTTGTAGTGCTCTTTAGAAGTAATACAATGTTATCTAGACAATGAATGAAAGTAAAGTAAAGAAATAAAAAAAAAATGAATTTACTTTTTGCATTATAGGCGTACGTATTGAAAAGGGACATAATTGGGGTAAGATAACATTATGTAGTTAAAAGATTATACATTAAAAAGATTTATGACGCACGATACAATCTTTGAAACGGTAGAGACCCTATCGTTTCGATATTGGAAGACGCTCGTTGTCTTTTAAAACTGTATGGAGCATGGATGGATGATGGTTTCTTTAAGTGTCAACTGTTACGTATCGGACAGGATTGTCGTGAGAAGGTCGCTAGGAGAAAATCGCTATTTTATAGAACGTGTAGATTGTGCTCACTAGAACAGGAATACGTCATCAAAGACGAAAGTTTCATAGAATTGTGTTGATCACTCGAACTACGCGAGTTCTGTTCTGAACGGATTGATTATTCAAATTCAGTTCAAAAGGTTTGTTAGATCAAACTTTGATATTTGTAGATCTTTTAACTATTTATTTAATATAAGAGTTTTTCTCACGTCTTAGCAGCGTTTTCATTATTAGGAACATATTCTAGGAATTATCGCCAGTAGTACTTGACTTGAGTACTTGACAATTTGTAGGGTCAATGGAACTTTGTTCTAAATCTAAAGATTGTCCATACACAATTAACGTGTTTGAATATGCTTCTAGCTTTAAATTTAACGGTTAAAGATATCGATGAGTTTTATGTAATTAATTGGCTGCACAAATGGCGTAGTGGTTTAAGGCGGTCACCTCGCTGCCTGCCTAAAGCGCTGAGTGTTGTGGGTTCGATCCCCGCATGAGACAGCACTTTGTGTGATCCACAATTTGTTGTTCTGAGTCTGGATGTTCTTTGTGTCCGGATGTTCTTTGTGTCCGTTTCATGTGTGTTTGTATAGTCCCCCGCGACACAGGATTTATTCCTAGTGGGGGAGTCTTTAAAAAAATAATGTATGTTACATAGTAGGGTGATCAGTAGGTACTTATTGTTACTTAATAGGTAACGTTAATATTTTGACGGGGTCGTCTTTTGGCTTAATAGAAGTAAAAAAACAACAGTAATAATATTTTAATGTGAAAGATATGAGAGTAATTTTCACATATAGTTAATTTTATGCAAGTAGAGAATGTCCCAACGTTGAATTGTCAGTCATCTAACCACTTGTACAATGCTTTCACTCTCAATGAGATATTCCAAGTATTCATGTATATTCATGTATACATATGTATGTATACATGTATAACAATGTTCACAACGACATAAATGAATTTTGTTATAACTTATGCATCAATGTTTGATTTCTTTCTTTTTCTTCATATGGCGAAAGTTGTAAGTAATACAATAATTTTTATATTGTATTAGATCCAATGTAATGAGAGGTTTTGAGCACGACCGTTAGTTTTCTATTCAGAGTACTTTTTTTTATCGAGCCCGAGTTAGATGACAGCTGCCCAGTGTAGTTTATATAGGTTCTATACTATACAACCATTGAGACCGACAGAATTTACAGGCACAATTTAAATTCTGTCGGTTCAATTTAAATTCTTAATTGTTGTATCATCAGATCTTGGGTCCAATGCATCTAGTAGTATGTAACTCTCCAGTTTGTCCTTCAAGTTGCCAAAAAGTTTCTCTATTTAGATTTTTGAGTTTGTATTATGTGATAACATTTCTGTGGCCTTATTACGGGACAATTAAGTTTAGATGTTTTTGTGTCCCGTTAAAGGTCAAATGAACTTTGTTTCAACTTTTGTCGTGACCCGTATAAGAAGTTCTTCTTATTTCATACATTGTATTACATTTTTAGTGAAAGAGAGCCCATGTTTTTTTTAAAATATGATTTTAACGACAAAAGAAACCAAATTTCGGTTCGCGGTCTCCATATGTTTGCTATTACTATTATATTCCATATGTCTACAAACTTGTGAAAGTTGCACTTTTTACCGTGATCACGCTAGCTGGAAGTCCAGCTCTCTAATTCTTAGTCCCCAACTAAGAATTGGAGTATACTAGATTTATCTATATCTCGAATTAGTTATTAGGTAGTTCTACCAAAAGCGTAAAAGAAAGAAATCCATATACCTCATTTCTTAAACTGGCAGCGCTCCCACACAAATAAAACGGGTTATATTGAGGTATGTGTAATAAGACAACTCTTTCGCTATTTAAGCGTTGGCTCAAGCGAAGAAGCAACAACACGCAATATACGTACCTATAGTAACAAAGGTATTACTGAATGAACTTTCACTTATCTCTCATACAAAGAGCTGAATTTACTGGACCCGAAAAAGGTGATTATTTCTTTCTTTCTCATTCACTTTTCCTTCTCTGTGTAAGTACTGTGTGCTTTTCTAGATAATCTATCTCTGTGCCAAATGTAATCCAGATCGGTGCAACCGTTCAGGAGTGATTGAAAAATAAATATCTGTATATAAACATCTTCACAAACTAACTATACTTTTTGCAGTTAAATCTTAACAAGCATGTGGTAGTTATGATGAAAACGAAAACGTCATACTCAAAAACTCCTCTGAATAAAATGGAGTTAAACCTAACAGTAACGCAGATTGCATTGCTGGCAAAGATCACGATATTGTATGTTTTAAGTTCAACATAAAATACAAAAAAAATGTTATTTAATTTATATTGGCTTTTTTAGACATTAATGACGATTATTTTCTCATTAAGACTAAAAAGTAACATGCCTCTTAGGACGTAGCAAAAGACACTACCGTATTTTTTGGATATGGAAAAAGCCGTTAATTTTGAAGATCCTTATCGGGATAACGGGCCAAAATTATAAAATTATTGTATTGTCATCGGTCCTTGATAAGTGTGCGAAGTTTCAATTAAATTCGACGTTTGAAAGTAGGTGAAAATTGCGTTGGATGATTCCTTTACATAGATACACGCTTACTTACAGGTCAAGCTAATAAAAGCGTGTTAAAAATGGAAATGAATAAAATGCGAAATTGCCAAACGCAAATAGCAATACTTACTACTTGTTTTTATTGTTTCCCGAAGTTAAGTATGCGAAATCTTTTTTTCATACTTATTGTAGAGATGGACATGTAGTTTTTTGTAGGTTATGTGTTTAAAGACTTGATCGATGTCGTAACGGATGATGGAGGTGGTGCGAATGTTGCTACAATCTGTACAAGAGAGGGGGCGCTAGCCACTGCCCGTCACCGAAGTAGTTTATACACCTGTTGCTTCTGAAGAGATTGCTTGAAACATGTTTTCCGATGACGATCACATAGTTGATTTTTTTGTCATGGATAATGTGAAGTTGACAAACATACCTAGTGCCTGTCGTTGACGTTAAAGCAGTGTTATCTGTTTACGTCGGATTCGCAAACGACGAACTATAAGTACAGCAAAGAGTTTGGTACCTACTAATCTACTTTGTTACGAATTTTACCACGAGTAATATGGCGTCTTGTACTTTACGACTTTTGCGTCGGTTAAGTAGGGCGTGCAATGTAGGGTCTCAGTGCCGGAACTAAGTAGCGAAAATGAAGACAATTCCGGAACTAGTTTGATGATATAACTATTTTAGAAAATCAGTTTATGTCACATACACATTGCGTGTTTCCACCACTTTATTGTCTTTAAGCCTAATGGCTTACAAGAAAGAAAGACAATAAAGTTTAAAAAAAGATTATTGTGTTTTGAAAATAGTTTGTGATAGATCTCTTATCTGGATTTAGTTTTTTTTGAAGATTGTCAGTAATTGAGTACAAGAAATCACAGCGAAGTTTTAGGTTAAAACATGTTTGCTATACGCTTGTGCAAAGTATGTTCTTCTACCAGACACAAATGTCGGGATACGAGACTGTACCGGGACTTCAGGACCAGCGACACATCCTTGGGTGGATTTCATCGGCCTGGTGTCTAGTGGTTAGGAACCCTGACTGCTAAGCCAGAGGTCATTGGGTTCCATTCCCACTCAGTACATATAATTGTGTGACGAGCACGATTTGTTCTGTATCTGTCTAATTTATTTATTATAGGTATGTATTTAGAAATGTATAAGTATGTTTATTAGCAGTCTGGTTACCATAGTAGAGGCTCTGCCTAGTTTGGGAGAAGACGGCCATCTGTGAGATGTGTCAAGTTTATTTTATTTTTATATTTTTTATATTTTAGGAAAACTTACAGGTAGTAGTAAAACTAACATAAGGCTAATAGGTGAAGGCCAAATAAAAGTTTTCACTGCTAGAACAGAAAGATACAACTCTTAAACTGAACATATTATATATGTAATTTGTTTGTTTTGTTTGGTCAAAGAAAACGTTGCTCAGTTGTTTTTTTAATTTAGTGACACTAGTGGAGAAAATATCAATATCAACACTCCGGCATTCCACATTATACATACGACTTGCTCTGATATGGTATGAGTTTTGCCTGTAGTTAGGATCTACAACGGGCAAATGCAACAAGTTAAATCGTCGAAAATGCGCTGTCGGGACATTTAAAGTCATTTTGCTCACCAGTTCTGAAATGTCGATCGCTCCTCTCATGATGCTAAATAAAAACGACAGGTCCGCTATTTTTCTTCACTCAATAAGTGGCAGAATATGACATTTTTACACCGGCTCGTGTAATCAGGTAAATAGCAACTGCAATGATATTGTATATATCTTAAAAACCTTTTCTGAATGCGCTCTATTCGATCAATGTAGACGTTATACATCGGATTCAATACTTGAGGACAATATTCTACATGACTGCGAACGAGGGAAGAATAAAATATTTTTATTGTTTAATATTTTTAAAGTCTGCTGAGACTGAGTAGCAACCCCAGTGCTTTGCAGGCTTTGCTAACAATGTAAGTATAAAGTTATTATTATTATTCCGTCGCGTCGCTACTAGTGCTAGAGTTCTCTTTTATTTGGTTATACATCGTGTATCTCAACTCACTACTATCAACTTTAACCGTGAATAGTTTATTTAGAGCGGTTAACAAATAATAAAGTGCGATTGAATTTTTTTTCTTTAATTATTCTGGTACTTAATAATATATTAAAGAACCAATAAGATGGTCCTATCGCTTTTTATCAATATAATGTAATAACATTTAATTGATTGTATAGTTTACAACAATGATATTATATACAAACAATATATTATACAATATATTATAATTATATATATTAATATATTAATATATTATAATAACCAGTTTTCATTAACATCACCACCTGAAAACCTCTGCTTATAAAAAGATTGTTCTGTGCTGCCATCGAACCCTCAGAAAATCTCATATAGTCTAAGATCCGACTGCAGAATCAATGCACTCGTCGAGTATGTGTTAAAAACCCAGTTTTTACGCATATTTATGATTAGGAGATTATATATCTACTGGGTTGCCGATCAAAATGTGGCCGCCGTATATCATAATAAACAGAAAAAATAGCTTTAATTTGATATACAAATAATAAACATACGTTTAGAACGTATTAATTTCTCAACATCATACCTGTTGACACCTGGCTGCGAAGAGGTGCGGCTGAGTGCGCAACGGCAACCATGATTTTTATATATATTGCCGTGAAGTGGACGATATTTTATTTAAAAAACAAGTGAACGAAATGTCTTCCCAAAAATCAATTAACAAAATTTTTATTAAAATACTAGCGGCCACATTATGATAGGCAACCTGGTAGATTAATCATGTAGTTTCTTTTAAATAAATATTTTTTCACAATTTCGAGTTTTTTTTTTATCTTGTTCTGTTGCAGTTAGGCGCATACAATTTTCACATCTAATGTTTTCGAAATCAAACGTTTAATTAAAGATTTTAAAACTGAGAAAGCTCTTTTAATACTTGGAATACATAAAAAATCATTTTTCGTGGAGGTCATTGACCTCATGTTTTAAAATTTTTATTTCCTAAATTAAGAATTATATCTAATCGAGTGTTTCTTAGTATGCTTTATTATGATCAAAACCATTGAAATCAAACATAAAATGAAGATGTCCGGAACTACGGCGAAATAACACGCTGTGCGCTGTGTGATAGTTTATTTCAACCATTCACGCTGCGTCACCACCTCGCCCACACAGGCTGTCTGCCTTGACCTTCAAAGTTAAGGCAGCATGTTCATTTTCAAAGCTTCAAATGTGTATTATGTTCTTATGTTTGTTAGAAATATTCGTTTCTAATGTTTTTTTTTAAACAGCAGATATTTTTTATTATTTTTCAACCATTAATATTTAAGCGCAAAAAGTAAAGAGATATAATAAAGATGGAGCCTTTTTCTTGCAGTCGTTAACTGCGTTATCTTAAACGGAGTGACGGTCAGAATACGATAATAAATTACTCGTAGTGTTTCAAATTCAAGACTAAAAATTTAATGTCGTTAGTTTTATACAGAAGTCACCTTACCTTATTTCACATCACATCACATCAACAGCCTTTAATAGTCCACTGCTGGACATAGGCCTCTCCTTAGAAAGAAGATTTACTTCCAACCCCAGCTCTTGCAGCTTGGAGACTGTCTGTTGCGCAGTATGGGGTCGCGCGTTGTCGTGAAGGAGCAGTGGGGACGACCGATTGACCAAAGCTGGTTGCAGATGTGACCACCAGACCTTGCACCTACCGACTATTACTTTTTCCAAAATTTAGTCAACTTTTTAGTGGGTAAAAAATTCAATTCCCGAGAGGCAATACAAAATGCCTTTGAAGAGTTTGTTGCCTCCCTCACCTGTCCAGCTGATTTTTACAAGAAGGGCATCAATAAATTGCCAATGCGTTGGCAAAGATGCGTCGATTGCATGAGTGATTACTTCGAATAACAGAAATAAAAAAGTTTGAAAAAATAAGTATTTTCGCTTATTGCATACAAAACGGCAATTTCATAGGTAAAGACCTATTATGTTAAAAAATTAATAGGCAATTTTTTTTTATTAATCTTTTATGTGTACGTTATGTCTATTGACGATTTTTTTGAATCATTTAGAACATAACTACTCCAAGGGTTAGTCAGATACATATACAAATAACTACACACTTTTTATTTTTCATTTCCTTCATATAGAAAATAACATACTACTATTAGTGTACTCAATTGCAATGCAAATAAACCAGAGCCACTATGAATTAAAGCTGTGTTCAGGTTAAAGAAAGCTGGGATGCTTTCAATAAATTTTCATACGTGTGTGTGCATAGTCACTTTTCAACTTTCGCGTTACATGATGATGATTACGAACTGACTCTGGTCAGGCTGACAAGGAGGACTCTGATTGTGACTAGGGCCAGTGTAACCTGGTTATAACGCGAGGTGTGTCTATGTTTTCTAGTACACATTCAAACAAATTTCGGATATACACATGTGTATATCCGAAGTTCGCCGAGGTGTTGGGGAAAGGCTTATTAAGCGCCCTTATTTCGCTAACTATAATTTCAGTCCTACTTGCCTAACAGGGGAAAAGTCTTTTGTCGTCAACAGGGTTGGCGACTAATGGGTACATTAGTTATTACATGTTTTTTTTTAAAGTAACTCTCGCATTAGGAATATCTCCTGTGTCGCCGGGGACTTTACACACATACATGAAACGGACATAAAGAACACCCAGACTCAATTTGTGGATCGTACAAAGTCGTCCAAAATTGGTAAGCGGCGTGGCGACCGCTTAAACCACTACGCCATCTGTGCAAAATTGGAAGAGTATTGAATGTAACAATCCAGTATTTATTTATAATTAACCTTTGATTTGTCGCAGGTATCCTATTTAAGGAGTAGTAGACTTGTAGTAGTTGTTGTCATCCTCGCGATGCTATCGATTTTACTCAATATTCTGGAGCGCCAATAAACGAAATACATATATATATTTAATGACATTTGAATACCTTAACTTTTAACAAGGCTTCCTGCATAATAAAAAACGCGTCAAACAACAAGAAGCTGACATAAAGGCTGGCGAAAAAACCCGTTCTCGTATCTTAAAATATAGAAATGCGTGCTTTTGCACAATTGCAAAGGTGGTGAGGTGAGGTTACAAGGACGCGAGTATTGATTTAAGTAGGTACATAAGGAAATAAGGTATTGAGTTTGAAGCGAAAAAATACTTGCTGTATCGATTTTCTTTATAACCTTCTTAATTAATGAACCTAGCACAGACAGAGTGACCATCACAGTGACCCTGTTATACATTTTATGGACATTAAATATTACATAAGTGTAGTATACGGTACTGACTATATAACAGCTAAGAATAATTTTGAATCAAATTCTTAACCATACAATACTAATATGTGTTTTTTTTCTTTTTACGTGTATACTCGTACGTTTCTGGGATTTTGTATCAAGGCATTGCCAATTCATTATTTTTTACATGCGTTGAATTTGAAAAAAGTAAAAGAAAGATCAAATAGGCTGGCCATTTGCTAATTTATTGATAATATTTTTATTCAAACATGTCACAACTGATAATGATCCGAGTTGGTAATAAAAGGCTCATAATAACCATAAAAATTTTCCTTCCAGATATGCATGGCGTTGTCAGCACTCTACCACACGTTTTCGTGTCGATCGGAGTATGATTACAACACGTTCCTCATGTACGATCTCTTCGGCATCGCGCTCTCATTGCTAGCTATCTACACTTCCGGCGTGTATTATGCGTTCTGGTGTAATTATGTGAGTATATATGTATAACTAGCTGACCCTGCAAACGTTGTTTTGCTATTTACATTATTTTAATTATTTTTTTTTGAATTTCTTAAAATCCGCTCTTAGCTGACCTCTACTCGGTGAAAAGTATATTCCTACCAAATTTCAAGTCTTTAGCTCTAATGGTTCCAGAGATATCGTGATGAGTGACTATATACGTGGAAATCTCTTATATACGTGGAAATCTCGTATATATAGATATGCAAACACACAAGCAAACGTGCACTAGCAAACGTTCTTTGTCGCATTTTCTGATTTGGTTTTATAGTCCAATATGATCGCTAATGGTCACTATAAATCTATGCTTATGTATAATGCATAAATCTATGCTTATGTATAAATCCAAGTAAATATATATATTTAAAAATGTCAGGTTTATTTGTGTACGCTTCAAAAACTCAAAAAGTTCTTCACCAAACATTTTGACATTAAACACAACCTGCTTCAAAGATTGTTTTTATCTATTTTTCGCGACAGTTCTGTTCCTCATTTCTCATTAATGCAAGTACAATTTACCACAGCGAAGCTTGGCAGGATACAGCTGTAATGTAGCAATCTATATATCAAGAGAAGTATAAATCTTAAACCTCATTATGACTGAAACTAAGTGTGTCAGAAGTCTTTTATTTAATAAAATATTTTAGACGTTTTATGCAGATGTAGATATTAAAATAAATAGATTAATTGAAATAAAAATAAAATACTCAACTGTTGAATTAATTATGACCTTACCTAACCAAGATTTGAGGCTCATTGTAGGTATGTTTCTTTGCCATAACCATCTAATGTTCAAATGTAATTTTTTTACGTGCTCATAACTTTCTAACATACAAATTATAAATTGGCGTCATCAAAAGCGAGGAATTGCCATTGGTTTTACCGTCAAGCGGACTGCATCGTTTTGTAAACATATTAGTATAAATTGCATGACCTTCTACGAGTATACTGTTACAAGTTTTAGCATATACACATAAATTATTATCCTCACTTATGATAAAACTGAATAAACATTTTGTTTTAACTGGGCTCAATTCTATGACGGGATGACACCATGGAGTCAAATGCCAGTGTTGCCAAATTGTCTCAGCAGGACTAGACTCACCCACTTAACCTATTAAGGGAAAATTATCTGGGGGTACTGTCTACTATTAGTTCAATTTCAACGCATGCGCATTAAAATTTCAAACGCTTATTCAACACCAACGAAAAATCCCTAAACTCGTCAAGTGACTCCTAAATAATTAACTTTAAAAACATATCAATGACTTCAATTCGTCTTCACCGAGATGAACTGGAATAAACTGTATTCGTCATTCCTTAATTTTCCAATTTTATGGAGGAACGGGCAGTAAACTCTCCTAAATATCAAATCATCAACAGCCTTTAATAGTTCACTGCTGGACATAGGACTCTCCTTAGAAAGGAAGTACAGTTATGTATATATACAGTTTGTTTTAAGTTTTTCTTGTCTTTGCAGTGCTGTTCTCCTGCGTAGTTTGCTCCCTTAGTCGGCTCTTGCGACACCCACGAGATAAATGGGGTGGTGACAGTCCGTATTCTTTATCCGTCACCACATTTTACAAATCGGTTCATGACAGAATTCTGAGGTAGAAAATATTAAGATTCCTCAGAACCAACCAAATTAAAAACCATTGAAAAAACATTAGAAAAGAAAAAAAAATGCCTTTTGAAAATAAGTTTAACTTATTAGGTGGTTGAATATCACAAGATTGATTACAAGACTGAAAGTCTCCAGTTAAAAGTAGGTATGCTGTAAACATTACAAATTACAGTTACTGTTGTTGAACTTTTCTGTCGTCCATTTTGGAAATTCTAATTGGAAGGCCCAATTTACTTTACAGTACACGTATTTTTAGATAAATTTCTTTCCTATATCAATGTATAAATCATGATTATATATTTACGAGTACATATATACGTACGTAAAAAAAAAAACGATTAATTTGGTTACACCTATGTACATATAAAATTAGCAATGTTTACGAGTACATACTGAATTTCTTTATGTTGCAATAGATTTTAAGGTCAAGGTGACACTAAGTAGTGCCACTGTACCATACAGCACACTTTGAGGGTTTCAATTATGGCTACATGTATGCGCATGCCTCGCCATCTTGTAGTAACTGACGTTGCAATACAAAGCCGCCAATGACCTTCTGTTTGTGTTTTGTTTTGTAATTTGGGTACATACTGTTTTTACATAATAAGTATGTGTGATTGTACTATACTTATGAGTAGGGAAATATAAATAACGTTGAATTCGCCAATTCCTAGAATTTGACACAGATTTTATTTAATTTATTTATTTTATTCTTTATGTACAAATTACAACTCAATTGTACCATGCCGGCCACAGGCATTTTCTCCTAGTCAACATATATTAAACATCATCATCATCAACAGCCTATAACAGTCCACTGCTGGACATAGGCCTCCCCTTAGGAAGGAGGTAGGCCAAACCTACCATACCACTTCTACTTATTACATTGATATTGATTGATATCAAATATTTACGATTCTTTAAAATAGTAAAAGAATAAAGATTCAAGGTTAAAACAATCTAAAAATAACATCTCTTTTTATACGAGCGATATTATAGAGGAAATCCTGTTCACCTAAAATCATATAATTTCACAAGTAAGGTCACTCGCAAATAAAGGCAAAACCTAACCTTTTTGACGTGGGAGAGCCATACTTTGGCACGAATGGGCCGGCTCGACCGAAATGATAAAACGGCCTCACAGAAAACCGGTGTTAAGCAATTCTTTCGTTGCCTTTCACTGAGTGAGTGAGGTTACCGTAGCCCAAACCCCCCCTCCAGCTGACTCGAGCGGGAGGGACACCCAAGGGCGGCACTTGTGACTTTTGAGTTGCAGGTGTCCATGGGCGGCGGTAGTTGCTTACCATCAGGTGACCCGTCTGCTCGTTCTAATCCATAAATCGTTAATTTTGTTAGACTTATTCGTAAGAGGTATCTGTGATGTATGCCGATGTACGGTATCTAGACATAGAAATTATTGCTTAAAAGTAGCAAAAAATCGCTGTGTCTAAGACCAATCATATTCATTTGATGAAATGATTGGTCTTAGACACAGCGATTTCACATGTGATTGTGGTTTCGTCATAGACAAAGATAAATGCCATTAAAATTAACCATTTTTTTTTTATCAGAGATTATGACCTTTTTTAATATATATTTAGACCTTTCGCGATTCTTGCGCTAGCGTAATAATAATAATAAGTCGCAGTGGTTTTGTAAATTAGTCACAGTTGTGATTGTATGATTTATAAATTATATAATTTATCACATGTAATTGATTTTATTCCATTCCTAACGGTAACACATTTTTTCTTCTGTAAGGTTAGCATGGGTCTAACTTAAAATAATAATTTATTTCGATAACTTAATAAAATTCACAGTTCTCGGGATGTACGAACTATCATCTGTCCATATATTCAACTCAACGGTTGGCAACGCACTTTGTGGCTCTTGAGTTCAGGTGGTCGCTTACCATCAGGCACACTTACCATTGCTGCAGTGCTATTCTCTAAGGAAACAACCTTGCGTACAGCTCTGCCATAGCATCGCACTTCAAACTAAGTTCGTTTGAAATTCGACGCTTTCGAGTGCTTTTTTTTTACGTGTGGAAACCCCCTCAGGCCGTCACCCCACCGAGGTTTACGGCGGGGTGGTGTGTCGGAATCGGACCGATTAAAACCACACAGTGTGCCACTCTGTGCCAGGAATAGGAGAGATCTGGAAACTGACGCTACAGTGCTGTTACAGCGTCTAATTTCACTAAGAATACCACGGCTGATGACCAGTCTGCTTGCTTACTCTTCTATACCACAAAAAATGAATCTGTTTAAAATAGTTTTAACATCTTAAGATCATCCACAAAATAAATGAAATCGACAGAGATTTACATCTAAATGTTTGTAATTCCAGGAGCTAAAAGTGTTTTACATGACGTCAGTGACACTAATCTTCGTAGTGGCGATGGTGATGCAGATCCCATGGCTAGGCGTACCTTACCTCGTGAAGATGTGCGTGTTCATCGCGTGGGCAGCCTACGGAGTGTTGCCCACGCTGCACTGGAGTTATGTCATGGGTGGTTTTGAAAATCCTATGGTCCAGGTGAGCACTGAAGAAGAAATTCCGCCTTCTTATGTCGCCAGTAGGTTTGCCAGAGCTCCGAAGGAGAGACATGTGACTGACGTTAAACGTATCTTCATATTTGTATAGGATTTATATAATAAATATTTTTTATAAGTTATTCAGTTACCTTGCATCGTCAAAATTACGTAAATTTAGACAATCATATACAACTTTCTAAAATCGATATGCCTTAATTTTTTTATATATACTTAGCGACATCTAGTGGCGGTTCGCTTATATCTCGATTCACACTGCTATAGGCACAGTAAGCAATATTTGTAGAAGGTAAGGATTTAACTTCAAAATCGATTTTCATTCGATTCAAGTAGTCATAAGACTTTCGCTTATAATTGCTACATTGATTTCAGATTAATAATTTCTCTAACCTGCCTAAGAAAAAGTCATACTTAAGTTTTTGTAGGTACTTAAACGTGTATTCCATCATCACCTTTAATGTTTACCAAATTTGAGTAAATTCAATTTAACTAAAAAATAATGACCTAAAACCATTCATAAATAGCAAAGACATCCCGTAAGATATTCACAAATGAAAAAAATAGTCAAATTGAGATTCTATTTCATTTTAATGTTAACGAGTATTAGAAAGTAAAGAGGATTGTTCTTTTCAGATGTTCTTCCCTAGAGTGATAGGGATGTACGTCATCAGCGGGACCGCATTTGCGATTTACGCATTTAAGGTAATATACATATTATAACAATATAATATCTACAAGTACAATTGGTATCATGAATTATATTTACAAGTATTAGAAATTCAAATTATTTTGAGAACGTATACAAGTCATTAACATTTTATATTAGTAAGAAAATAATAAATGTGTGTTGTTCAACACTTTAAAATTCGCTTCCTGATGTGGTTTGTTTTGTGTCTTGAGAATAAAACCACACACGTACAACATGTTTATAAAATTACTAGAACAATAAACCTCGCTCAGGTTATTCTTGTGGGAAGAGAGGCTGGATTCGATTAATACCTACCTATCACAATTATTGCAATCCAACCCGCAACATCTTAGCTTAGCAGTCAGAATGAGTAACTACTGGTTTCCTATAAATAATTAAATGATAAAAAAAAATATATTTTATTTCTTACAAATAATTATCTATTTTCCCAGATACCAGAACGTTGGTTTCCGGGTAAAGTGGATTACATCGGCCACTCTCATCAGTGGTGGCACATCCTGGTCCTGGGCGCCCTCTACTACTGGCACAACTCAGGGATGATGTACGTCCAGTACCGCATGAACCACGGCTGCGCTAACACTATGCGAATATTTTAAAAATACCGTCCATTTTATAACTTTAATGGTATGGATAATTTTGATAATTTCTCGCCTTAGGTACCTGAGAAATATTTTTATTTCTCGTGTTTGTAGAATTAAAAGGATCACCCTATTTAGTACGTATTCCATAGGTATGACGTCATGCCATTTCTATTTATCACTTTGTTCTCATAATGTGATATTAGAAGAATTCTAGTACAAAATTAAAAATGAATTGGCAGGCAAATGTCAAAATTAAGGTCACATCGAATAAAAAATATAACTTCTTATAACTTTGTTCTTTGATGAAATAAACACGCACTATCAAAAATTTATAGATGTTTTACAGTCTTGAATCTTAACATAATAATAAAATAATTTAATAACCAGACTGGCGTAAGTCTTTTTACTTTCAATGCCGCCAAAATGCCTGTTATGTGTACTCTGTGGTTAGGCATAAACAAGTTTTTAATAAAACCGAAGGGTATAAAAATACCAGTATTATCTGGCTGCTCAATTATGATACTTTATGAAATATCGTGCCTTAAACGGTTAAATTTACGTTTTAGAATTAGAAAAATAGTAAAATTTTAACTAAAATACTGAAAAACTAGAGTTTTTGTTCGTCTCCTTGAAAGAGCGAGTCTCTGGAACTATCTATCAGATTTGATTACATCTTATTGTATTGGATACAGTATTTTTTTCATAGAGGATGGCTATGTAACGTCACGCTACGTCCATAGCGGAGCAGTGACCATAAAGCAGGTGAAACTGCAGGGCAAAACTAGTTATATTTAAAAATCAAAATTTTGATTTTCAACGTTGCTTCAGTTTGGATCTGTACGTTTATCTTTGTAGTATCCATGATACAGAATGATCAAAAACCTAAGTGTTCTGGAGGATTTTATAGAACCCATCACAAGTGTATCGTTTTTATTGACTTAAATATTCTATAAAAATCGAATAATTAAATCAAGAATAAAGATCATAATTAATTGGATCGAAAAAATACAAAATTGTGTAATATATTTTTTAAATCAGATGAATTTAAAATCTTATCATATCGTTCTTGCAACAAATGACAGTGGTAAAATAGCCAATAGTGCCTGTGTTTAATATGACACATTACCGATTTAAAATTATCCATCACTGGATGATGTAGAATTGAATTTTACATTTATGTACTCAAACATTGTTATATCAAATCTATTTAATATTTTGTATTTTTTTACAACAATTAATATTTATCTTTAAAATTCTATAGAAAACGGATCATATTTTAGTGAGCCTTCTGCACACTGAAAAAACGTATACATAATAAAAAAAAACAATTAAAGAAATCTAATTAATATATTTCATTTAATTCTTTCTGTATATAGGTATTTTTGAATGCTCGGGAGTCAGAATCTAATGACTAATAATACGTATACAAATTTTAAAATTTTTTTTTGTATTTTAAAGGACTGATTTTTGTAACGTAAGTAAAATCACGGCTAGGAAAGGTCGATAGGCAATAATAAATTGATTTAGTATCCGATTCTACGCAAACTCCTTTCAGAGTGCGTTTACTATGTTGCTAACTGGAAATATTTACTGCTGTGCAGAGATTACATCTTATATCTAGGAATCACGTGATTCAATAAAAACGAATGAACGTGGTAATGAGATGTTTTATATTCTGTCAAATTGAGAATCTCATGACAAGTTAATTAATTTATTTACTTTATATCGACGCTCTAAAGTCAATCCTTGCTAAGCGACTACGTACGTGAAATAAGTTTTTTATACCATCCAAATCGTCAATATCGTGAGCGTTTCATACGCTTCTGCCTATCTCTGAGAATGTGTGTAAGTGGGTGTATTATTATGTCGAATCATCACATTGTTCTGCCTTATTAGGTTTAAGTAATATATTATACGTACTTATGTTGCTTAATAAGAACTGCCGTTTAAGCGTTATATTATTTTCATTTAGAATCCAATAATCTGTGGAGGTGTTTGTTAATGTGTATTGTTATGACATAGTAATGCAAAATTCGTCCTAGACGCTCTCACATCTGTGATTTCTGTAAACATTGTTTACATTCTAGTTACTTATTATTTATACTTTTTTTTTAGGAAATTGTTTTTACTTTTTTATATTTCTATGGTTTTTGGAATTGGGTTTACGTTAAGCATACATTTATTTAAAAACCTTAAACTGTGTTTTATTTTAAGCTCCCTTTAAGCCCCCCCCTTAATATACCTAAAACTACTATTTTTTTTTAATACATTGTAAGTCAGTACTAACTATGCATATTTAAGCTTTTAGTTTAATGACTTTAAAAAACTACTAGGTTAAATACAGATTTACATAGAAAAGAGGAGAAAACTACAATGATTTTTCCCTCACAAAGTAGAAAATGTTTTCCAAAGTTGTTAAAGCGCCATCTAGTAGGGAATAGTAAGCATCGGAAAACTATGATTCTACACTTTACTAATGCACACTAGATGTCGCTGCCGTTAGAAAAAATCAAAACAAGCGAGATAATAGATACATGACAGGAAACGGGTAATATTTTTCTTTTAAATTTCATAAAATATCTTTCTCAAATTGACTTAACAGTCAGGGACGTTAACGATTAAAACTAAATCGGTTAGGATATACCTGCTATATAATTTTTATTTACTTTAGTAACTTCCGATGAATGTTTCAAAGAACAAGAACCAAAATTATTTTGATGAGTCTGTTAGCGTTATCTGCTGAAATATAAATTGATGACTCGTTTATGCTCCAGTACTATTTCACTCGACCCTAACAAAATTATTTTGTAGTAGGATGCAAATTTTGCACGCCAAGCAAGTTTACCTGTTCACAATCAGTATCACAGGAATTAAGCGACATTAGCTCATGCTATGCATGGTTGTATTATGCCTGTGCATAGTTAAGACTGTCTTGACGTAATTGTCGCTAGTGAAAATGATGGCTTATAGTGAATATGTAGACAAACACACTTACCGTTAGAGTCACTTGTAAGTAAATATTAACTTATACATAGGGGTCCTTAATTTGAGCCATGCTTTTAATAAACCTTTTCATTTATCATTATCGAGTGAGCTCGAATATTATATGTTCAATACAGTGGAGAAACCAGCTATCTTGATTCGCTAAGAATATATTTGTTTATGGATATGGGCTGCCCTAGACCGGAAAGCCAGCGCTTCTAGGGGTAGGCTCTCATTCAGCAGGGGACGGCTAGTGGATAGGCTAACGATGATAAATATTTGTTTATTAGGATGTAGATTGGTAGCATAACGTTAGATACATTATATATATATATTAGTTAAACAGCGTCAGCATTAATAGTGAGAGACACTTTCGCAACCTCCGTACGTACTTGTGACACACATGCGAGACTTAAAGCAAGGTCCTTTATTCTGTACAAAAAACACTGATTCTCTATAACAACGATTTGAAAGCATAAACTCAAGCGAGCGTTAACACACTGAATCAATCGGCACTCATACATTATCTACAAAAAATAAAATTGAAAAGCTCAACTCCATCAAACAAAATAGTGATTTCACATATCAGTGAGTACGTATCCTTTTAGTTGTTGCATAAATGAATTCTGTCAGCGCTCACATTCGCGCTCACACACCGAGTAAACCGAAAGGTTTGGGGAAATGGAAAAACAAAAAGATAAACGGCCCAATATTTTCATTGCGCCGATGAATGGTTCGAGTGTTGATTCAGCCTAGTGGAAAATATGGCGCCTACCTACCTTTTTTGTTGCATCGAACGTAATCCCTTCTGATGAGCTATGTTATAACAGAATTGACTACTTGTAAATGAAATGCATCTGCTATTTTGTATTATACTTTCTCTATCATAAGATTGTTTATTATGATTTACACTTTATATGGAGTTTTCCAAATTTATGAATTTATTGAAAGTTTTTCTTATCGTGTTCAGTTGTAAATTTTATAACTCGCTTTTCAAATGTATCTACTTAGGTAAACACCTAAGTAGATACATTTGAAAAGCATGTTGAGTTTGTTGTATGAGTTTTGGGGTTTATCAACGTATTCACTCACAGCAAATCGGTCCTCGCACCGCTAGCAAACTAAAATAGTGAATTGAAAGAATTTTTTAATCAATTTTCTTTCTTTGTGCCGGAACTTTCATAAATAGGTATATCGCCCGCCTGACTGTAAGCTGTGCTTGAAGCGCGTGCTCCTGGTATAAGGTAGTCATTGTAAATCTGACGAAATGAAACAAGTGGCAACCCTACCTACTAACAAAAAAAAGCCTCAAATCCGTAGACAAATAATTGTTATTATCCTGCAGAAGGTGCCTATCTAAAAAAATGATCACTGTTAGTTATCAAATCAAACAAATTGTTATTTTTGTACTTTTATTATTAATTCCCAATATGAGGGATATCAAATGTGTCATCATGTTCAGCCACTGTCTTGCTAGGTCATCATGCATATGTGTAACACAAATTAGCAAGGTCAGTAAGGGGGCTAATCGCGTGTTCCCGCGGGGCCTCGCTGACGGATTGCCGCGCGATTGACAGCGACGTCGCTGCCTGACGTCGTCACGTGTCACAGCCAGTTTGTGCCGCACAACTGATAAAATGTTTGATCTTGTCTGCGAGGCAGGATAAGGATTGGGTTATTTATTAGCTGGAAATATTATTTGCGTTTTGTGAATTATAATTCTACCATGTAGGTACTTAATGTTCTTCTAGTAATAGTAGAAATATTAAGTCAAATATTAGAAATATCAGGTAAATGATTTTTGCTTATACTTACATATGTTATATTTCTGATGGGACGTTGAATACTTACACGTAAAATATTTAAGCATTATTAATCTATATTGAACTTTGTTGCGTGGATTCCTAATTGGAGGAATATAGGTATAAATGACTAAAAGTTTTGTAAAAATGTATAATTTTGTAGAAATTATGTATGGCGAATAAAAGGGCAGCAACGAAAACAATACAGTGCCTTTGGCAAAAATTAGGGGTATGAAAAATAGATGTTGGCCGATTCCCAGACCTACCCGATATGCACACAAAATTTCACGAAAATCGGTGGAGCCGTTTCGGAGGTGTTCAACCACGCACACCGCGACACGAGAATTTTATATATTAGACTAGCTGACCCGGCAAACGTTGTTTTGCCATATACCTTATTTCTAGAAAATATTGAAAAAAAAAAATTAGGGGTGGGTCACCCTTGTCATTTAGGGGTATGAAAAATAGAGGTTGGCCGGTTCTCAGACCTACCCGATGTGCACACAAAATTTTATAAAAATCGGTCTAGCCGTTTCGGAGGAGTATGGTAACTAACATTGTGACACGAGAATTTTATATAAAAGACTTTGGCTGCGAATGTTATAATTTTCGTCTAAAAAAATGTAATAAGTAAAGAAACATTTTCGACCTTTTGTTATTAAATTTGAGGAGCGGTATTTCATATTTACAGATGGTATTTAAATATCGGGTTACTTATTGGCTACTGAGGAGAAGGGACTATCTAATCAAAGAAAATTATATTTACATTAATGACAACACGATTGTAACTTTAAAACTATACAACAGAAAAAAGATAATAAAAATATATCTACTAAAAAAAATATCAGCTCCATTACTGCACAGCAAAGGGAATGATGAAACAAAATCTAACACAAAATATATCGAATCTAAATAAAGTAGTGCACTCAAAGGGCACTTGTTTTTGGGCACTTTTTCCGTTCTTAGGAGGAAGTAAACTAAATAATAAAATCGAAAGATTTGTTAAATAGTAAACTAATATGTAATTATTTTATTTTCTGAAAAAGTGTTAGACTACGACAACTGTTAAAGAACATGGTGAGTAAATCGTAACAAAGTCAAATATTAAACAGTTTCTTTTTTGAATTTGAAAATAGACCTGATATCTCAGTTAAATTGAGCTTTTCAATGCATAATCCAGGATACTGTAGTGAACAAGCATACCTAAGCGTGCATAATGTACAGGTCTATACTCGTACATTGTATATGTAATATACACAATGTTATCTCACAATGGCATCAGTATTTATCCGGTACCTCTATCCGTCTCTATAAATTACCACGCCTGTAGCTGCGTCACCGACTTTTGTAATAACATCGGCTAATCGCGGTTAAAACGCGATTATTAGCATAAAACCGACATGTATCGTTGTGTAACCCGCCCACCGGCAGATGCAGAGTTCGAGCAAAACGCTGCAACAAAACTTTATTGCTTCTCTATGCTAATATTACTTTTTTAATTCATCAAAGACTTCGCACCGTCGTAAACTATTTTTTATAAAAAAAAATAGGGCACGCGACAAATCTCTGGGTGAGGTTGCCATAAATCATTTGTGTTTTTTATTACCGTTGGTAATTAGTTACTATAAGTTGATTAATTGTATTAACTGGGATTTAAATGCAATTTAGGGGCATTTTAGTTAATACTTTTTGTTTTTAGGTAGGTACACTTAGATTAAGTACATTAAGACATAGCTTTATCTAATTGAATACGATAGTCAAGTATTTAAGGAAAATGTAGTAATGAAAAATTCCAGTGTTGCCATATTAATTTACTGCGAAAAATGTGTATTTGAGGAAGCATATTGCCGACAAATTACAACTAAGGATAATTTACTGTACGCGTTTTAACCAATAACTCACAATTTGAACATCGCGGTGGGTGTTTGTGTAATAAACAAAGTATATACTTATGTAGGTAGGTGGGCTATGGGTATGTTTAGGGAGGTAGGTATATGTCATGATTAATCACGCTACATGAATATGCATGAGAGTTAGGGCTGTCATGCCGGGCCGCACCGTCTTTAAACAATACCAAATTAAACATGTAGGAGGCGCGTGTACTTGCCTACCTGATGAACCTAATAATATATCGTGTTTTATATACAATTATGGCGGGGTATGATGACAATTTTAAACTATAAAATATAATTAAAGTATGTACTAAATGTTAAAGAAATTCGTTCGTTGGTAAATCCAGTTCTCAAAAGCGGATAGATTTGATCGTTTTGTTGATGGTTTAATTATTTCTTTTAAATGAATAATAAACCGAATATATTATAATAAGGAAACCCACGCAAAAGTGAAAGTGTTTTTGCTTTAGGTAATTAACACTTTTTTTTGCAAGTAGAGATAACCTGGTAGTCGTATTTTGATCATTATTCGTATAGTTTTGAATTTTGTGATGCCCAGTATAATTTGAACTGTATTTGTACTCGTACATACAAACTTTTCGTGGCCTGACACGCCGAAGTAATAATTAAAAATCTATATAACTATATCAAAATGATAAGTTGGTTTGTGTACGCTTTTAAAGACAGTTGTACACTGTACACAAGGCAAAGTCAGATTCTTCAGGTTGTCCCTCCTCCTCCTTTTGGGCTTCTAGCTCGACTCTTACGTTTACCGCTATTAAGAAAAGCATAAAGCGACTTGCATACACATATAAAGTTTTATTTCGATAGCACAATGAGAATTCCTTATCATCATCAATATCATCGTCAACAGCCTTAAATTTAAACGGCTGCGGCGGAGTGGTGTTGGCGGTGTCCTTGGACATCGCCAACGCCTTCAATAGTCTGCCATTCAGCTGCATCAGGGAAGCGCTCCGCTACCACGGAGTGCCGGAGTACCTGAGGCGGCTGGTGGCAGACTACCTTGAGGAGCGAACCGTCATGTACGAGGACCGAGATGGCGTCTTGAGACGCAGGGCCATGTCGTGCGGTGTTCCGCAGGGGTCTGTCCTAGGACCACTCCTGTGGAACATTGGATACGACTGGGCCCTACGAGGGCGTCTCCCCCCCGGGCTGGGTGTACTCTGCTACGCAGATGACACTTTAGTCACGGCCCGGGGGGCTAACTTCCAGGAGGCGGCGCGCCTGGCCGCCACAAGAGTTTCCCAGGTGGTCGGGCGCATTGAGGCGTTGGGATTACGGGTGGCCCTGGATAAGACGGAGGCCCTATTATTTCATGGGCCCCGTCGTGGTCCACCCGCCGGCGCCTCAATCGAGGTCGGCTCGGTCCTCGTACCGGTCCGGGCCCAGATGAGGTACCTGGGTCTGGTCCTAGACGGTAGGTGGCTCTTCGACGAGCACTTCCGACAGCTTGGTCCGAAGCTGGTGGACACTGCCTCCGCCCTAGGGCGACTTTTGCCCAATTTGGGCGGGGCCAGTGTTCCCACGAGGCGGCTGTACGCGGGGGTTGTCCGGTCCATGGCGCTTTATGGTGCACCGGTGTGGGTGGCGGCTCTGACCGCCCCGAATAGGGCGCGCCTCTGGCGCCCCCAGAGGATATTGGCGGTCAGAGCCATACGCGGATACCGCACGGTGTCCACCGAGGCGGCTTGCGCCTTGGCCGGAACACCCCCGTGGGATTTGGAGGCGGAAGTGCTCGCCGAAGTTTATCGGCGAGTGGCTGACTTCCGGGCGGAGAGCGGATTTCGCCCTCCGCCCGAAGACGTGCGCGAGTGGCGCGAAGCCGCTCGCCGAGCCACCATGGTTAGATGGTCGTTCCGGCTGGAGACTCCACGCGCTGGCTTCGCCGCCGTGGAGGCTCTCCAGCCGGTCATAGCCGAGTGGGCAGGGCGGCAGCACGGGGCCCTTTCCTTCCGGCTGACGCAGGTGCTTTCCGGGCACGGTTGCTTCGGAAAGTACCTGCACTCGGTCGCTAGGAGGGAACTGAGTCCCGCCTGCCACCACTGCGACTGCAGTGAGGACTCGGCCCAGCACACGCTGGCGGTCTGCCCCGCATGGGCGACGCAGCGCCGGGCCCTCACTGCAGTCATCGGAGCAGATCTCTCGCTACCGGCCGTAATTCGCTCCATGGCCGGTAGCGACAGTTGTTTTACCGCGGTCGCAACCTTCTGCGAGGAGGTAATCTCGCAGAAGGAGGCGGCGGAGAAGGCCCGGGAGGAAGACCTCCACTCGGACCTGATCCGCCGCCGGCGAACCGGGCGGCGGAGGCGCGCTTACCTGCGCCTCATGCCGCCCTGAGTGTGGCCGCGGGTGGACGGGGTGGGTTTCCCCTCCACCCGCATTAGTTGGCCAGCCGCGAGGGGGCGGCGTCCGCGTGTGCCGGACGTCGCCTAAAGAGAGGATAATTGAAGACGGAGCCCGCACCAGGAGCGGGCCGGCGCTGGGAGGGGTCCAGAAGGCGATAACTACCTGGACCCCTCCTAAACTGGAAGCGCAAAGAGGGCACACCGTGTGGTTTTAGTCGGTTCGAGTCCGACACACCACCCCGCCGCAAACCCCGGTGGGGTGACGGTCCGAGGGGATTTCCACACGTTAAAAAAAAAAAAAAAAAAAAAAAAAAGGGGTTGTGTCTTTCATTCTCTTTTCAGTGCTGTTGTCCTGCGTAGTTGGCTGCGTTAGTCGGCTCTTACAACACCCACGGGATGAATAGGAAATAGATTAAGTAAAATTACTTTCCAAAATATGTTTACATAACAATTTTATAATAGTAGCTTTGATACTCCTTAAATTCATTTATTTTTATCTTTTTTTCATATAAGTGATTAATAAAATGTAAGAGACCGATATAAAAGGCAGTTATTATTATATTCATAAATTAAAGGATTAAAAATAGGTAATCCTTTTGATTTTCTTTGTAACGTTATGCATTAAAGTTTAATTCCGTTGACTTACTTAATCCACCTAAAAATCAAATGATTGACTACAGTTTTGACGGAATGTACCTAACTGATAATAAATTGATATAAAAGTTTAAAAGGTTTTTTTTTTTAAATATGTTATTCGGATTAAAAACAAATTGATAGACGATGAAGATCAGTTTACGGAGACGGAGATTAAGTAGACAGACTTACGTTTGCTCTTGTTGTGGATTGGTTTTTGAGTGCTATAATACATTTAAAATATTAATGTAGCACCAATATTTACGTGTATCGTATATTTGCAGAAAAAATCTGCTACATGCATTCAGGATAACGTCAATTTACCTAAACATCTTTCAAGGGCGATTAACTGGCTTACAGCTTGCAACTCGAATTTTACAACAAGTATTTTTAAATTAATAATCGATTTTTTAATCAAACTTTTAATTAAAGACAATGTTACACCAACCTTGCTCATAGTTCAAACGAAAAGCAAAGGAATTAGTAATAAAATATTATTCATTTATTTTTGATAGAACATTTCACAGCTACATATTGGGTTTTTTATGGTATAAGAAGCAAACGGGCAGACGGGTCATTTGATGGTTAGTGACTACTTTACTACACTACACCTTTTTTTTTCTGCGGGGAAATCCCCTGCGGGAACCTTCATGCTCCCTTTGTACTCCAAAAAGGGCGCGCGCGCTCGGCAGCGCATCCCACCACCACTCCAGCCTGCTTCTGTTAGGGTGACAGATGGCCTCACCTGTCACCCCCAGGCCTGCGCTTATGGAGGACGGAGGTCGTTCTGCGACCTCCGGCACCCGAGTCGTCTGCGGTACCTGGCCCGTTCCAAACCCCTCCCGGTCACTCTCCGCCATCTCCTTCGCAAGCATAACTTGCTCGCAGAAGGAGACTGCGGAGTTCCACGCACTCTCGCTCCGTACCATGGCGGCAATCCTACTACCGAGCGAGAGGACTCCCACTTCGATGCCCACCACGAGGTCACGCCTCTGCTCCACCCACGCCGCGCATTCTGCCACGGTCCGGCCATCGAACGTCCATAGACACCTGGAACTGAAGAGTGACAAACGCGCTGTCGACCTTTGGCAGTCAGAATTAGACTTTGGAATTAGAAGACGGGGAGCCCAGGCCTTCAGTAACCTCCCTCTCTTGGAGAAATGCAGCGAAATAACTGCATAACACCAGTTTCTGCGAGGCAATGGTACTGGTACTCCGGTAGATGTAAATCTCCGGCCCATTTGTGCCGACGCATAGCTGTCATACGAATACATGTATATTTTAGTATCTGTTTTCATTTGTTTTGTGCAAATATTTATATTAAAAATGATAATTCAAAAAAGGAACCACAAATGACTCAAATCATGACAAAGAAAAAAAAAAGGCTAGTCGCGTGCGAGCGCACACACACCGCGCGCCGACCGCTCACCGCACACCGCACAGGGCCGCGAAATTACAAAACGCCTCCTATTATTATTTCTAGCGGCATTATCATCTAAATCGCATCGCGCCACCATTTACGGTGTTTAGGTATTTGCACACTATTGTTAGTGGCGTTGTGTATAAAATAAACATTTGTTACGGCAGAAGGGACCGGCCAACAATATCGGCGAGCTATATCCCACATTACCATTAGAATGGAGCGGCTGATGTATGGCCGGCGTTACGGCGTTGCTTTTCGTACCCGCTCTTTCATCATGACAAGCGGTTGGTTACATTAAAACAAAGTTCGCTTAGCCAACATTCAAACAGAAATTCAAGTTATCGAATCTAAGGTTTTTTTTATCTTAACGAATTTCCTAGTATTTAATTGCTAATGGTATAAACTACTACTGTGCATTGCCGTGTGATGTGTAGTATAGTACAGTAGTAAGACCTGTTTATTGAAATGAAGAGAGACTGTGCGAAAGCTTTTTTCGTATTTATTGAACTCTCAATATTGCAGATCGTAGGTACTGTTACACACAATCTTTCATTGTCGAATTATATTAAAGTCGAACTAAACGCAACTAGATAGTGTTCCACAGTTCACATCTATTTACTTATTTAACACAAATAAGCACGTTATAGGTATGTGTATTGTAGTGTTCACCTTAAAGTACTTATACCTTGATACAACAATTTTGAAACACACCCTTCACTACGAATGCAAGAGAACAGCGCAAAGATAGTTCGCACCATCCATGCATAATGGATCAAACAAGACTGCTCTTTGAACCACTCGAAACAATTAAATAATAATGCAATCTACGAACGATATTTGCTTTGTAAATGTCGCTATAGAGGGTGCTTGATGAAATCTAAACTGAGTTTACACGGGGCGTTGCGTTCGGATGACACGAGTCTTAAATGAGAGGATAGTTGTAGAATAAATAAAGAAGAGGGAGAGAGGACCGGGTGTCGTGTGGCGGTCACGTGGCGACCACGTGTATTGACGGCCCTCCTCCGATCACCCCGCCTCCAGGCGTTGGACCGACGGATTTTATAACAAGAATTACCGGAAATATTACACGCTAATTTTGTCACATTACGGGAATAGATTGATTTCGTGCGGTTGTTTGGATTATGTTATTAAGGAATTCGTTCCATTTGATGTGTAATTTTCGACGAAATTCAATTTAAATTATTGTGTGATTAATGTGCGTTAACACTATGCATACTGGTTCAACGCGTTAATTAAGAGTTAGCAGTTAGATTAGGTACTATCAGAAAATAAAACTTAGAACAAACAATTAAAAGGAGAATTTTAGACTATAGGAATGGAGAACTACATAATGAAATCTAGATGGTGCATAGAGGAATGAGATGCCACCTGGTTAATCAAAAGGCTGGACTGGGGTGCGTATAAGATACGACCATATTTTACTATCGTAAATGCTATTAGTTATTTATTACTATAATGTTATATATTTGTTATTAAGGACTTTAAAATTTCGGCAATTACGCTTGACTTCGGATCGAACTCTAGTCTGCAGTTTGTATTTAAGCTCTTTTGTTAGATCGTTAGAACAACACTAGCATCCGGTAAAAATTGCTATGTTATAGGCATTGTTAACCGTTTCCCATTAGGTGGACTGTTTACATGTTAGCCAATTTAATAGTCTAAAAAACGGAATCCTGATATCTATTTAAACCAATCTTATTATGACGTAGAGACCAGTTGACTAAGTGCATAAAGAGGCAAAACAGAGCATATAATAATAAAAAAAAAGAGCAGGTGAAAATAATCTATACTAATATTATAAAGTTGAAGAGTTTGTTTGTTTGTTTGTTTGTTTGAACGCGCTAATCTCAGGAACTACTGATCCGATTTGAAAAATTCTTTCAGTGTTAGATAGCCCATTTATCGAGGAAGGCTATAGGCTATATATCATCACGCTAAGACCAATAGGAGCCGAGCACCAATGAAGAATGTTTCAAAAACGGAGAAAATTTATTACTATTGAGAGACGCAGACGAAGTTGCGCGGGTCAGCTAGTAAATTATAAGTCGGTGGCAACTCAATTACTGTTTACAGACTACGGCAACTCTTAACAACCTACAAGTTGTTTAAAGGTTTATATGTATGCTTCTTACTTAAAAAATTGCTTCTTTAGGGCTCATCCGTGGTATCCACCACCCGCAATTATTAGGTTCACTTCGTAGCCATTTACTACTAAGTTAGGTAAATGTAACTAATCCACCGAAGTGACTAAGTAACTACACTAAAACAAACTAACGCAAACTAACGACACGGCAGACAGTCGTCTAAAAGCACATTAGGGAACAACAATATACCCCATAAATTGTATCGTAATTATATGTAGTGGAAGTAACTACCGGAGCGAACTACGAGGCTTTACGACACCGTGATTGACTCCAGCCAACTATTCGAGACGAAGTTACCCCACTTTATTGATACTAGGGACAATTAAATTACTTTAGGAATTAAAATAACTTCACTAATTAATTGCTTTAAACGTCTTTTAGATAGATCGAGGGTAACTTGTCTTGAGTATTCGTGTAGGTATATGCATTAAGGGTTTTCGGTTTAGTGTTTGTGCATATCTGTATATTTAAGATATATTGTAACGATGAGTTATATTGTAATAGAGTTAATCTTAATGGGTCACGTTTAATCCTACAATAATACAATAACATATTGTCTGCAATCTGTACATAATCTAGACCAGACTTCTTTTAGAATGGTTGAGATTTCGGATCAAACTTATAAGTAATTTGCCGTCGTAAATCAAGTCTTAACAAGAAAGTTATTGATGTACACACACCCTATGTGTACATCAACAACCTTCTGTTAATAACAGTATTACCAACTTTATAAAAAAATAAAGCAACAAATGGTGTTTTAGCAGTCTGTTTATGATAAAGTATGTTTTCAACAGAGGTCTTATTGTTAATATGAATAAATAAAAAAAAAAACAATCTTCATAAAAAAAATATGCAAATAATAATAATATAATATATTTTACTACATTCACACAACGCCATCTACTCCCAAACTAAGCAGAGCTTATACTATGGGTACTAGACAAAAAAGAGGTAAACGTTTATTATTTTCATTCTCTCTCTGTGTGTGTGTGTGTGTTTTTTTAAAACATTTTATTGACACTGACTGCCTCGCGGGTGCAGTGGTAGCGACTGCCTCGGTAGCACAGTTGTAGCGTAGGCGACTGCTTCCCGGGTCAGACTTAATGTTTGTATCATCTGCAAATATTTGTTTCGGAGTTTCGGTGTTTACTATGTATAATATGTATGTATTTACAAAAAAAAGGATATAGGTATTTAATTACTCAATCTAGCTTTCATAGTACAAGCTCTGTTTAGTTTGAAACTAGATGGCGTTGAATGTCAGATGTCCGAAATATTTGATCTATATATTTAACAAACATATTCTATTTGATCGTTATATGCCTCTGTACGGGGTGAAGCGGTGTGTGTTTGTAGTCCTGGGTCTCAATTCTGCTATTTTATGTAACACCAAGCCACTGTCATTCCATTGACACGCTATTGAGACGCCATTGAGAGACCATTGACATCGGTCAAAATATCAGTATTTTACTAACATAAATTCACAGTATTAATAGACTGTCGATGTAGTAATATAGATCATCAATAAAAGGTTATATCAACAAAATAAATATATCATTTTCTTACAAATTTAAAATGTACCGTTTACCAAACTGTTACAAAGACATCGACGACGATTGTATCAGTGACAAGTCATTGGGGGACCATAGTTAGTGAAATAGGAAAAGTGCAAAACTATTCCGACGACATTCCATTGACAGTCTATTGATACAATATAAAAATATCAGAATTGAGGCCCAGGTGGAAGTATGGACGGTGTCGCGTAACAAATGTAAACGTATAACACTATTTTTATCTCAATAAATATAAGTACATAAACCATCCATACAACCATGTTTATAGTACTTAAAAGAGTCTTACGCCTAATCTCATCAATGTTCAATTTGTATCGGAAACGCATATCTTTGAATAAATCAGCACCGTCCAGTAGAGAGCGCCTTAGTAGATAAGATCGCAATTTAAGAAGTTGCCGCAGACAGCGAGGCTTTCCACAAATTAATTTAGCTCTGTGTCGAATCCCCTTTGTTAGCAATTCGTTTTTAATCTTTTCAGTTTTGTTAATTACTATGTTCAAGGCTTTTTCTTAGAAATTACTGTGCTGCAGGCGAGACACAGAAACTCAGTACAAATCTATGTAGTGAGGTCAGAGCCATTTGAGTTCAATATCGTCTATAAGTCAAAACGATTCAAATTACAATCACCCTACTAAAGGGTTATTTCATTTAATTTACGATAGGAATACGGCCTTGGCATATACAATTTTATTTGGATTTTGATTCGTCGTGGCTTTTCATTCGTGGATATAAGAAGAGTAAATTATTACACTTAATTTGGTCTTTTACCTTTGTAGGGTATGTTATACCCTACAAAGGTAAAAGAGAAGTATGCTCCGGTTTTGTCGTCTTCCCTAAGAACATTACAAAAAAAATCTGTCTGTTGTTTTTGGGTAACCGGGCGTCCTATTTCCCAGCGCTCACGATAGAACATATAAATATATGTCACACACACAGATATATGTAGTATTCAGTACATGAAGTCATCATTGCCAAAAATACAACCTTTCTTGTAAAGACTTCGCGACAGCAGAGTGTAATTAGGTTGTGTTCCAGTCACAAATAGGTAACTGTTCTAATGAACAGTCATATAAACAAAATAGAAGAGTTTAATAACTCTTCTGTTTTGTTTAAAACCGCATGTAAAAGAGAAGCCTAAACAAGACTATTGAAAGAGAGAAATGCGTTTATTTCTTCTTCTACAGTAACTAGTTTTACGTTTTGTATATAAGGATTTTAAATGTATACAAAACTTTATTATATTATGTTATGTACCTAATTGCAATAAAGAGGGCGTTTTGAGGGCCTAAAAGCACGTAGAGTATGTTCGAGTTGAATGTCGAAAGCCTTTCCTTTATCTTAGCAGCGAGCAAAGATCGCTTCCATTGTGATACGGACTTTGAATCTGCATAATTTACATTCATTAAAGCAATGAAATGATTAATAATAGGGATCTCTGTGCCTACGTTCGTGAGTGTAACCACAATTCTGAAGGAAAATGATGGACATTCTTTTTCAGTAACAAAATTTAGATAGTCAAATGATTGCGCGATGTGTGTCTTGGAAGCTTCTATTGGAGACTTTTGAGACACTCGATTAGAAAATAGCTACTTTACTATTTTAATTTTTTACTTTGTTACATCAAGAGATTTTTGCTTGCCGTGGGAGAGCCATGCACGTATGGGACTGCTCAAAAGCAGTGTTAGTATTCGCAAAAAAAAACGGTGTTGTGAGTAAGTAAGGCCCAACTGCCCTAAATCTGAGGGCATTCAAAGAGACGAATTTCTATCTCTTGAGTTGCAGGTGTTAATGGTAGTCACTTACCATCAGGTGATTCGTCTGTTCATTTGTCCCATATAATTCCAAAGCCATACTTATATTATATGTGAAACTGAGTTTGTTTGTTTGTTACGCTTTCACGCCTAAACCACTGAACCGATTATAAAAATTCTTTCACCAATGGAAAGCTACATTATCAGCGAATAACAGGCTACTAATTAAAAATACATAATTTTTATTGCGATAACTGACATACACGCGGTTGGAGCTGCGGACAAAAGCTAGAACTAAACAATTTGAATACTAGTTCGAATTTGCTCGTCTTTCGAAAGTAGCTTACGCCAAAAGCATCAAATTAAATTACGGAGCATTTAGTAGGTAAGTTCTTGGCTTGCTTAAATATCTTTCTTTTAGTAAAATGCTGGTCGCATTACTGTGAGACGTTACGTTTATTTGAGATTTTAGCAAAATATTATCTTGCGAGTTCCTATTGCTATATTAGAAAATTAAACGAGTATTGAGGAGTTAACGGTTTGAATATTCAAAGGGAATAAATTAAGTGTTCTTTAGCAAGGCTCGTCAAACAAAAGAGAGAAAACAAATTGTTGTGCGTACATCATCGAAGCGCCCTCTGGCGGTTGCGTTTGATTTACCTAAAAGATCTTAGACTACGGTGTACTCAATACTTTAATAACAGAGAGTTTTTTGAGACAATTTCCGTACTAGGAAAATATCCTGACATTTACAAAAAGGACACAAAGAACACCCAAACTAGGAACAACAATTTGTGGATCACACAAAGTGCTGTCTCATGTGGTGATAGAACCCATAACACGCATCGTAGTAGCGGAAAACGGCGAGGTGATCGCTTAAACCACTACGCCATCTTAACGCCATTTTAACACGAATTTTAATTCTTTAATATGTAAAAATGATAAGAAAAACATTATTTTGAAGACAATCATTAGTACTTTACTATTTCTTATGATTAGTAGGGTGTAAGAGTTCCAACTAAATTTAATAACACTATAGAGACTGTTAGCATGAATGATATAGATCATATAAAATTTTGAATAATAAATACGGTATAATACCGTATTTATCAAAAATAAACGGTTTTATTTACATGTGTTTTTCAGGGATGCCCCGGATAGTATTGGACCTAATGGGGTCCCTTTTAACACGCTTTTATTAGCTTCGTATGTACCTGTGTATGTGAGTATATATGCACGAGTATGTATGTAACGGAATCTTTGAACGTGATTTTGATCTACTTCTCTAATTCAATTGAAACTTTGCAGGTTTATCAAGGACCGATGACAACACAATAATTTATGCTAGGCTTTTTGCATACCTAAAACTACGGTAGTGTCTTTTGCCACGTACTAAGGCGTGTGCTGAAGCATATGTGATAAACTTACTTGTTACTTTTTTAGTCTTAATAAGTTATTAATCATCTTTAATAAATAAAAAAGGCCAAATAAATTATATATTGTTCAAGATGTGAAACGTTTTGCCGCGCCAGCATTAACCATCAGGCGTCACACACGTACGTAAAACTGTTTACCGTTAATAAATGTGAATTACGACATATATTGTTCTTATATTAGTTATACCAGTTTCATGAATTGTTTTTTTCATCCTTTAGTATTAAACCCTTAGAAATTTAATATTTCTTTTAAATTTACATGGGATTAAGCATGAGTATTACTTTTTTTTATGGTACAGGGGGAAAACAAGCAGACGGGTCACCTAATGGTAATTGACAACCGCCAAACGTAGACCTGCAATGCAAGAGTCCCAAGATGCTTTTGCCGCTCTTTTAGCCCCCCTCGACTTTAACGAAATAGGAGAAAGGGGGCGGTTTAGGCTCCAGTAAACTCACTCACTCGGTCGGAATAGCCACGAAAGATTGGATTTACACCGTTTCACTAAGCAACTAACACTAGTCAACTAATATAAATGTATTTTAAACGAAACTATATGAATCTATATATATAAAAATGAAACCCGTTTTCCTTGGTCACGGCATCACGCGTGAATGGCTGGACCGATTTCACTAATTCTTTTTTTGTTGTATTTGTTATTATTAGGAGAAGGTTCTTACAGAAAAAAATATTAAGAAAATCTCAGAAATATTGAAAAATATACATTTAATTTTGCATATTTAAAAAAACGCGCGTAACGAATGTCAATGGCTGCGTTCAGGTTTACTAAGTTCTGAGCAGGGCTGACTTTATCTACCAAAAAATTAATTTTAGACACACTTAAATAAATATGTCTTGCATTGTTTTATTATAGATTAAAAAAAAAAAATAGTTACTTCAAGTTGTTGCTACAAGATATGCTAAGATCTGCCAAGAACTTAGTAAACTTGAACGCAGCCAATGTCATTCACGGCCATAGACTATATTGAAAGAGCATTGTTTGTTCGGAAACGTGGTTACTTATATTTTTAAAAATTAAAAATTTCTAAAAATTATTTATAAAAAAAATCTGTGGTAATCTGTGATAGTGATGTCCAATACTTTATTTAAGTATTTAAAATAATATTTACTATCAATTAAACTATTTTAATAATCAGTAATCATAAAATAAGATAATTAGTATCACAAAGAATATTTTTTCCTTAGTTAAATTATATGCTTGAAAATTCAACTCGAGTAGTGGAATAAACACTGTTATGAAAATATATATTTTGTTCTTTTTTTAATTAAATTAGTAAGGTCCTTTTCAGGTATAGCGAGACCAGAAATTATGGATTCATTTTTATATGGAGGATATTATAGATTGCAGTTCAAATTGAATAGGTACTCATACCTAAGATAGGTCAGCTATACAAAATAAAGTAGTGCATCATTGCTACGCTAAGGCGGTACGAAGATCGCCGGGTCAGCTAGTATGTAATAAAACTTTGGTTATAAATTGTGTTTAATTGACTAAGTAATTAAATTAATTAATTGTATCGGTTTCTGAAATTGTTGTTGATTTACTTTATTTAAATGAATTTTTGTCTATTATAGGAATATATGCACAGTGACTCTGTTTGGAATAACAATCACTGCTCGTTTTGTATAAATAGCCACACGGATATTAATTAATAATGAAGGCATTTAATTTTTTATTTCAAGTGAACTGTAAAGGTTTTATAAAAAAAGGTCTTCAAACTAAAAAAAAACAATTATTATTTCAATAAGGTTCACAATGAGCTAAGATATTGGCTAATATACACACACAAAAATATTCAGTCGATTTAAGAACCTCCTCCTTATTTACCTCCTCTTTATTTACTTTATTAATCAACAAACATTGTCATATCACAGTTTTCGTGAACCGTATTTGCAATCGGTGTTTAAAAAAAAATTAAAATAAGCAGGGCTTAATGTGGTTCCTTTGGTAATAACCGTTCTTGATTGATTACTTTTAAAGGGATTAAAGCAGCTGTATCTACTAGGTAATTCTGCTTTTGATGTTTACCTGATCAATATTGTTTATCGTATTAAATTATGTTGATATCCGTTTAATTTGGCCGATGTTGATATCCGATTAATTTGGCCGTCCTTGAGATATATACCTATTTGTTTGGTGAAATGTGTATATTTATATATGAAATGAAAAATAGGGCATACAAAACCTTATTTTTAAGGACAGGTCTATATTCAACAGTGGACTGTTAAAGGCTGTTGATGATAAAAAACCCAGCACGTAGATCACAATGCAGGTCTTCTACGTCAAAAAGTTGTGAGACTGTTAGGTACTTAATTTCATAACTAACAGCGTCTTGTAGTCACTATTAAGCCAGAAACACATTATTAAACTACACGACCTGATGAAACGCGACGCGTGGTGAGTCGAATCAAATGTATTGTTTACTATGACCAGAATCACATTATGAACATCCGACGCGACGACATGCGCGCACACGCCACACGATTCAGATCGCCCAGATCGATGTGTTGCTGATGGTGGGGGTAAACACGCGACCCGACGTGGCGCGCGCAGTGTGTTTCTGGACAACACCCGGCGCCACGCGTCAGTCGTTCGAGAACTTTCTCAGAGCGTACGCGTAAATGCGAATTTAATATATATTTTTGCATTAATTTAGCGAAATGATCGACGAACAATTATTTTGTTACCAGTTACATTTATCGGAGTATTTAGAATTCGTTTATTTTTATTTAGCATGTTAATTGCCGAATCGTGTATCATCATCATCATCAACAGCCTATAATAGTCCACTGCTGGACATAGGCCCCTCCCCAGAAAGGAGGCTCCGGCCTACTATACCACGCTGGCCAGACGGTTTGTTTCAAGTTGTCCTTCTTTTTGTAGTGCTGTTGTCCTGTGCAGTTTGTTCCCTTAGTCGGCTCTTACGACACCCATGGGATGAACAGGGTGGTTATATGCCGTATTCTTAATTCATCGCATTCATTCATCGCATCATTCATCATTATCGCGTATAAGCTTGTGTAATTGAAATTTAATTTCAGTTTGGTCTGTTTTAGGTAACTTTTTTAGTTGCTTTTTTCTCATTGATAAAAAGAAATAGTCATTTTCGTCCATATCTGTTACTGCTCTCTTCTTTCTTATGTCCTTCGACTTTTTCATTACATCAACCATTTCTCTTAATAAATTTTAGTTTTTATCATATTTATTTGTACGTCTTGGAGTAAAGCTTACAGTAGAATTGGGCGTAGACGCTCTTGAAACAGATGCCCTTGAAGAAGCGGTCCTTGGAGTCGGCGTAAAAATGGTGGGACGAGGTGCAAGTGTAGATTCTTCAGCAAATTGCAATTCAGAATCTTGTGCTGCTGAATCATCATCATTTGTATCATCTGAGTTTTTACTGTAGATCTGAAACGACAAACCAAAATTTGCATCAAACCTTCTTCAAAGCCTTCATCTAACATGTTATTTATTAAATCTATAGCACACAACTGTACACTTCCACTGCTGTCAGCTAACTGTTTTTAGAAATTGCTAGTATGTCGTGGCATCGTGTGTTGGTAATGTGCACGGTACACATCAGGTGTCAACACGTTGCGTCGCGTCGCGTTTTAATAATGTGTTTTCGCCTTTAGACATCTTGCTTATTCTTCTACCGTTACAGTTGGGAAACTATTTTCAAATTTATTATGTTCAGAATTAATATTTTTATATCTAAAATACATATGTGTTAACCTGTGTTCCGTCAAACAAACACTTAAAAAAGTAAAAGTAAATGGAAGTCTCAGAACGCGAGTCTTCTTCTTCGGCAAAAGAGTTGAACTTTTTTTTTAACAAGCTAAAGTGAGTTGCAACATTTACAACTAAAGAGACACAAGTGCGTTACCGTCCTTTTTGTGCCAATAAATTACTGATTGAACTTTCCGTAACCTAACTCATTCGGTGGAAAGCACAGAAAGGGCCTTCTGGGAGGCCTTGTATCCAGTATCCTGAAGGTTGAGCCTACTCAAACGACCAATTCAATAAGAAAAAAACTAGAATAGGCTTATATACACAAAAAAAAGAATAATTGGAAGTAAAACGCGAGCGAGCGTTATTTTGAAGTTGACTATAAATAGAATGATTTGGCAAACTCTCTTCTTGAAATAATCGCGATATTCTTTTTTGTTCCATCTCTATCCATATTAACCTATCTTTTGAGATAGATAGGTTAATATTGCTGAATAAGTAACTTTGTATTAAAATATCTATTACATAGAATTTCAAAGTTAATTATGTTGTTTGCATATCCAGAAATAACTGAAATAGAATCGAAATTGTCCTGAATGGAAAAGATTATATTGCTGTACGTTTTTTTTTTCCACCCTCGATTTTGGCATCGGCACTAATTACCTCCTGATATACATACACACAGAAACAGCTTGCGTCATTTTAACATTACATACATTTTGTTGCTTGAAAATATAAAATTTTGGTTTGTTTAGACGAAATAGTGTTTCGATCTTTAATAAAAGAAAATCGAGAGAAAACTATAAAAGGAGTATTATTATACCTTTAAATATTGGATAATTATGATGAAACAAAAGTTCATTCTTTTCGTGATATTAAAATACTTAAAAAAAAAATCAGAACTATTTTCCTTAACGGACAAAAGACAACAGAAATGAATGATGACAAAATCAAAAAAAAAATACATACATTACTATTTCGAAATCAATGTAAGTGGACCTTGGATACAAACCTATACCTACTGAAAAAAAAACAAAAAACAAATGACAGCGGTATCAAGGAATTTGATACCGCAAGTCAGTGGCAGAGATAACAGTTTAGATTTATTGCCCATTTATTGCTCTGTGATAACGTGCTGCAGGCACTAATCCGATGGTCATGTGAAACAAGTTAAATGTTATTGTTATATAACAACATTGTTATACTGTAATATATTTATGATTTAACTTTATATATACAGGTTGAATAATCAAAAATCATTTCATAGCGGACACATTTTCTTTACACAAAACCTACCTGCCTTACAAATTTACGACATTAATAGTTTCGTAAATTTCGTAGATAATAAGTAAGTATATTCAACGGGAGTGATAGCATGGCCTCTCAAAAAACCGGTGTTATACAGTTCTTTCCTTGGTTTTTAACGAGTAAGTGAGGTTCATTATAATCAGCCTATCGCAGTCCACTGCTGGCAATTCCGGATTAACCATGTCGAGGCTCTTAGGCAATGCAATCCTCGGGACCCATTTTCACCCGTTTTAAGGTTATCAGCTCTTTGTAATTCGATTTAGGGTAATGAGTAATAGTATCAGCAGTATTGCCTAGTTGATACTTAATTAAGTATCAACCTGGTATTTTGCTGTAGTTTCCGAAGAATTCCTCGGGAACTTATAAAAGTACAAACTTACGGCAAAAGTTTTATGTTTGGGCTTACTTCTTCAGCAGGCATGTTCTTTTTTTCAGAGTCCTTTAATAGACATCGAGCCTCGTGAATCACTTACGATGTCTGAGTATCATCATCAGCAATAGACTGCAAAACTGGAAACTCTCGTAACCTTCTAACAAAACCTTAGTCGCATCGGCTCTTGTATACAATACTTGTACAATCATATTTGTCTTGTCTTGTCTAAAGATTTACGAGGAACTTCCTGAAATATTGTGAAGTATTTATATATAGGTATACTTATGATTGTCTCTCTTTTCGATTCTATCATATTTGGCTAAATGCGAACTCAGAAACGAATCACACTGCTCGAGTAATTCTAAAATTCCCAAATAATTGCCATTATGTTGAGAACCAAATCGCAATTATAAATCAAGTATTTCAAAATTTTAGTTTTTTATACTATTCGTAAAGTATTACATTATTAGTTCTACTACTCGATACTGGATAATTCTGTTCTTTAAGTATGAATTTTTTCATCAACAATAATACCTTATTGTATTTGAGGATATACATTCAATTCAATTTGCACGGAATGAAACATTTGTGCTCGCGCGGGGCCCCTAATCAGTGCAGGGCCCCTAGGCAGTTGTCTAATCCGGCTCTGGCTGCTGGTCATAGGCGTCTCCTATTGTAGCCATCCAGCTCCTGCCAGCCATCAACAGCCAAATCGTCAACTGAGGTTAACGGAGCCATAACTCCCCTCTTTTCATTTCTTGAGACTCAAAGGCTGCAACGCAAAAGTCTCTTGCGGTAGTTACTCACCATGTCCCGTCTGCTCGTTTGCCGAGATGAGAGATACCCTATGTCATGATTTCCTGATGATAGGTTAAGTAGTAAGCAGTAAAAACGTCGATTACTTATAAACTTACTTTTGCATTTAAAATAACAGTTAAGACCATATTCATTACGAAAAAATGAAACAGAATTAGGAACGTACCTTTTTTACTATTATTTTGATTAAAGGTATAATAGAGGGTTATTTTTCAGGCTTACAATAGACAAGATAGAGGAAAACATAATAAATATATCACTAGATAAATATTTATCTTTATGAATGTATTCGATAGCTTTCAAAACTATATAACTCTATAGTTTGCAGGTGACTAATTTGTAGTTTATCAATTCTTCTACATGTTTGTAAATGTAAGTGATCCTGACTGCTAAGCCAGTGTTCGTGGGTTCTATTCACTTCCAGGATAAAAAATCGTGTGATGAGCACGATCATTTGTTCATCATCATCTATAATACGTGTGTATTTAGAAATATATATGGATGTTTATTAGCAGTCTGGTTACCATAGTACGGCTTTGCCTAGTTTGGGATCTGACGGCCGTGTGTGAGACGTGTGAAGTTATTATTATTATAATTTGTGAGTAAAATGCCCTCAAAATGAGGCAAAAGTACAGTAAACCACAGCGATAATAAAATGCTCCTGATTTTGGAAGGAACAGAAGGAATAGTGGGGCACGACAATAGAGTTATCTCTGCAGAAGACCACAGTTAAACAATTTTTCTTCACACAGCCCAAGTAAAGGAAAATATACAAAAATCGTCAATTTATTGTTACATGCAAATCTTTTACCTAACTATTTTAACTACCTAACTATTTTAACTACCTAACTATTATATTAAGCACGAAAGTGTGTATGTTGATTTAGTGTGTAGTTGTAGTGTTCTATAATACCATTTTTAAATATTTTCTAAGTTAACTTTATACTGTACTGGCTTTTGACCGCGTGTATGTCGGTTATCGCGGTAACAAGTAGCCTATATTATTCGCTGATAATGTAGCTTTGCATTGGTGGAAGAATTTTTAAAATCGGTTCAGTGGTTTAAGCGTGAAAGCGTAACAAAAAAAACAACTTACATTTATCTATAATATGTATGTATTTAGAATTACATATGTATGTATATCAGCAGTCATGTTACCATAGTACAGGCTCTGCCTAGTTTGGGATCAGACGGCCGTGTGTGCAAAATGTGTGAAAATATAATTATTAGTGGTAAAAGTAGTCATAGATTTTAAATTGTAATACTAAAGTGCCAAGAAGCGCCTATTTCCATTACACTAGAACACCTGCTTACTTGGCACTTGCTGTAGAACTCAAACACTTTCTATATACCCGTATAATAGTCTCGGTCAAGTTCACTCGGTGATGGTACGGCAGGCTTATGGTCTTACTGCTAATCTCATGTTAATCTTCAGTTAGTAACACAGGTTGCTGTGCGTGTGTGTATGCTTGTGTGCCAGTTCTCTGCTACGTTGGCTACGGTTCTTTTAAGTTTTAAACAGCGCCCGATTTTTAATAGGGTGATATGAAATTGGAGCTAATTGAACTCACAACGCCATTGACTAAACTAAATGGACTGATAGATTACTTATATACTTTTTTGTAAATACATACATAATATGCATAGAAAAAGAATAGAAAACACCCAAACTCCGAAACAAATATTTGCAGATCATACAAACATTTAGTCCGATCCGGGAATCGAACCCAAGAGCTCAACTCAGCAGTCGCATACGCTACGACTGCACCATCCAGGCAGTCAATAACACAAGCATTTATATTATGACTCTGATCGGTCTTTTGGTCAAGTGATTAGTGATCCTGAGTAAGTGGCAACCGAGTAGGATAACACATTACAAAGTAAAGCAATCATAGCCAGGTCAATTTACGGGTGGGTGACCATTTTTAATGTATTGAGACCCCTCTGTGCCTCGGAGAGTACGTTAAGCCATACGATAAGAGTTATAAATAAATAAAGAATAGAAGGATAAAACTTTCTAACAAATTAACTATCTTGTGTCATTTACATTATTATTTTAGTATTTATCGATATATCTAAACAATGTGCATTAAGAATACAATTAAAATAGGTTGAAAATATGTAGGCACATTTAAAACGATCAGTAGTTGTTTTGTCATTTTTGGAGTGGGATATTTATTTTACAGTAAATATCACACTAAAGGATTATCCGTATCCTAAAAATAACCCTCAAATCTGTTTATAATTAGCCAAGAAACCGCTTACCAGTATAAACTACAAAATAAAACAGTCAAATGAAAAACATTTTCCTTCCTTTTAACAGTCGTTAGTGGCCGATTGCCTACGGTTTCTTCTAATGAATATCTACATTTTTGTGTGTATTTTATTTCATCTAACTTATAACTTGAACCCTCATTGTATAGGCTTTATATCATGATAGGTGAGGAGAGTGCTCCGAGGAGTTGTTCGGTTTTAAAGCAAGGTCACACGTTGGATTGATGGTGCGGTACGGCGCCTCACTGTAATGAATTCAAAGTATAGGGTGCCACACGGGTGTTGTCACGGTGTTTGTCACGGTGCAGCAACTTCAATGAGTCAGTGTGTATAGGGTTACTTGAATCTGTTAACGACTATGAAGCGAAAGAAACGTGTTTTATTACTACACCACTAATCGTACCACCCGTGTGGCACCCCATACTTCGAATTTATAACAGTGCGGCGCCGCACCGCACCATCAGGGCATCGTGTGACCTTGCTCTCATACCGAGCGCAATTTTCCGCCATCGTTTCACTTGGATAATTGGTACTCTACCACTGTGCCCCGCACTACCAATCTGTGGAACAAGTTATCATCTACGATATTTCTAGACCAATACGGCCTTCAAAGCTTTAAGAAAAGAGCGTACTCCTTCTTCAAAGGCCGGCAACGTGCTTGTGACTCCTGAGTTGCAGGCAATCATGGGCGGCGGTAGTCACATTCCATCAGGTGAACCTTATGCTCGTTTGGCCCCTTTCCATAAAAAATGACAAAATGCATGCTAGATTCCTATTTTTTCATGTAGCCGTTTTTACGTAATTTTTAACAGTAAGTACAACAGATATTTTTTGTGCTCTTTGCACTATGCATATAAAAGAACTACGTGTAAATGTTTTAACTGGCGCACCTGTTCGTCTAGCGATTAGTGATCATAACTGTTAAGACAGAGGTCGTGGGTTCGATTCACCACACATACACCCAGGACAATTCTTGTGTGATAAGCACGATAATTTTTTCTGTGTCTGGGTGTAATGTATCTGTAATATGTATATATTTAGCCATACTTAACTATGTTTATTAGCAGTCTGGTGACTATATCATTGACTGCGGCTAATTTGGGATTAAACGGCTGTGTGTGAGATGTCTCAAGATATTATTTTTATTATTTTAAGTAGGTGTTTCAAATTTTAATTCCTGTGGTTTACATTAACGAGTAGGTAATAACATACATACTAATATATGTACATGTAGATACATCTGACCAAATAATATTTGTGTCAATGTGTGGATAACTATTATGAGTTAAAATAGTTAATAATGAATTTAAGATTCTTTCCAGGATGGATGTAGGTTATAAGATTAATCAACCATTGCGGTGTCAGAAATCAATTTAGAGCATCTTGACAAAGAAGTATCTAGTAGAATGTACATTCGTATAGTTAAGTCAAAGCAGAACATTTCTAACATAAACTCGTAAGGGACACAGTGATAATCTAGGCACTTTATTCAGAAAAAGTGTAACTGGCCCTTATTGTATGTACTTTACGGGTAATATAAGGACAAAAACACACAATACATTACAATTTTCTTTATTGGACACTTTATAAAAACAATTTATTATATTTTACAAGACTTATTGATGTTACACGGCGATCATGTAGCTGGATGTAATTTCTTATAGACAACCTTTAGACGAAGGAATTCAACTGTTTGGTGTAGAGCACACATCACAGCCTTTAGCCAAATAGTCCACTGCTGGACATAGGGTTCTTCTTAGAAAGAAGGTTTTGGTCTACTATACCAGGGACTATACGTGCTATTTTATGTTCACGCCAAGCCAAGGAATTCAACTGTTTGGTGTAGAGCACACATCACAGCCTTTAGCCAAATAGTCCACTGCTGGACATAGGGTTCTTCTTAGAAAGAAGGTTTTGGTCTACTATACCAGGGACTATACGTGCTATTTTATGTTCACGCCAAGCCACTGTCATACCACTGACACGCTATTGAGATGCCATCGAGTGGCCATTGGCATCGGTATAAATGTCGGTAGTCTACACTAACTAAACAACCACAAAAACAGCAACGATAATTCTATTAATTACGGTGTATTATATCGTTGTAGTTTATACATTTGTATCAATAAATATGATAAATCCATAACAACTTTATGGACCAAAATTAAAAAAACCTAATACATTTTCAAATTATAAGGAAATGATTTATTTATTTTTCCAAATATGGCAATCTTTTTGATATCACCACTAATGAGCCACTGCCATTCTATTGCCACTGTAAAGACACTGAGCTAGTGTAGACTACCGATATTTATACCGATGCCAATGACCACTCGATGGCATCTCAATAGCGTGTCAGTGGTATGACAGTGGCTTGGCGTGAACATAAAATAGCAAAATTGAGGCCCTGGCATGTCAGACGGGTTAGCAGTGTAGAGCAGGATAGGATCTACATATTCAAATAAAAGTATTTAAACCAAATATAAAAACTTAGAGGATTGTTTAATGCTCCATTAATTTTAGTGTAATACAAAAAATATCTTAAAATTACATATTTTTATTGTCTAGCGGGTAAACGAGCATTTGGGTCACCTTATGGTAAGTGACTACCGCCGCCCAGGGACACTTGAAACTCAAGTGACATAAGTGCGTTGTCGTCATCTGTGTACCCTCCCGAAGGTGAGGTGTTTGGGCCTCTTGAGCCTTACTCACTCGGTCAAAAGTAACAACAAAAACTGTGGCTAGGGAGTACCGACAGAAGTAGGTAAAATCTTGAACAATTAAATGTAATTTTTTTTTCGATTTGAAAAGTTCCGACGTGAATATACATCTATGTTGTACGTATATACACAATATATGTTTATATTATATATAGTTACGAGTATATTATCCATGTATTTCAACCCAAACTCAACTCTCATGTTAACGGAGCCAATATATGTATAAAATTATATACAGCGGTGTCGGTAACGGTAACAGTGTCGCGATTTAAATTGTTTTTTTCCCATTTAAAAAAAAATGTTTTTTGTTAAACAATAAAATACATTATTTTGTTTGTTGTTCAAAAATGCCCAACGCGCCAAGTTTTCACTTCAAAATTTCTTAATACCTATTTTCTGTGAGGTCGTTGTTTTACTGCAATCGAGCTACCCCATGTATGCTGAAGCATGCTTCTCCCATGAATAATAATATTATTTATAGATTTTAGACAATAATTAGACTTAGTTACTCTAGTGTGAAACTGTAGTACCTAGTGATATTTTATTCGATAGGTTCTTTTTACTCATTGAATATATTTATAGCTATACCTACATTTAGGGATGTTAGATGTTCATTTATGAATGCTTAGGATTATTTAGTTTTTATATTATTCGTTTATTCTTTACAATGTTAGTGACGGTTAGTGACGGATTAGGGATACAGAGTATCACCACCCCTAGTCATCCCCTGGTTGAGGTAAGAGCGGACTAAGGAAGCAAACTACGCAGGACAATAGTACTGCAAAGAGAACAAAAACTTGACACCAACACTGTACCAACCCGTCTGACGAGCGTAGTATAGTAGGCCAAAACCTCCTTCCTAATGAGAGACCTATGTTCAGCTGTGGACCATTAAAGGTTGTCGATGATGATGATGAAGTAGGTGTTAGGTTAGGTTATCGTGTTACGAGTGTTAGTAGTTAGTAGGCACAGGGGGTCAAGTTGTCACCTCTATATGTTTAATTGATAAATTTACCTACTGTTTATGAGTTACAATTGAAATTACTTTTCAATATTGTCTATAAATGTAATTGTTCTCTCATTTATCCTGTTCGATGTTAGCTACAGCACTTAGGTAGGTAATTGATTGGTAATACAATTTAGAAGCAAGAGTAGCCACATCCGTCGGCAAGTTGCCGACGGCGCATCTTCGACGTGACTTGCCGTCGGACGTAGGCCCGTAGCAGATGCGTAGATGCTGCGTAGCGCACTACGCCTCGCTGCCTGCTACGGTCGCACTCATTAACAATGCCGAACTAATTAACCACTCGAAAACACGTGAAAAGTCAGCGCGTGAAAACAGACTGAAACAGCATGCACCGGCGGCGCGCCCCGAGCGTACAGGACCGAACGCTACGGTAAGGTTGCCGCCATATTGCCGCATGCTCCGCCCTCTAATGCACGCCGTTATCTCATTGGTTGTTTGCGATAAATTGGGTGGAGCTACCCGTTGCTAAATGTTGCCAGCTTTTTGAATAAATAATTTCAGTAATTTAAGTAATGAAGGCAATTATGGTGTTGTTTAGCTAAGTTTGCGCGGCGGCGAGTGGGAACTTTATATTTATACCGCTCTCTTTATGTACGCCGACGCGCGGTTAATGCGCGCGATCTGTTTACGTAGCGAGCCGGAGCGCGGCTCGATTTATTGCGGCCCACTCCGGTGCACGCCGCGATTTAAACTGCAATTATTTTATGCTATAAGGAAAACATATTGCTTAATATAAATGAGTTTTTAGAACACAATTTATTAGATCAACTTAGATTAATTTCTATTTTGGAAATTAATTTGTAGTATTTCTGGTGCTACTTAGCTAATAGGATCTAAAATGCATCTATTTAATAGAATATATATTTACTGTAGATAATATACACCTAACTTCTTGACGAAAATGTAGTGTGTTAGCTGAACAAGCTAAACAGAAACTCTATCGAGTTTTATGATTTTCCAACTAAAACAAATATGAATGGTAGCACGTCACGGTAGTCCATCAAAGATCTAGTGTCCACACTTCACGGACAGAAGTAAACAGTGACGTCACGAAGCGTCATCAAGCCGATAAAAAGTCGATTTTATTCGCACAAGTTCGGCCAGCTGACTGCGTCCCCCGCCCCGCGCCCCGCCACACCACGCACTGAATTTTCAGTGTGGCGAGATTTCAGGGGGAGGGAGATAGCTATAGGGTGGATGAGTGCGTGTGAGGGAGACGAGTGTATGGGGAGAGCGCGGCGTCGAGACCGGCGAGATGGGCGGGCGGCTGTTGGATGATGTATAGAGTGGTGGAGTTAGGTTCAAATTGCTCCGGGAAGTGGCCGAGATTAGAGCCAGCGCGGGCCGCACCGCGCCGCGTATGTAAGCCCACTTAAGACTGTTTTTAATACTAGTATTTTTTACGCGATTCCGACAGGATTTAGCGGATAAGCGACGTCGCCGCGATCGTGCGCTTTGATTTATCGGTATCGGATTCGTATACGGTTTGTTCTCTGTGTTTACGTTAGTGGGTGACGGCCGGTGCTTGACGCTCGTAATCCCGTGGCTTGTACCAGATTATGACGGATATCATCGGATTTCGTGTACACACACTGTGAGAATCAGCTTTCCGAGGAGTCATCGGGGTGTCATCCTTTGTCCAACTGTAACGTCTAACTGTGAGTATCACTGTCACATGTAGCCGGCTTCTTCTCACGACAGGAGGATCATCCAACTCTTCACACAATATACAATGTATGAATGCATGACACGAACTGTCATTTCTGTTGGTGTTGAGCTTATAAATCTTCATTTCACAAAGTTAGAATTTTGTTTCGTAGTTCTTATAAGAATCTTATTAAAGTCACTGAAACAGAGCTAAAAAACTGATTATGTTTATTATATAACTAAAAGATAACCCTGAAATTGCTGTACTAATTATGTTGGCAAAGTCCAAAAAAACATGTGCGTTGTACTTACAGCCAGTTAGATATAAATTGCCACATATTTTTATTCTACATTCATATACAAGTAATATAATGATGAATCGTGATCAAGTGATTATTTTTATACAGTCATGTAAACAATAAAATACATTTATAATGGAATATACTTTTATTTATTTTAAAATAGAATATTCTAACTCAATAAAAATTAAACCCGCGGCTAGGAAGCTTTCTGTTGAATGTTATCCCGCCGCCGCAAATAGCGACGCATTTTTTTAAATAATGTTTTATGATAGCTTACATTTAATTTATACAAATATAGGATTAAATTATTCTCCGATTCCTTGCCAAGTAATGTTAAGTTAATACGCATCTTATATTTTATCCATCTTAAGTAACTTGCTGGACTTTAAATGGCCGCTGATCTACTCTTGGTTTTCTACATGGTCTTAATTTTCTTAACTCTGAAGCCAGTGTTAGGTAAGTTTTATGTAAGTTAATGTCAAAGATTTCTCAAAATAATAACAAGCTATTTGTTTCATTTTTACATGAATAACATCGTAATTAAATTGTAATATTTAAAAGAGAATTATACTAGAATTATACTATACGGAGATTAGGTATTTATTTTATTATACAATGTGTCTTTCTATTTAAGATGTGGAAATTTGAACCATGCCTAAATAATATTAGGTAGGCAGATATAAATACATATTAAGTAGGTATATCTAAATAAAATTACAAAAAAAGAGATTAACAAGTTGCAGGGAATCACTGTACTTTTTACCTACTAATAATTTAGTTGAAAGATGTTGAAAATTCAAGGAAACTGAATTTAAAAAAATAGAAGGACTAATTAATATTGTTTTTAAATACCTTGTTAAAAAATTACATTTTATTTTTAGCTTGAAATTATCTATTTTATTTTTGACTTGATTTGACTAAACTTTTTATTTTTATGATGACAAGAAGTAACAGAAAGAGCTTTGTAATTCATTTGTTCATAAAATTTATATAAACTTAAACCGTAATAATATATAAAAAATAATAATAATGACATGCTCGAGCTATTGCTTATACACCCCAATCCAACTCATTATCCCTTTCCCTTGAATGTCTAGAGACCTGAGGGAATATAGAGTATATAGAGTCTAAAAAAAAATACTATACTACTGATCTCAAGCAATAGTTATTGGTGGCAGATACATCTATGGTAGACTAAATATTTCCACACTACCTCCAGTTTTTTTTACAACAATGTTCTCATACCTTACTCGTCTTCTGTGAAACATCTCGGCGTTTTTATTAAGTTTCATGTCATGGACTACACATGTAACTGAGGTAAGTACAAAGTCTTTCATCATTAGTCATTATCATTCCCTAAAGAGCGTTCAAAATTTTCGACCCTTTCAAACTAAAATCTATCTTTCACAACCCTTCTCCTTCCCCTTTTAGACTATACTGATGTCTCCTTTCTCGACTCTACTGAAGAACTTTGATATAAGTTTGAGCGATTGCAGAATTTGTGCATTCGCTTTATATATTATGCCTAAGAAAGTATGATCATGTGTCGGAATTCCGCAAGCAACTCAAGTGGCTACAAACTCGTCGAGATGTTCATATAGTTACTTTACTGTATTCGGCTCTTCATAACCGTACCTATCCTGTAAATTTACTGTGGAATTCTCTTCCCCACTCCATACGCGATAGCCCATCCTTGAGTGTTTTTAAGAGGCGAATCGGGGATTTTTTCCTATCTCAGCAGTAAAAGACTAATATATATATGTATGAAGTTATTAGGTATATAAATGTTACATTGGTTGTAAATTTAATGTATAAACTTGTGTTATATTTTAGTTTATTTACATGATATTGGGTTATTTCGTTTATATTTCTAATTCTGTATATTTTCTAAAATTTACTCTGTACACACGACTCTCTCTTGGGTTAAGCTCGCCTTTGTGCCTACTATTCCCTAATGTATTTTTGTTATAAATGTTTATATTGTTTACATAAGAATAAATAGATAAATATTATATTTACTACTAGTTACTACTATATTTTGTACATGGGTGAGTACACTCTCTCATGTCTCAGAGCACGAATGTCAAGTTTATTGGATAAAGTAGGATGAATAACTCCGAAGAGAGAGATACCAGCTATTAAGTACATTTCTTGACGATTAATATAACAGTACTTACCTAACGAAACCAAACAATGGATTACCTAGTAGAAAATATTTTTAAGATTATTTTTGAGCAAGTGTCAGCAAACATAACTTCATAAACATATACCTACCGTTAACAATATTTCTCTTACTATTGACAGATAAGTGATAAAAATATTACACCTTCGGAGTTGTATCTCTAAAGTAGTAAAAAAAGTGTAATAATAAGAAAAAAACCGGTATTTCCGGACCGATACGACCTCCAAACCACTCCTTCCTCACAGGTCAGCAACGCGACTGGCCGGCAATGTAACTCATGAGCTGCAAGCGTTCATGGGCGGCGGCAGTCGCTTTCAATCTGGTGACCCGTCTGCTCGTTTGCCCTCTCTTCCCTAAAAATAACCTTAACACTAGAGAGCTAATAAAAGTTATTTGTTAATTACCGTGGGATAGCCATGTTTAAGCTAAATAGGCCGGCCGGCTACGGCCTCACAGAAAACTGGTGTTAAACAATTTTTTCGATACTCTGCATCGAGTGAGTTACCAGGGCCCTTCCTCCTCCTCCTGATTCTGGGGGAGGACTTAAACTGCGGCATCGCACTTATAACTCTTGAGTCAAGGGTGTCCATGGGCGTTGTTGATTACTTACCATCAGAAGACCCGATTGCTCGTTTGTCCTCTTATAGCTACCTTAAAAATATATTTTAAAACCTATTTTCCTTTCCCGAACTGAAATAGAGAATTTGCTCAAGAGTTTGCTGCCGAGCAAAATGTTGTTTGACTTATGTACTGGATGTGTGTGTGTGTATGATGTTTGTACCTAGTATTAAATATTTTACTTTATATTAAACTGAAACTAATTGCTATCAATATTTATAAAAATGTTAAGTTGGTTTGTGTATGATTTAAAACTCAAAAAGTTAAACACTGTGCTTGAATGTTGACAAGATATGTAACTCGCTTCAAAGGTTATTTTTATCTATTTTTCGCATCATTTTTCATCTTCATTTTTCATCAATGCAAGCACAATGTACCACAGTAAAGCGTCTAAGTAGTATAAGTATATATATAAGAAGTTTTAAATAAAAAAATAAGATTTGTTTAAGCTTTATAAAACTGTTGGTCTCCTAATAGTTTTACGAAGAAATCAAATTAGATAGATTAATTGTATTTTATTTTAACGTAATATCCGGAAACTTAACGATCGTTTTTCTCAAAAGTTTTCTATTAAAATATACAGTGGCGTTTATCCAAATTATTGTGTTTTAAATAATGACACTAAGTATGTTCAGTGAATACGTATTATATAAATAATACTAGCGCAGTGTACCAAAATACGCATTTTCTTTTGTATAATATACTACTATATAATAGACTACCTACTTATATAAATCAAAATAGCTTATTAATTATATATATATATATATATATAATATTATTAAAAAAATCACGAACGTTATCAGGAGCAGTGAAAGGGATGAAGGATATATCTTTCATCTTAAAGCTAGTTTGAAAAAAATTAAAACTTTCGGTGTTAAAAAAAATTCTTTTAATAACGGAGCAAATGAACTATGAAAATTAATATTTATTTTTGCTAAGTGAGTATATATCCCTCTTTGGTTGGGTTTTTGTTTGAACTACGAACATTATGTATTTGCTACACTTGATTCATTTCATTAGCTAATGCTTTAAAAAAAATAAAACACATTTTTAACCGTCAGCGGACATTTTTATGAAAAGGATATTAGTTAAAAGATTAATTACAATATGTGATCAAATATACCTACTGATATCCTGTTCCCACTGACTGAAGACCGCCTGGCGTTCGAATTTTGACTGTTTTGATTGTCTATCGACCATCTAATCTAAGAGACTTTTCATACTTTTCAAGACGAAACACCTTTGGACTATAGACTCCAACAACGCACTTGTGACTTTTGTGTTGCAGGTGTCCATGGGCGGCGGTAGTTGGTTACCATCAGGTGACCCGTCTGCTCGTTTGCCCCCTTATCCCTTAACAAAAAACTTTGTATAGGCGTAACTCACACAATTTGAATAACCTTTTCCGTAAAACCATTGAGTTATGTAGCTATTTTTATTTTAATTGACTAAATTTACTAATTCGAATCTTTCGCAAAGTCACCAATTTATACCCAATAGATTTTTTTTCAAACTTTATTTCAAATTCACGAAGTTAGGTCCTTTACCGTAGTTTTGCGGCTCTTCAAATTTACTTGAATACGAATAATCGTTAAAATGTTCGAAAAATCGAAGTTATTAATAACGAGAGATTTAAAATTCATCTGACATCCAACTCTCAACGAAAACGCATAATTAAAATTAAAAGAATGTAAGTTAATGTAATTTTAAATAAATCTTTGTAGGCAAAACTCGCTCGTGTTCAAGTCTAGTATACTAAGATTTACTAGTAAAACCTATGATGTGCCATTACACCGGCTTTTATAGTAACATATATAAATCTGTAAAACTGTAATCGATTAGTACATACTAAGAAATGATATCGAAATCACTTAAGAATCAGATATTTTAGTAATCGATTTCTTTGACCCCATCGCTATACTTCAATCTGTCAGAACTGTCAAACGATACCTCTTAGATTAGATGGACTATAGTTTTATTTTATTGAGCGTATAACTTGAACTGTCATTGTAGAGACTTTTGGACTATGACAGTATATACTGCATCCCCAATGTGTTAGATACCCGTTTTTATCTAATTTTAAACTTTAAAGAATAAAGTTTTTAACATTTTAGATTTCTGTTCTTCTTTATGCGTCATGCATATCATACATTATTTTATTTTTTATGTAACTTTAAGGATTTTTAATACGGTAATTTAGTAACAATGTGTTTAATACAGTTTTGAAATCTGTCAACGGAATAACTAGTTTTAAAGCTATTTCTGTGCAATTTGAGAGCAATTCATTGAGAAGAGTTTTAAAAATTGCGATTTTAGAACAATAACATTTTTACTTTTACTTATTTACTTTATACTTTGTTTAAATACATTGCATAAAGCGGACTTAATGCCATAGGCATTTTCTTCCGGTCGACCTTTGGGTGATGCAGAGCTGTGTGTGTGGCAGGTGTATAATTAGAGCAGATGAGATAAATTATTTTAAATTGTTATCAGTTGCAAGATGTTACACTACGTAGATACACTAAGAATATAATTTATACGTACTTTATATAACTACATATATATATATAATTTATTGTTTTAAAATATATATTCACATTATTGAGAAATAGTACCTACATTCAGATTATACAGTTCCTAAAATTAAAAAATAAACAATTTCAATTGAAGACATTTTACTTAGGTAAATCTAATGTTACATTATCATTTTAAGATTAGACTCACGTTTTTAGGTCTTTTAGTAAAAGTATTTACGATAACAATTTCGGTAATGTGTCCTTGTTGTCGAATGAAATATACAAACTGTTATTTTCATTACTTTGTTTTAAATTCCTCTAAAAGAGTTGGGATGTACTGTTATCGAAATATATGTACCACAAGTGAAACTGTAGATTTAGGTACGATCATATTGAAGTAACGAATAAATACATCAGAAACTCAAACCTATTTTCTAAAATCGTAATATAATTCAATAAATTATTCTGACTAGGTAATATTATGTAAACGAGAGTGACATTTGAAATTTTTGACACCCATTGTCAGGGCAAAGGGCATAGTATATTTTTATATAGAATACCATTATTAATCTTCTGCCCAAAAATATAGATCGGGTGCATAAACGCATTCTTCCAGGAGTTCGAGACGACACTTAGGTAGTAGGAGAGTCAAAAAAGTTAAAACCAACTCTGGAGTTCACGTCTTCAACACGATAGGGATGATTCCATCGGGACCACTCGACTTATGAATATCGAGGGAAAAGAGTGCTTTACGCACTGATTTCTGGGTGAACTGGATTGCCAGCATACAGCCAGTCGTAGGCAAAGCTGGTGTGAAATTAAAGTTAAACTGAGTTCAGTTTTAACAATGTAAACCATTTTTATGGCATAGGGGGCAAACCATCAGACGGATTCCCTGATGTTGTTGAGTCCTGGTAACCTCACTCGGTAAAAAACAAAGAAGGAATTGTTTAACACCAGTTTTCTGTGAGGCCGTGATATCACTCCGGAGCCGGCCAATTTAGCCTAAACATGGCTATCCTACAGCAAATAACATATCTTTTGTTGTGTTTAATCGTCAAGAAATGTACTCGATAACTGATAAATGGTATCTCTCTCTTCCCAGTTATTCATTCTATTTTATTCAATATAACTGACAATCGCGCTCTGAGACATGAGAGAGTGTACATATTTACATTTGTCTTCTCAGATAGCCTCTGGATTTTTTGCCCAGGATCGTTAACTGTAGCGCTAAGTTTTAAATGCAGTCATGTGTTTACCATCGTAGTCTTTTTGCATTTTTTGGCGATAATACACTCTCCTAAGGTTCGATACTTATATATATATATATATATATATATATGTATATTAATTATTAATGTATATTAATAACTGGTCTTATCCAGCCCCGTTACACCCCACATCACAGATAACTGTGAATAGATTAGCAAAAAGGTATTAATTATTAATGTCTTTATTGGTTTTCTTAATAAAAACCCACCCAGCAGAATGTCAAGAAGTAGGTTAAGCTACTTATAATAGGCAGTATAAGTAATAAGCTTTGGTTAATCATAATGGCGCTACCGGAATACTTACTGATATTAGTTGATAGTAAACTGTTTTTTTTACGAATAAGAAAGTAAAACATGTTCGATGTCTGTTCCTATTTGCCAAAACCAATACAACAACTTAGTATAAGGAAGGGGTTAGATTTTTATATTATTGAAGAAAATGTATTCTGACGATTATCATTAAATTGTTCATTGTGAGCAAAAAGTTATCTTAATGAATGTCTGAAGGAAATCGATTAATGTTGTTTAAATAATCGATTACATGTTAATATTGTGAAAAACGTCCAAATCCTCAATTTTTTTACTTAAATAATTCTATAGATAGTATATGTAGATATACCTACTATAACAAGTCATACCAGTGACATGCAGTAAATCTTTTAATCAAATAAAAATAAAAATAAAGTTCTTTGTTCACTTTTTTATTAATGATCCTCATTATTTTATGACCGACATATTTGTTAAAGGTTTATCAAATCCTATCTTATATAAAACTGGAAAGAAGGAAAACCCGGAACCAATTTGACTTCACGATATTTTATAATCAAAGAAAGTATTGTGAGTTCGTGTGAAGGCAGACTTTAAACTATCCACTTGTCTAAAAAAAGATATCACTACCAAAATTATATTAAGAATGTATGATGATGTCTGGATTCAAATTTAAATGGTACCTTGAGTAGAACCAATTCAATATATTGTAATTATAGAAATTGGTTCACAAAAAAGCAATGATTTTTTTAGATTCGCCTGATATAAGCATTATGCAAAAAATGTTCAGATCAAATTAAAATATCCTTCAGCGATCGTAAGTTCGTCATAAATGCTACTAAGTCCTGCTTCAGAATTTATATATAATATTGTTTCTATAGTCATAAAGTTTAAAATAAATCCGAAAAAGTAGATACATAAATTAATGCTCCAATTAAATTAAAAACCTCAGGCTACATCTACATAGAAATTGAATTAAAACATGACCAAGGTACCATGTTCTAACAAAAAATAACCGTAACAAAAATTAGGTGTTGGCGCGCCGCGGGCCCTATCAGCACAATGATAATTTTATCAGTGTGTTATATTGATAACACAGATAAATTGACATGACGTCGGTCTATAATTTCACTCCCGTGTTCGTGGTTACGCCCAAAATAGTAGTAAAGTAATAATTATAACTCCTAGTATTTGAAGTCACTAGTTGTATGGCTGTTGATTAGTTAGTAGGAGTTATTACTAGTAAGATCAGAGAGGAATGAAAAAATTAGAATAGTGAATTTATTTATAGTATAAATGTAGGTAAATGAGATAAAAAAATTAATCAGCATATCGGTTAAGAGCGGCTACCAATGTTGTAAATATGGAATTGAATTTTATAGCTTTATTTTTGCTTGAAATCGCCTAAAGGTTTTTGTATGCGACCGTTATATTTAATAACTATTATAACTTCATACATCTCGCACACGGCTGTCTGATCGCAAACTAGGCAGAGCCCGTATGGTAACCAGACTGCTGATAAACATACTTACTTATATATTTCTAAATACATCTATACTAATATTATAAAGCTGAAGAGTTTGTTTGTTTGTTTGTTAGTTTGTTTGTTTGAACGCGCTAATCTCAGGAACTACTGGTTCGATTTGAAAAATTCTTTCAGTGTTAGATAGCCCATTTATCGAGGAAGGCTATAGGCTATATATCATTACGCTAAGACCAATAGGAGCGGAGCACCAATGAAGAATGTTTCAAAAACGGAGAAAATTTATTACTATTGAGAGACGCAGACGAAGTTGCGCGGGTCAGCTAGTACATAATATAGATAAATTACACCCAGACACAGAACTAATGATCGTGCATCGAGCAGTCAGCCCATCGAAATTACCTCCTTTTTTGGTTTATTTTAAAAACAACCAATAAACAAATACAATTTTCAATTATGTCTGCCAACGATGTGTTATTAGTGTTACAAATATATGTATTTATATAGGTATATAGATTCAACTAAAACTTTATTACAAGGAAAGAAGACTTGCAAATTATGTTGAATTAAATTCTGAAATATTTTCTTACGAAACTCAGAAACAGAATTAGCAGCTAGCCCAACATTTTTAATGGTTATATAAAACATTTCCCTTTACTACCTAAACTGCAGTGTTACATTTTTAAAGTTAGAAAACTATGTAAGTCTTTTGTCCTTTGTCATAAGTCTCAAGACATGGAGGCAGTCAGACATTATTACCAACCTAATTTGGGTGGGTGGAACAGAAAACTATTAACATTATAGAAGACAACATAAAGTAGTTTATTTTATTTTGGTAAGCGACTACCGCAGCCGGTAGAAGTATAAGTGCGTTGACATCATTTTAGTGCAAAGTTACTGAAGTGGAGGGGGGGGGGGGGGGGTGTCAAGCTTTTGCTAATCTTACTCGCTCGGTGAAAAACAACCTAAACATTGCTTAAGGCCAGTTTTCTGTAAACCCGTGGTATCACAACGGTTCAGCCGACCCATATGTCCTGAAGTATAGCTCTCCTGCTGAGGTGAATAATGATTGGTTATCGGGCTACTTCATAAGGAAAGTCTCACGAAGATAACACAAACAGATCTTATCTACAGATCGAATTTCTTACCGATGTCAATGGTTACAACGATATCAATGACAATGCTACATCACGTTATCGAAGATACCGGCACAAATAGATCGAATCAAATATTTACCGACACCGCTATCTGAGGGTGACATGTGTTTTACACGCATCATTATGATAGTCGAACAAACTTGTACTAATATTTTATTTTTGTTAGACAAGACACTCATGTGATACAATGAAGAGTTTCCGATAATAAACTCTTGTTATGATACTTATTGATCGTGGATTCACTCGCTGAAAAGTATAATTTTTACATATCTCGGGTACAGTAAGTACTTTTTTCTGGATGCAAAGTAATATTTGTTCTTCTTTGTATCGCTGACAACGTGTATGAACATTTCTTGGTGATCGGATGAACGACATGTCAAAAATAAAGTACATTGACTTTCATAAGTATATTATTTGCTAACCCGCGCCTTCAAGTATTTTAATTCCTCTAGTTTTTGTCTGGTTAAAAACTATGTGCTTCATTATGAGCCTGGTAATATTTCTACAAAATTTGATGCTGGTCGGGTGAACGTAGTTTCCGTACCATTGCCTGATCCGATCCATTGATTTTAATATTAAAGAATATGAAGAAGAAATCAATAAATTAAAAGGATTTTTCTATAAAAAGTTACACAGAATTTACAAATAAAATTCCGAAAATTATTTAAAAGTCTGATTTCTCTTTCTTCTCTTCTTTGGGAATACCGTTTAATCTCAACAATTAATAAAATGTACACTCCTCTAATGCCAACACTCTTTTATTTGACGTGGACGACAATACATTTCTCAGCACAGGTGGATGAGTTCGCTAACACTCGATCCCAACAATGAGCCATCAAACCAAACCGACTTCGAAGTAAAATTCGAACGAAATGGCGTTTTAATAGAGCGAAGCACTCTCGCCAACTTGAATCTTTGGGCTTAAAAAAGGCTTTATATCGGTTTAAAGGGATGAGAGTGGCTTAAACGACTCGATTGCTGCTTTTGGCCAATTACTCACCGCCTACTCAAGATAACAATCGTCTTGTGTGAAACATAATGTCGTCAACATTCATTATGATATTTTTATAGAACTGAAGTGTTTCCTTTGTAGTTTATTTAAACGATCTTTTTTTTCTTGTTGTATTGGTATATATATGGGCAACTCAATACCATGATTTTATTTTTTTGTGAAGAGGGAATGATAATTTCGTAATGGTTATGTTATTTTAAATATTGCAACTCCGTTAAAAAAAAAAATATAATGAATAAAATTAAAATTTTATCATAATATTTATGTAAATAAAAAAACAGTGCTAAAAAGCATATGCAGCAATTGCAGCAAATGTTGGCATTAGCACTTCGACAGAACATTTTTGCACTTTTTGCTGAATATTGAATTCCCGTCGTCAGACAGACACTACGGCGAATTAAAAAGGCAATTAAAGCTATAAATCAGTTGTGGAGGTTATTTTTTCTGCTACTGCCTTTCATAGCCATTACGGAGGTTTTATAGGTTCACTGAAAACACCGATGCCCATCCAGACAAGGCTATTTGAAATATGAAAGTTGTAAAGTGATATATCTCCATCAGCGCGTTTTTTATGGCGTTTGTTTTTTTTACTGCTCAAACATCGCCGTGAGTATTGCTCTATATCATGCTTGATATTTTTATTGAAGTTGATATATTCACTGGAAGTTGTGTTTTATTAGGAAGTTTGTAGTTGTTTTTTAAAGCTTGTCGTATTTAACCAATTTATTCAAGATTTATTGGCTACGTTTAGTTAGTATTAATGTAGAAATTTTTCTTTTTGTGTTTGTTTGAAAAGATATTTGTTCTTATTGTTGTAACTTCTTCATGACTAAAGATGGTGTACTAAATCAGGTTATTTCAGTATCATCCTGAAGCCTATCTGTCATTTCACGTCGTCTGGAGACTGTCATTTTCACTTTTCTCTCTAAAGCAATAATGGTAAAACAATATTAATAAGGTAATAATGAATGTAGTGAATAAATTCACAAATAAATTTTAGTCAATAAGTTCACTAAAATATGACTAAATTAACTAAAATATTTATAAATACATATCATCTCCATGTCATGTGCCATGTCTCCACACTTAATACTAACTTAGTATGAAAGTTTTAAGTTATATATTTTAGACCACTGCCTTTACTAGTCAGGTCTAGAAGATAAGTAAGTATTTTTCTTTCATGATTTATTAAAAACTGAGTTATCAGAAATCGTCTTTCCGTAAGGTAACACTTGATCAATAAACATGATCTTCTTGATTCTATATCCAGACAGTCATCATCATCAATCAACAACAGCGTTTAATAGTCTACTGCTGGACATAGGTTACGCTTTAGAAAGGAGGTTTTGGTCAGACGGCCAATTTGACACAACCGGCAAGTTTTCCTTCTCTTGACAGTGCTTGCTCTTACGAGACCCACGGGATGAATAGAGGTGGTGACATTCTGTATTCTTAATCCGTTAACACACGGACAGTATGACAATGTAACTAATCCTGACAGTCTGCCTCTGACCATAAAACGATGAATTTTATTCAAAATTTGTTGATCAAACAACCGCTAACAGCTACACCACTATCGCTGTTCTAGCGTTTGTGTAATAGTCTGGACACTCTTCATTCTTCATAAATACTTTGGCATTAGTAGTATCTAGTTAATTAGCAGTCAGTACTTGCTTTTATATATGAAAGGGCTTAAAAATCATGTAACTACACTATTTATAAGGTTTTTCCCTAACACCGTATGTTTGTTTGCCACCTTGGTAATAATTGACCTGTTTATTATACCTAAGTAACCCCATATGTCTACTAATACTTGAAGTAAATTATTTGTATTCCATTTTGAAGCAAATATTGCGCAAGTAAGAATTAGATGTTTGGAATAGTACTGTTGTACTGACACACTGAACACTTAATTGATTTTTAAAAAAGATGTGTTTTAATTTAGTAAATAAGCATGCCTTTCGTGGTATGGAAAGTCCAGTATATAAGTAAACCTGACAAGTTCTGTTCTGTTTAAACTTCCACTGGTCAAGTAAATGACATAACACATTTAAAATCCCACAATGTTAATGAAATAAAATCGCAAATTAAAAAAAGTAAAACCAGTAAATTGAACAAAGTTACTTTGCACACATATCGCAGAGAGTAACCAATATCTTTCTTTTCAGTGTCATCGGGAATGGCGACCAGCGCGTGAGTCTGTACTCACGTCTATTCTGTCGCTCGAGCGGCGTTTCCACAACCGTTAACACAAAGCATCAACATTCACCTCCGGGTGTACAAAGAGGCGCTGGCGGCCGGCATGGAGCCGCTAAGCGAGAATGGGCTCTGTTTATCAGAGCTTGAACTCCACGGAGGCGGACATTTGCACGAGTCAGTGGCCGCGTCGGTGGGGTCCGCGATATCCAGCCTCATGGCCCCTCTTCATCATGAGCCACAACATACGCCCCTGCATCATGCTCCGCCGTTACATCATGAACCGCTGGAAAAACTTAAGTGTAAGTAATTTTTAGTTGTTTACCTAACTTGTGTATTTTGGATCATTTCGTTACATTCAAAGCAGTTCGTTCCATTTTAATAATTTCAGTTAGCAAGCCAGATTGTGTGTACCGTATTAGTATAGTAGGTGGTTACTATTCGTTTTTTTTTCTACAATAACGATAATAATACGATTTTTTCGACACAAAAATCTTTACAAAAGTAACTAATCTCTTTAAATCAACTGATAATATTTAATTATTGTCATTAAGCTCGTGCTTAATTTAAATGAAAAACAGTGAAGTAGAAAAAATCAGGATTAAAAAGAACAAATATTCACCAAAGCCTCTTTCAGGTTTAGCTTTTATTCTGAACCTATCTTATCTGCATATTACTGGGTCCCCGCAAAATTACGACGCTTAAATAATATAATTTTACCCTGAACTCAATTAAATAAGGCATCTCACGTATACTGATCTGATCTGGATCGAAAGCTGTCTATGAAAGTGCATAGCGAAGCCGATGAGCGAGAGCCGGATAAGTTTACATGTTTATTGAAATCTATGCTCCAATAGTACACTGCGTCTAAGGACTAGTTCTGCTTAGAAATATTTTTAGTCTCAGACTGAAAACATTTCTTTGCGTAATACTTTTACTGAAAATAAATAAGACATACTCAGAAAATGTTATTAAACCGATATGCCCCAATCACATCGATTCGTTTCCATGAACCAGCGTGGATTTTCCTCGGATTTCTTATATTGGCGAATAAATCCCATTTTAAACTCCACCCGGCCAGTAAATAAAATAGAGGGGTGTTTCCGTGTTTCATTTCGTTGGCGACGCGTGCTCGTACGATCTACTCATTCCTCTGGCGTTTTATTTTTATGAAGATGTGTAGCGCCTCCTGTACTTACAGATACGAGACCTAACAGGGATTTGGCGAGGTAAATAAATGCACTCTTCTTTTTTTATATATATCCGATGTAACTGAATTCGAATTTATTGAATTTTATAAAAGTAATTTGTGCACAAATCTTTTATGGATACGTAATAACGTTCATCAAATCAAACAACTAAATCACTATATTAAATGAGTTTTATATGCCTGCAAGTACATTGGTAAGTGGTCGACGGCTGGGGCCATCGAATCTGAAGTCGGAAAAACGAATAATAATTATTCCTAGAGTTTGATAGTTTCTGTTCTTATTTAGCAATACTCAACAGTTTCCTTTAATCTTTATGTGTGTATTGTACACTAATCTATATGAGGTTTGTTTAAATAAATGATGAACTTTGATGATGATTATTACTGCTGCTGATGATTACTGCTAGACGGACAACTCATGATAAAATACAATAATTTTAGTGTATTAAAGATCCATAAGCACACTTATTTCCTATTGAAAATAATTAAGAACGTCAGTACTTGAATAATAATGAAGAAATTAACAACAGTTATCGTAAATTCAACTCTAAACAAGATGACTTAGTAGATGTATTTCATTCATGTTACTTCTGTCACTTAAACTCATTTTCTAAACTTATCCAAAATTTATAACTAAAAATTAAATAATGTTCATTGGTTCGAGCACCTAATACGGAACTGGTTGATTATTATTTATTGAGTTCATAAATGTACAATTCAGACAATTATGAGCTTCAAGTTTTCAAGGCAAAATAAATAAGAAAAAAAGATCGGAATAATCATTACTCAAGAAAAGGGCTTACATGTCGAACAGGGACCGATATCAGTGCAGACGAAGCCGTGGGCTGAAGACTAGTTTTTAATAACACGAAAAAAAAAACTTTAAAAACTAAACTTAAAAAAAAATTAAAAAGACAGTTGTTTGGCAATAAAAAAATAATGACCGAATCAACACATGACTACGGAATTATTGCACGTGTAAGATAATATAATGACTATATTTATGACATCGTAGTGAATGGTGAATAAAAAGCGCAGTGTATCGTTACAGGCCATCGGACAATGATTACCGTGACGTAATGTGGGCACTTTTGTGTCAGTGTGTATACAAAATTAGGGATTATTCACCTCCCGCCCGCGTGACGCGTAATTCTCCGCTTCGGTTACGTCAATAACATGTCATATTTCATATTCGAAATTTAATATTACAATATTATATTCGTATTCCATATTTGAAATTTAATATTGTTATGTTATTTGACATTCATTTTCATTGATAGTTACTATACTTTTTGCAACGTTGCACCTATTTTCTTCAAATACTTTATGGATGATTTTTGCTAGAGGATGGCTAAGTGCTCACATACTCTTTTAACGATACAGAGTTTGATAGTTAGTCAACATGGCATGCCCTGTCTTATCCATCAGTATATGTAAACATACACAACTGATGCATAGTCGTTGTTTACGAATGCAGACGTCTTCGTACATACTTGTTTGCGGAGCATTTGTATGACAGGGTTTGTATGAGCTATTTGTAGGTATATGACACACGCTATACACACTTATATGATTAGCGCAAAACGATTTGAATGCCACATGAATCATTTACTTTAACTAAACGATAGATTCTTAAACCAATTTTTAGTCTCGTAAGTAGTCAATTAGTGATCCAAAAAATGTTACCAATTCCATTTAAAAATAACAATCGATTTTACTTAAAGGTTATTAACATAAACCTGCTGCAGTTATAGTCTTAACCAACTGTCAAAGATAAACGAATGGACAGAGTACAAAAATGTTTCAATGAAATAATATATACCGAAATAGCTGATAGGAATACTGATACCCATAAGTATTCCTACATAATACAAAAGTGAATTTCGAAAATTGCGATTTCAAACTCGAATCTTAGGTTCCTCGTTTGAAATTGAATAAAGGATCATTCTACAAAACTTTCTTACTTATCCAGGCTCAAATTGCCTTCGGTTCGGTCTGTATCTTAGCGTTCCTTCTATTCATCCTTTATAGAGAATTTAACGGCTGAAATTAATTTAAATACCATTATCACTTGCAAATTCTTTAGATGGGGCGCGGGGCTAATCCGATAGTTTTTACAAAAACATCAATATCAGATTATGCACCCCCTGCATGTTTAGTTACGCAATTAGTCATGCCGCAAGGGATGCTATTCAAACACCGAGAAAGATGCTCTACATAATAAAACTTTGATATTTTGTTTATTTTTAATACTTAAGTCAATTGATCCATACTAGAATGATAATTACAGTTTCTTCATAAGTGGAAATCAAGTATTATAAGGTATTGAAAAAAATAACATTTTCTTTTGACGTAAAAAGAAGAGCATCGCATATACGACATCATACAATGCGTTTGTACTTTGAGCTATTACGGTCCCAGGGTCAAGTTTTATTCAAACCAAACGCTATTCTTTATTAGAAACATTAACAATTTTTATAAAAAAGAGCATAAATATATTTACTCTTAAAAATATATACTAAAAAAGAATACATTTTTACAAATTACACGTGAGGGCAAAGTAAACGCACCGATTTGTAATCCATCACCCTTGGACAAAAGGGACAAAAAGAGCAACAGAGGCAATCATTTAAAGTCAATTCGAATGAGACACCATCCGTCTCTCTCTCTCAACTTAATGTTTTTTATTGCAAAAAGTTTTGTCTCTCTCTTTCAGAAAAAAACAACCCTCCAAAGTCGGTGGAGCATTATATTGCGATGATTAGGCTTGCACTTGCCGCTTTTGCCATTGAATTTAAATGGGGGATTAAAATGCTACTGTGTGCATTGTATTATTAAAGCTCTATTGTGCGTTAGTTCATTAAGCGATTGCTGTCGTCATTTTGTCTTTATTACACTACACAAGTTTCAAGATAAAATCAAAAGTAAAAATATACATCATAAATTTATTAAAAATGGTTATAACATTATTTTTGTTCATAAAAATTAGTAATTTAACTATAAGTAAAGTTTTTAGAAAAATTATATTTTTCTTTAATCGTTTGCTGCATCTTTCTAACATCTTGTGAATACCTAACTGCAGTGAAAACAAATACACAATGTTAGGTAAACTTTAGTATAATAATATAAATAGATACTAACCTTTTTACCAAAATAAAACCCTTTTTATTATGCACTTGGTTAGTGTTTACAGCTATACAGCACATATAAAAATATATGTGTAGATAGATATTATAAAAACATCTCAGAAATATTTTTTAAACGTATAGGTACAAATGTACCTACGTATTTCTATCTTTTTTTCAGCATATCATGATTGGATCGTAAAATGTCTTTGAAAATTTGTCTCATTTCTTCTATATGCGGTTAAAAATCCCATCTGTTCTGCGTATGATATTAGCCCCTCCAAGCTTATCCGTCGAAGATTGTTCCTATATCCCCAGATTTTTATAAAATAGGCGAAAAACACGTTTCGTGGCTTTAATTTAAAATTGATCAGGTTTTGCGAGATCTTATTAAAGCCTGCTCGTACGTTGATTCTATCGGTACCTTTTTTTTCACCTCAGCCGGCGTTAAATCGAAAGCGGATCTCATTATTTCCTTTCAACAAAATATGGAAAATTAATTATGCGGGATTTGAATACACTGCGTTTTTCCCTTATTTTTAAATTTTATATAAAAACGATAATTAATTTTAGGTTGTGTTTAAAGTATACATTTATCTTTCCCCACCATGATTCTTTGTTTAAAACATTAAGGGTTAGATGACCATATCTCTGCCTTGTTTCTAAATTAGGAAAATTATAATTGTTTATTTTAGAAAAAACGAAAATCAGTCATGAATTTTTAATTATTTTTGGCTGTATACAATTTTGGAAAAAATCTTCCAAAGGTGGAAAATTAGGAAATGAAAGACGGTTTATTATGATATATTTAGTGATGCTTTTTTAAACGCTAATGATCATCTAAACATTGGGTTCAAAACCATCTAAACAACTAAAATTACTTTTACTGTATTCTACGGTATTATTTTAAATCAAAATCATTATCTTGATAACATAATCTCTTATATTGCCACTTAAACATATTTATTAAGGAGAACACATATTGTTCTCATCCACCAACCAACTTGGTGGTTAGAAGTTTGTCAAACAAAGAATTGAGAAGTTAGGCGAGCACGTAATCGTCCATTTTGTGAGGTGAAGGATTACAAGTTGCCACAGTTTAAGATGTTACGCTCGTTTTAGACTAATACACTAAGTAATGTGATTATGTGTTTCACAATGTGTATTTATTTTCATGAATTCTAACCTATAATCATTAAGTTGTAGCAAAGTCGTGTGCAAATCTAGTTGCAGAGAAACCAAACGTCCTCGAGAACATCCAAATGCCCAATCTTGGGTTGAAGAATGCATTTAGTACCTATAAGTTTAAGGTATTACAGTTGTTAATGTGCACATTAGCAAATACCATTCTTGAATTTATTTATTTTTTGTTGAAAGACAAAAATATAATGACGAATGTATGCATTTAACGACTTTAAATACATATTCATACTAACATAACAACAACAAAGCATATTTTATTACGAAAGATAATATGTACATATAAATTTTTCTTTGTTCTTCAAATCCAAAACGTACAAATCACTGAATGTGTAAATACATATGTTACCGTATCTATTATTCGCATCCCATACCGCAATTTGCGTTCCAATAACTCAACAAATGGGATTACCTGAACATTCTATAACATATAAATTATAACTGAATGTATTAGGTGCATATTACATCAAGTAGGTTGTGTGTCCGTGAGGTGTGAGGCCATGGGCCCAAACAAATATTTGTAATGTTAGTTCACGTCTCGGGTCGAGATTACTGACTTTATCTGAATGTACTCAAATCTGACCGACGCATGCGCACACACTATGATTATTTAAAATATTTTAGTCCATTGAATAATGGATGTTAGAATTTGAAATAAAAAACCGGAATGAACGAATTACGAATAAGATAATTATTTAATCCTATTGAATATTGATGATATTATTGATACTTTCAACATTATTATCACATTTCAACAAATAAATGATTTAATTTATTATTATTATTTATAACGTTATTTATTTATGACGTCGTGGGTTCGATTTCTCAAAAGCGTCAATGCAATTGACGGGCCTGTTGGTCTAGTGGTTAGTGACCCTGACTGCTAAGCCGCAGGTCGTGGGTTCGATTCCCACCCAGGACAAATATTGTGTGATGAGCACGGTTATTTGTTCTGTTTCTGGTGTAATTTTTCTATAATATGTATGTATTTAAAAATATATAAGTATGTTTATCAGCAGTCTGGTTACAATAGCACAGGCTCTGCCTAGTTTGGGATCAGACGGCCGTGTGTGAGATGTGTGAGGTTATTATTATATTACTATTATGTTTAGACTTTTATTTTAATCATTTAACGATGTCATATGAAAGTTGAAGTTACAGTTGGGAGGTGCAAATTGTTCGCAAAAGCGAAAACCATGGGCTAGATAAAATCTTAAGTTCGCATCTAGCGAAACATAGTGTACTTATTACACCAGGGATGGAATGACAGGCGCAAAAGAGGTAGCCTTGATGAGGAAGGCTGATGATTGAGCTCTGAACGTACATTTACAGAAGCGTTTACTTTAAAGTGAACGATAATAATTAAAACTCGAATCGATTAGAACCAAAACCATACTGTGTACTCTACAGCAGCCTATTCTCAGGAGTCTAGGTATGATATCGACGATCGCTCAACATGCAGTTTTGCTTATGCTAGTTGCACTTTTAATCAGATGCGATTAATTAAGTATCATGCATTTTCATTAAATAAAAATACATGGACTTGCATCAATTTCAAATGCTAAATAATTTTAGATTTTATAAAATTATTGGACTGTATTAGAATCCTCAGAAAAATAAACATACGTAGAACTTTTCTGCAATTCACAGTAAAACATAATTTATCCATTTTACCAAAAAAAGTAAAGAAAAACACGGTGCCACACTGTCTGCGACTCCAACCTCGCCAATGCAGAGAGTTCTAATAAAACTTTTTTTTGCACAAAAAATTGCACCCTTGCGACAGCGACAGATGAAAAAAACATCGGGGACTGTCGTCTGCTTTGATCTTTATCCGCAGCGATAAATAATATTTTTACTAATTGTTCAAAAATAATTTGTAAATGTTTAGGAACTGATAGGCATTGCACATAATTTATTATATTGCTATCAAGCTATTTTGAATACTTATTCACCGTTGCATTTCATGCAATGTGAATTTAAAAACTCAAGAATTTATAAATGCTTAGCATGTGTTCAATGACAGTTCAAAGTTAAATTTACACCGTTTAGAAACAGCTCAGTGTGACTAAAAATATTTCTATTAATCTTCTTCGTTAAATATAATTAGATCTCTCTCTAAGTTTTACTTACTTTCTTGTACAATTATAGGTTTTTTGGTTAAAATTTCTTTTAAAAAAAAGCGGCCTTCGCTTTTTTAAACTCCATAAACACCTATTAACATGTGCACGAGCTATTAAACTTTGTCATCGGCAATTAGTGAAGGCGAAACTAAATAAATAAAAAGCTTGTATGGCATACCTCGCCAGACATGTGACATCCATTTTGAATGCCTGTTAACAAATTAAACCGATTTGTTCTGTTATTCTAATAGGGCGAACTATGGGAAGTGTTTGTGTCGAGCATATTTTGACAAAATTTATTGCTACCACGCCTTTCCGACGGGCTTTTTTCTGGTTCCTCAAAGAGGGCGGATGACTTGACATCTGTCGCGCAGAAATCGCAGTCACGCCCTCCCAGCAAAATGTTCATGAATTATAAAAATATTGACATCTATCTTTTTATTGTAACGTGCCGAAATCGTGTTTTTTTTTATAAATCAAAGAAACTTGCGGCTATACTGATAGTGAGGACATAGTGTGTCGTAAAGGTAGTCAACCCTGAATGTACGAATTTATACGTAGTATAATACAGTAACTTTGTAAGCAATGCATAATAACTAAAGAGAGAGGACGAGATCACGGTTCTAACCACACTTCTAAGTTTAGAATATTATCGTATCTTGTCTGATATCTTCTGCTTAAAGAAGGCGCTACTTAGTTAAGATGTTTTTTTTAACTACTAAGCCAGAACTACAAGTATCAAGTTCTTTAGCTATGTTTATAAATTACTATTTGATTTATATTTATTTATGAGGTAATTGTTGTAAACAGTCTCACACCTATTTAGTAGAAACGATCTATCATTATTACGAGAAAATGATTAAAATTAATAAATATCCCTTCCGCGGCCTCATTTGTTTACAAAAGTCAAGTAATGACAGAGCTCAGCGGGAACCCGGCTGACGTATCGACAAACAATAAGTCAACGGTACAAACAAACAATATTTACAATGTATGTGATTGATAGTGGATGACAGATGTCAGGTCAACCCTTGCGCCTGCCCATCTGTCGAGAGATGCGGCTATAACGGTCAGACACACAGTCTGCGATCACTTTCTTCCTAATACAATCACCCTGCTGAATAAAAGTGTTAATGTGAATTAAAAAGTGTTTTCTTCTTTAATTCTTAATCATATCAAAAGGCTACTGAAAATCGTAAACTAATATCTGTTAATCGTATACCAGTGGAATCATTACGTGACTTTTATGAGTTCAATACGAAATATTTTTTTCTTATCTTGAATAATGACACCATAAAGATACGTTTTTATAACAGACAGCCAGGTAATATGTATCTAAAATAACGCTCTCATCTTTTGTATAATATTACTTTTCGTTTATACTCATTTTATTTGTCGCTATAAAGGGGAAGAATAACGGTTGTTAAAACAGTATCTGTACACATTGTACAAACATTGGAGACTTAGCAATAAATCTTTTTATTTTATGACAAATTGTTGTCTGAACGGTGGCTCACCCTCTTCGGAACAAAAGATCTAGTACAAACAGTAACAAATGCTATGATGGTCAAACACCAATACGAACTATTTGTAAACACAAATACAATACGGGGCCGCAATAACTGTATAAAAATACACAAAATATTGCATTATACTGTCTGATTTATGGCATTTAGGGCAGCGCAACTTACGCTAACAACCACAATGAAGTTGTGGCTACAAGACAAAGAAAGTAATTTTAGAACAAGAAAGTTGTGAAAGCTTCTCATTATAAATTAAAATGGATTACGCTTAGTTAAGGGACGCTACAACACAATGTATGCATTTTGACTATACTTGTATTTAAAATACTGATGACGTGTAAGTAGAAAATACGGTGACACTAACGTGAAATATGATACGAGGATGTAACAATAGCGAATGACGTCGCTTTATGAGCTGCGACGATCCCCAGGACCCTGCGTTATAATTATATTATTATGACTTTACATTATTCCTCAAATATGCTTGTATGCGTCAAACCCTCGGAGGTGGTAAAGATAACCTTTTGTATTGGAACATTTTCAACATAAACCTTATTACTATCCACACCCCTGGATAAAAATTGACCATTTTTCGCATTTTAATATATTTTTCCAGCATCACTTACAAGAAAACATCACATGACTATTAAAGTCGAAACATCTACCCGCGTTATAAGGGTTATATTGGTATCGCTCTAATCCCGCTCCCTAAGCAAATGGCAGCTATAATTTTGTAATCACCATAAAATCTGTATCACCACACTAATATATTTATGACATTACTGCTCCCACTAATATTTATGCAAATTGAAAACGTCAGAATGGTATCGTTTACGCTACCCTAAATCCTGTACAGCGGAGACCAATATCGACATATGTCAGTTTTGACTATTAAATTAATTATTCTGCTATTAATTTATTATATATTCCTAGCGTTTATGTTTCTCTACAGTTTTTGTTCATTGAATCTTGCTATAATTTATTCACCTTAAAAATATATTAGTTATTTATTTATTTAAAACTTAATGTACGTGTTATACAAAGGCGGACTTAATGCCATGGGGTATTCTCTCCCAGATAAACTTTAGGTGATGTAGAAATATGATGCGGTAGATGCAAAAATAAAATTTTAAATTTGACACAGCTCATTAACAATGAAATCGTTCTTAAAAAAAAGTTGAACCGACGTAATGCAATAGTAACAAAGAGCACTAAAAACTTAGCAGCGATCGTGGTTATTTTGCTCTCATTTTTAGAAGAGTTCCGTTGTCTGACTCCGAAACTCATCATCAGATCTAAATGAAATTTAAATGGGACTATTTCGGCATAGACACCTTTTGAAGAAAAAAATAATTTTGACGGATATATGACGGAGTTATGTACGAACATACATTAAAAAATATATAAAAATCCGAATTGATGACCTCCTGCTTTTTGAAGTCGGTTAAAAATTTTGTATTAGCTCCCTAACTGAACGGCTTTTATTAGGTTGAATGTCTAAACATAATAATAACATGATAACATGGAATATTAGATTCTCAGCTATAAAATCTGATTGTATATAAACATTTGTTCGTTTTCAAAAATATTTTCTAATTATGTGGTTAGGTTATCAATCAAATTATGAATAGGTAATTATTATTGTTTCGAATATTTCGCGGTCTGTCAAAATATATTTTCTCTGGCTATTGAATTAAGTAGGTATATTTACTTAATGAAGGTATTCTCAGTCATATATGTTGGTCTCGTTAAGTTTCTTTTTGCAGCTGGAAGTATAACGTTTACCTATAAACCCTTTCCCTGCCAATTTTTAAATAACGATTTGTTCCAAAATCTGTAAACACAATACGTCACACCGCAGCACCCTATTCCACTTGTCATCATAGTAGATTTGTGCACCAAACAGGAAAAGTAATTTGTGCCCATATGGGACCAGTGATTGCCTTCTGAACACTCACCCTCGACCGGGTCGCCGAATAGTCTTTTGGTGGCCAATTTCGACGCCCCCAAACTCATTTCCTTAGATCTCCTTTAATATCGCGGAACATGTTCCAACATAGTAACAATGTGGTTTTGTAAGGGTTGGTTAAGTCATTTGTATTATGCCGTAAATAGAGTCAATACGTTCTATGAATCTGAATTTATGACATCGGTCTGAATTGATTTGGTTAGAGAGTAATTTTGGCAATCTAGGTATTTTTATTTGGACGATCGTGACGGGCTACAAATTTCCATATAGTCGAGTTAATTTTTGCATCAGGGGTTTTTGGGGTTTAAAAGATATTTATCAATTTTTTTGTTTTAATTTATCATTACTGTAGTACAGCATGTTTATGTATTTAACTAATTAAAATCTCCCCCCAATTTTGTCAGGGAGACCGCAGCTTCAACTAGTTATAATTTTGTGAGGCATTTTACAAGTCTCAGGTGGTCGGTAATTTGCTTGCGGTTGTGGAAGGGTTATACTTGATTTATATCGGCTCTAATGCGCGCCTGGGGACGCACTATTTCGCCCTGCGCTCACAGAACAACACTGAATTATCTATCACTGCAAAATAGATGCTTAGGTTTGCTATGTGTAGTGTAATAATATTGGTTTCTTTATGATCCTCATAAAACCCAACTTAATAAACTATGAACTCATAATTTCAAAGGAGGTGAATGAATTGTATAAAGAGTTCCTTGAAAATAAATAATATGAAAGTGGTTCACCGTCTCGCCACTCACAGTGAAATGTAAAAGCGTGTGCGTGCGACCTTGAGACCGATAGACACGTGGCCAATAAACAAAAGGCGAGGAATCCTCGAAGCGTACGTGTCATGTCTCTTCGCAACAATAACGAAACATGAAAAATTTCCAGACGCCCACATCAGACTGATAAATGGCTTCCGAAAATCCAAAAGGAAGTTACAGCTTACTTGGGATTTGGTCTAGAACCTCTCACGTCCCATAACTGCTGCACTCCGCTTTATTACAATTACCATAAGCCTCAAAGTCCCGCACTCTACGGCCGAATGGGTGTGACTTCATCATTTTGAACCTACTTACAAGTGCGGTAAGACGGTTATTGCTTTGGTGAAATAGAAACCGCGGCGGAGACGTACGCTCTGTACACTTGCAGACAAGTTTAGCACTTGCCTCTGTTGTTTTAAGATTGGAGTTGGCAGTGTACGAATCATCTCCGCGAAAGTTATGCGTCGTTCGTGCTTCGGAGCAGTCCACTCTTTACATTTTATGTACATATACGATATGTTGGTGGCTATTTGGAATACTAATTGAGCATCCTCAGAGATTTCAAATCTTGTCTATTTACTTGTTTTGGGATGAAAATTTATACTAATAGGGATTCTGTTATAGTATTACATACTACGAGTAATCATATTAAGCGTTGTATTTTATCATGACACGAAAAGTTAAGTGGATACTAACTATATTTTTTCAAAAAAATTACGTGGTTATTTTTGGTAACAACAGTTTGAATGGAAAACCAGTAAACCGGGAAATGATGATGAATCGCGCCAGGGAAAAAGCCCCGGTAGAGCGAGACATACCCTAATCCACGCAATAGGCGCGAGAAAGAGGCAAGGTGGGGATATAACATGATGCTCGCGAGAATTTGTGTACGTTTTCAATGAAGCCTCTTTACGGTAGGTAAAATAGGAATAAAATGGATGGGCCTTAATCCGTGGGCCATTTATAACTTACACGCCATTAATTTGAGTGATAATTCATGAATAGCGTTGCGATTGAATTTTATAACACAGTGGCCGTGTGTTAAACTCGTAGGTTATGACAAGCGTTTCATAGTTTGTGTATTCTAATCAGACTTCACAACTAATCAAACACAAAATTCTATACGCATGTGTAAAAGAAAATACTTACCCAGTAAGCAATACTGCAACTATATTTTTTATTCTTATATGTTAATAATATGGTATTAGACGCATGTAGTGAATGTCATTGTAACGTTTTCTCTTAAAGTGGTTTGCGTGAGATTAATATAGGTACCCAACTAACATTAACTGTAAAGGAGTGTTTGTATATTATGCACTAATTACTTAACCGATCCGCATGAAATAGTTTGTGTAGTTGTTGTTGTTTATGTTGTCAGTAGTTTTGTCAAACAAATATACTTGTTACCACTAAAACCTAAACATAAATCAGAGCGTTACGTTATTAAATCATAAATTTACAGTCAAATGACTACTGAAAACTGTTTTTTAAGCAAATTTAGTTATGCTAGCAAAATTTACCAATTTACTTTACCTTTTTTTTGGACTGAGCTGTCATGGGCGTGACAGTTGGATGCAGTATCATGGAATTATTGTTTATTTAAAAAAAGACATCACCCGCACTAGGAAGAAATCCTGTGTCGCGGGGAACTTTACAAACATACATGAAACGGACACAAAGAACACCAGACTCAGAACGACAATTTGTGGATCACACAAAGTGTCGTCCCGTGTGGGGATCGAACCCACAACACTAAGCGTAGTAGGAAGCGACGTGGCGACCGCTTAAACCACTACGCCATCTGTGCAGTCATTGTATTGCTTACTTACTCAAGTATAATGTATTCTCTTTCACCTTTCCTGAAAATGGCACACAATGACGTTTCACTAACAGCCTACTGATTCAGGCTTTACTTAGCCAAGCCGCTGCACAGACGCTGCATTATTGTAATTACCCACATATTACTCTGTCAGCTAGGCTTACTGTGTATTGTTGCGTCTTGGACAAGTCTGAAGACAACTGCTTGGAGTGGTTGAACATAAATTAATTCTCAAAATAAAGCTGTTTGTTTCACGTCTCATAATTTAATCAAGTGTGGCAAGAATTGAAATTTCGCACTGCAAAAGTTCTTGCTGTAAGTGTGATTCCAAATTATTAACATGCTTTTTTAGCTTGGTATCCATGTGTTTATGGTTGTATGTAACGGAATCTTCTAACGTTATTTTGACGCACTTCAAAACGTCGAATTAACTTGAAACTTCTCACACTTATCAAGGACCGATGACAATAATTTGATAAATTTGGCCAATTATCCTGATCAGGATGTTCAGGATTAACGGTTTTCCATACCTAAAATACGGTAGTGTCTTTTTCCACTTACTAAGAGGCGTGTGTTGAAGCACTTACTCACTTGTTACTTTTATAGTATTAATGAGAATATAATCATCATTCATGATTTAAAAGAGCGCGGGGTTCTTTTCAAAATATTTTATAATATAATATTATACGATAAAATTATTTTTTACTTTTTAGTTCTTTTATTTCCGTTAGTTACAAAAGTGTGCTTTTTGGTTTTTAATAAATTATATAATAATTTATTTTATCGTTATTTTTACATACAGCTGAGCTTAAGTTATGTTTTGTGGTTATCATGTTAGATGTATGGTGTGCTTATCTCAAACAAATAGATGTTTGACGTCACAAAGTACTGATATTAATAATTGTAAGCGTATTTCATTAGTGGTTCTTTGTGAAATATTTCGTGTTTTATATAATTAAAGTGCCTAAAAGGGATTGTGATGTAATGTTTTTAAAGATACATTTGTGCTTCCTAGAAGTGAAAGACTGAAGTTGTATTGCCCAATATAATATATAACGACAAATTTAAGCTCCAATTCAATATAAAGATACACAGATATAGATAATTTTGATATAATTAATGAAAATAATTGTCAAGATAAGGGTAATGACAGAAAGGATATTACGTGCAGTCGGCAGACCTAAAATGATTTATGTCATAAAAGTAATAAAGATTTTTGGATTAGCGCATAATTCTTAGACTTCGCAAATGCAATTTACTAACTCTGAATTTAATTTATAACTTCTTAGTATAAGTTTTTTACAGAATAGGGGGCTGACAAGGCTAATCAGTTATTGTTTAATTAAACACCAACGGTTCGTTTAGAAACTCATATTGTATAACAGCTCATAAGCCGTTATTCAATATATAAACTGACAGTCATAACGTCAGTTTGCTATCGGAGTCGAATCAAATCTAGTTATAGTAAAGTAGGTACCACTAAACTGGATAACAATTCCTAAAAAATACATTTTAACTATGCACCTGTATAGGATTGTTGCAAAAGTACGATGTAAAACATCAGGCATTTCAAACGTATGTACTTAATGCCTATCGTGAACGCGTAATTACCGTAAACATAAATATATACATATGTACTATTAGTTTTTTTCCGCGGCTCCACCCGCGTGCAAAGCGGTTATCGCTGTAAAAAGTAAGCGTAAAAGCTTATTTCCTTCCTCAAGAATCAAAGTATCTTCATGCCAAATTTCATTGAAAGAAAGGTTCGTTTAGTCTTGAAAACATAAAGACAGACAGTTACTTTTACATCCATGAAGGATGGATTCAGGGTTGATCCTTCCAACATCTCATACAATCTCCACAAGAAATGTCATTTAAATCGTTTCAGTAGTTATTGATTCCCAATACAAACTGCCATCCCCTTTTCACTCCCCTAAAGAACTATATTATGTCCTTTCCCGGGACTCGAACTATTTCTTAACAAAATTTCATCTATATCGATTCAGCGGTTTAAGCGTAAAGAGGTAACAGGCAAACACACTTTCGCAATAAAATTAGTATGGATGGAACGCTGTAGTTTAAAAAGATAATATGCAACTATCCTATTGTTTTGAGGTTTAATAAATAAAAGTTTAAATATCTCTTGTTGAGAGTAAACGTTACACCACATCCGTAGACCACCTCAAGTGTCCACAAGACTCCGTGTACAAACATTGTGGCTCATTTCAAGAGGAAGTAAGTGCTCAGTGCTCACTGGCCGTCAGTGCTTCCGTCTCAGCTATCGGGATTATGTTATTAAGCAGACGTCTTCATTGGTGGTCGCTGATAATAGCTGTTTTACTTACTAATAATTTCATTCAGTTAGATTTGGACTTATTGTTAGACAGTCATAGTATTTTATAGGCTGGACTGGATTATGATGGCAAGCAATAGACCGGTTTCGACGTTTTTTATAAGTTCACGTGCGTGCGATTGTCTCTTTTTTGTATAACTGTAGTGGTAAACTTTAAAATAAACAGCCTACTAGTATAGATGCCGTGTCTTTGTGTACTTTATATTTTTGATAAATTTCTGATATATATTTTTTTATACATATACTTAAAAATACTTGAAAAATCATTTGACACAATCAATTGTCGTGTGATCGATTTTATGAAATAAAAAAAAACTGAAGTGTATATTTAAAAGGTTTCAGAATCGCGAGTGAGACGTGATATTTGCTACTTTAAAGGTACATAAATAAATAAATTAGCAAGGTACATAAATAAAATAATTACATAAATAAACAAATTAATGTGTCTTTAAGGCAATCTTAAAGACACATGTAGCATCAGAGATATCCCTTGATTCCCTTTGACAGAATCATATATACGTGTATGTAATTATTATAAAAATAGAAAATTATCTGCACACACTATCATCGTTTAATCTATCTTAAGTATAACAATACATTTGTGAGAAACTGGTACTCGTAATAGGTATAGAGAAGAATTAACAATTTATATAAAAATATATTATGTACCAAATAATAACTTACCTATAAACGATTACGATTATTTAGTACACATTGTTTGTATAGTGTATAAACATTAGCACGTACCTCACTGCCTACCCCACAGCTGTGTAGCGGCGAGGCGCGCTCGAACCGGGGCCAGCTCGTAAATTACGCACACTTATCTATATTTACCTCGAGACTATCTGTCTTTAATGTAAATACAAGGTTCTCTGTGTATATTTTTATACATTCTTCCACAGCCTCCAAAAATTTATAACCTCAAGAGTTACAACCGTGTCACGTGTGTGTTGAGGTTGTTGAGGTTATTCGAAGCCAAATAAGTCAAATAAGTCAAATAATATCAATTTTTTTTCATCACTATTTTTGTTTTATTCCATCACTTTGCGTAAAGATATTTTTTTGTTTTTTCAACTTTATAAAAATACTCTTTTATACTATTTTTATCTTTTTTTTATTTACTTTTCTTTAACCCTTACTTGGTCATAGAGATATAGCCCATGATCAACGAGAAGTTGTAATAGAGATGTTTCCCAAATTGTATTGATAAAAAAAAACAGATGATCGATTTCAATTAACTTCTTTAAAAAAAGTTGAACCAACTTCAAACAGTACTAGCAAAACACATTAGAAACCTAATTGCTGTTGATTTGGTGTCATTTTTTTAGGAGTACCGTTGTCTGTCTCCGAAACTCATCATCAGATGCATATGAAATTTAATGGTACCATTTCGAAATAAACCCTTTTGGAACAAATAAATAATTTTGAAAACCCGTCTATATATGACGGAGTTATACCCTAACAAACATAAAAATATATGTAAAAATCCGAATTGATAACCTCCTCCTTTTTGAAGTCTGTTAAAAAATAAATATCACTACGGGCAAATGCATGGAGCAAATGACAAATGACGTACTTTTTAGTAACATTTTTATCTTTTTTTAAACTACTCAGGACACCAGCACTGTGAAGAGAAGGAATAGTAGGCTAAAATCTCCTTTCTAAGGAGAGGCCTATGCCCAGTAGCGGACTGTTATAGTCTGTTGATGACGATTGCCTTATTTAAACAGATTTTAAAATTCGTTATCAACTTAACTGTACCTCTGATAACAACGACATCATCTTATTAAATTATAACATCAAGACGCCAGAATTTCACTACATCTGTAAACCAACATGTTATATCATATTAAACGTATACGCTTAAAACTAAATTATAATCCTAACACAAGGAGTAGGTATAAACAAAATTAAGCAAATAGGTGGCAGAGTGCGGCGACGATGATGTCGTGTGTGGAATATAAAACACTTTTATGTACGATTGCGTCCTCAGTTCATCACATTTAACGAGAGTGTGGAGGAGACGTTTTAGAGCCCCCAATAAAACAATAAACGCTCTTATCACTCGTTATCAAATGCAGCAAACATAAAATTTATTTGAACGCGTTCCTCGTTCCTAATGTACTCGTAAATACGTTTGTACCGCCCGACATTTGTTGTACAATGACAACTGATAACATATACGCTAATAGTGGCTAGAACAAAGGTGTGCCTAAATAATTACAGGTTGTATTACACACAGTTTGACCAATTGTCTTTATAACTTGGCTATTTACCGACCTAATATTGAGGGCGATAATGCGCAATGGCAATGCGATATTGTAAAATATATTAACTAAAGGTAACGGTTAAGGCAATGGGTTCGATGATCTTGGTTTCTTTAGGTGCACTCAAGACTTAATAAAATTCTAAGCGAGACTCGAGGGATTTTTTTTTAAGAAGAGTTATGGGGCTATAAGTGACGCTGCCTGCTAACGCTATATATTTTTTTTATATTCTTAAAAAGACAACTCCCGCATTAGGAATATATCCTGTGTCGTGGGTCACTTTACAAACATACATGAAACGGACACAAACAACACCCAGACTCAGAACAACAATTTGTGGATTACACAAAGTGTCGTCCCATGTGGGGTTTAAACCCACAACACTCGGCGTAGTAGGAAGCGGCGTGGCGACCGCTTAAACCACTACACTATCCGTGCAGTCAAATATATATCAGTCAATATGTTGGTATTGTTTTCTGTAAAATTATAATACCTCATATAATACAATATATATAATATATATATTTGAAGTATTTAAGTTATTCGTACTATGATAACTTAAACCTGGGAACATTCAAAAGAGAGATATATATTAACTAGAGATCAGCTGGTGGTCAAATTTCTATTGTAATTCATGGTATTATTAATTTTTGCTACATACATTAGCCTGTACAACTCGAACCGCCATTGAGTAGTAAGTCTACTCAATGACAGTTCAGAGTCTATAGGTAACCTTATAGGTTACCAAATATCCTGGACACGTATATATCCTGGCTACGTTGAGACATGCTCTAAGCGGGTGGCTCAACGTAGATATTGTCACGTAATTTATAAGTTTGTATTATGAATATTGTTTTTTTGTTATTTATTAAATGACTTGCGTAAATATGTTAATAACACTATTTGTAAACAAATACTCCTTTCCCATCTTAAAACGAGAACGTATAGATATCGGTTCCAGCTCTCTACAAGGTTTGCCGTGAGTTAGTTTGCCACCTTGATAGTATAAATAAACAATCCCAGCTATTTGACTGCCAACCCAGCCAACGAATTTCAGTAGGTAAACTTCCTTACAGTAGACAATCTGAAAATTAAAAATAAACATTAGAACATAAAAAAGAAAGAATTACAATGCGGTCACACTTTTAATTGTAATTACTGACAACATTCTCAGCTATCAATTGTCGAGTTCGTGACTTTTACCAAAACAATAGGATCACCGCCCGTCACAGCGGAGTCGTAGACTTTAAATAAACTTCAACAAAAATCAGTTACAGTGATATAACAATAGAAAATAACGTTTTTCCAGTCATTAAAAAACTGAACTTTTAGAAGAAAAATATAGGTAAAACAATGTAACAAGTTTAAATTAGACGAGAAACTGCGTCCGCGCAAAAGCGCAATTAAAAGATTATATAGATTTCTGGTCCTGAATTTAATTATGTGAAGAGAATACTTCGTGGGATACAAAGAGCTATTACATCACATATTAAAAAATAGATGCTAAAGAATTCAGCAAATTTTGCGACTATAAGAATATGGCGTCTCTGTTTCTAAGACAATGACGATCGGCAAACCGACGGGTCGCTATTAAAGATGTTTTACTAGCGAATGGTTAGATGATCCATGAACATTCTCTAAGATGACTTCAATTTTGTAAGGTTTTCCTTTAGTATTCTCAATTTGTCAAATTCTACGTCACGTCATAATCACGTCTAATCATATACATAGTATGGTACAAGTTAAGAATGCTACGGTAACACGACTGCTTATGATTACTTTATAGATAAATTACATTCAGGCACAGAACAAACAATCCTACTCAGCACACAAGTATTTGCCCTCGGATAGAAATCGAAACAAACGACCTCTAGATTAACGTTCAGCAGGGCCTCAATTCTGCTATTTTATGTTCACGCCAAGCCACTGTCATACCACTGACACGCTATTGAGATGCCATCGAGTGGCCATTGGCATCGGTATAAATATCGAAAGTTGAAAATATATTACGTTTTTTGAGGAAATTATTTATTTATTTTTATTTAAATAAATGATTAAAAGAAAGAAATAAATAAAAATAAATTATTAAAAGAATACAATTATAAAAAGAAGAAATAAATAAATTATTAAAATAAAAATAAAAAAAATGTTAAAATAAAAAAATCATTTCCTTATAATTTGAAAATATATTACGTTTTTTGAGGAACTTATTTATTTATTTTTACTGATTTATTTTAATGCCAATGGCCACTCGATGGCATCTCAATAGCGTGTCAGTGGTATGACAGTGGCTTGGCGTAAACATAAAATAGCAGAATTGAGGCCCAGATTTATTTCACAAACAAGCCAGTAGAAGAGTAACCTTTTTGTGTAGACACTCAGACTCACTCAGACATAAGACTGTTCTCATGGCCTGAATCAGTCGTGCTTTCCCGGGATATGGTTTGTAAGAAGTCTCATGAGCAACTTGTACACGTGGCTCAGGGGTGAAAAGAGGGTATAGTTCACTGCAATTTGTTTTAATATCAATTTTTTTTAATGGTTGATTTCGAAAACTTGTACGACATTTTATTTTTAAATGAAGGTATGGATTTTAATTGGTTACATTTTTCACAACAAACAATAAATAAATATTACTGGAGTATAAAATATTTTAATTAACATTTAATTGAAGAACTGAATTAAGTAGTTTCAAAAACATTTAGTGCTATAAAAAAACACCAAACTACTTTACATGTGTGGCACCTCATATGGCGGGCGCTATAAATAAGGGCTCGCTCACACGGCCGCGTCTCCAGTGACTAATTTGTTAACAAGTGTTCGAGGACACTTAATTACAGTGCAAGCAACGGGGCGTCATCGTCGTTTAACGCGTACATTAATTTGTCAGATATCCTTGTTTAATAATGTATCTATTAGTAATATTAATAGAACGTGTAATACATCCGCTTAATGCTTTATTTAAATAACAAAAATCGATTTGTTATGATATATTCTGGCAATGACAGCAATATTATTTAGTTTGTTTATAAAAAATTCAGATATGGCATGCGAATCTTTTTTTTTCTTGTTTTGTTATATTCGGCTCAGTCACATTGAAATGTGTGTACAGTATTTTGCCTTTCATAGCTACGATTCGATACATAGATTTAATCATATGGCTTTTTATCATTCCTTTCAGGCTCATTTAAAATGAATGAACTATATAATACATGTGGCAATAAAAGATATACTATGTACCTCGTTACTACATGTCAATTTGGAAATAGTTTTCTAACTTATGTAATATAGCTTAGATATTTCTAAGAGTCTAAGTGACTAATTGAACAAACTATCAAGTGATACGGTGCGCTTACTCAAGAACGTTTTACTTTTACGACACCAGTCCTATTGTTGAAACGAAAACATTATAATGTTTGCACTGGGCTTATTCACGATCAATAAACATGATAATCGTCTGTAAACTCACGTGATTCTTTAACATTGCTGTACTTTTAAATATTTCCTTGATATATGCATGGTAAATATAACTGGGCAGAGTCTTTAATGAGCTCAGTGGCTCACATGATGTTAAAGTGAAAAGCAATGGTTAAAATATTTGAAGTTGATTAAAATAATTTGCTATCATTTCAAATTGACACAATTCCAGAATTAACTCTATATAAAGAACTTACTAGCCATTACACTGAACATTATACAGTATATTTTAGTAAATAATTATGTACAATAATTATGTGTGTAGCTAAAATTTATAAACTTTCACTAGGTAATTAAAATTCAGGTAAACCTGTAAACTTTTTAATTAAAAATATCATTAGTAATACATAACTATAGAAAACAAGTCAAATTAATTCTAAAATTTAATATATAAACGTACATTTGACTAGAACAAACCTTGAAACATTTAAAAACAACATGTATGTGTTTCTACTTCTTTCAGGCAGCCGATAAACCGGCAGTTTTACCTTTTATTTTATGTATATTTTATTGTTATGTGCAGTATGGGCAGAGACGGGAGAATTTCGGGACAGTGGTCACTCATCGCTAGCTTCGGGTGGATCAGGAGTGGACCAGTCTTCACTATATGCACCTCCTAGGCCGAGACGCGACCGCAAACCCACCGATGACGGTAAGTCAATAATGATTTTTGCACTGATAAGTGCTATGATTTTTATTTAACTCCTAATTATTTGATTTTTATTTAATTATGCCCAAACAGTCAAACTAGCGTACGACCCACTCTAGTTATAGACACGTAGATTACTATTGTCCATAAATTCAAGTACATTATAATATATTCTCAAGTACGAATATTTACTAACATCTTTGAGTCTTAGTTACTCCAATAAATAATTTATTATTTTATTATAAATTAAATAAAAGACTTCACTGATAAAGACTCGTAACACAAGTGGTATTCCTTCAAGTTCTGGCCTAAGCTTCACCTGAAGAACCGCAGCTAAAACGCTGTTTTAACATTCCGTCAGTTAAGGTATTGACATATGACAAGTACTACTGAATGAATTACTTATTTAATATTACTCTACAGGAATAGGTAAATGATTTTACCATCAAATTAACTTGAGCTTATTTACACCAGCATACCTTTCCTTATCCTTTGCCTGATATATGATAGTCGTCCTCATTACATTAAACAATAATTATTATTTTTAAACATACTGCGCTTAAATCGTGACAATTACAATAAACTGTATTCTTGAATCCTTAATTTTCCCCCTAGAGGTGGATTTTTTTATTTTACTATGAATGTAATCGAATGAGAAGTATTATAATTAATTGGTTCGCTGCAGAAATAATGGAGTTCTAACTTAACAAATATAAAAAGATACACAATTGAGAACGTCCTACTTCAACTTCGAACTCAGTTAAAAATCAAATACAGAAAAACCTACCAATCATAATCTGAAATAAAGTATTTTCATTTCGGGACCACACAAAGTGACAAGCTTAAAACTGAAAGTAAACCTAGTAAAGCGCGAGGAAATCTATGGCAAATACGGCCGCGCGTTATTCTAATGCTTTCACAAATAGCCACACGACGCGAACGGGCGCGGTTACCTAACCGTTGCGTGTCGCGTTGGTGTGAATGCTGCCCTAATATTTGCACACTGTGTTTTTTCCTTATGAATTTGAAGTTTTAATAAAACTGGATTGGTGCGAGACATTGGAGAAATCTTATTTAATTCTGCAAAGATTTTCAAAATAGTGATTGCTTTGAATACTCTTGACGAGTAGTCTGTAGTGTCTATTGTATGAAGATATAATAATATAATTAATTAAGATGGCTCGATAGGGGGCTAAGATACACTTGAAGATTTTTTAAGCGTCGTATTAATATGACTCAATGTATTTTAATGGTAAATATATCTGAAATATTATACAGGCCAATAATTTTTTTAGATCATTTCTATAAGATAGTAGGCGTAGTTATATTTCTGCAGCTTTTGAATTTATGTAATTATTTAAAGTTATATTCAGTTTTTTATTTATTTTTTATTTATAAAATTAGATTGCACATGATAATCCTAACTACAACGTTACGACTACCTAACGAATACAATGGTAATATCAATTACCAACTAGTAGATTATGTATATTAATGACTACTTAGGAGAGTCCCCTAAGTAGTCATTACTGTAGAGGCGTCCTTATATGACTGTTATCATCAAATTAATACCCGATATTGAGTCTAGTGGACATTTGCTCAATCACAGGTTTGCCTACACTAGAAGCTTGAAAGCTTATCATAATGCAGTAGGTAAATATGTTGTTATGAATTAAATTCATTTAAGTTGTTAAAATTGGTTAAAATATATTCTTACTATAACTAAATAATATTAATAATTAATAATTATTTTTTGTGGTAGTAATCATGTTCTTTGATAAACTTCTGTGAAAGAATAACTTTTTCGAATAGTTTATTGGAAAACTTGTTTCCTTCAAAGATTTTTTCGTTTTACTAAGAAATTTCTTACTTTTAAAAACTTAGGAAATCTTTTTTTGTACCGAAACCACAATTAACCGAAAAAAGTTACAAGCCGTTGAACAGGTTTTTGGACTGAATGAATAACGTGTATTACGGGGAAAATTAATGTGTAGTTCAGCTCGTAAGCAGCAAAGTAAGTTATGGATATTACATATGTTCATAATACTCGATTCAAAAATCGTTCAATTACTAGTCCTGACTGCTAAGCCAAAGGTTGTATTGATTGACCTCACTCTGAGCAAATAATTATGTGATCAGCACGACCATTATTAGTGTAGAATATTAGTAGTCTTGTTACTATAATACAGGCTCTGCTAGTTTAGTATCAGATGGCCGTGTGTGAGATTTGTCAAGTAATTATTATTATTAATTTATAGCTGTATATCACATTATAATATCATACTATTCCCAAATTTTACTTATCAAGCTGTCCCACTATGGCGCACTCAAGGAAATTATTTGTATTATTATCTAAAGTAAATAGGTTGTATAAATCGTAGCTACCTTATTCGAAGCTATCATAAATATCGTTAACTGTCTACCAATACGAGTTAGATCCGCAACACATATATATGTATATACAGAAGTATTCGATACGATAAGTGTCATTATGTGAATGTACACTCGTTGTAAAACTATTTAAATGTAAACACATTAAAGGAAACGCAGCGATGTTTTATCAAAATCGAGTGTCGGATTTTGAAGTGGCAACATGTTCTGATATCACTAACACATGTAACTGCGCTGTTTACCAGCGCGCTCTTGTCATGTCGGCCAAACGTAAAGGCGTAGATTAAATATGTTACCTACTAACGCAAAGGTTAGTTCGGAATGATGGATGGGTCGGCGAACGCTCAAAGCGTATCGCTGATAAACACTATCGACGCGTTATCGACGCGTATCGGACTTTGTTAGGGTTGGCACTGGCGTGTTTTAACCACACCACCGATCGTTCTTATATGGCCCAAGACCTTATACTCAGATATATAATATGGATATATGGAATTCGGATAATTAAAGAAAATGCAATTTTCAAAAGTTCTTCAGAACATTTCTTAAATTAGAAAACATGGATAACGTAGGATATTATGGTATTATAGACGAACCAATGTTATATTTATATTAACATGAAAGAGGCAGTTTTTGAAATTCGACAACCCTGATTATATGTCAGCCAATAATCGTCATTCGAAATGTTATTGGTAGCTGCAGGCCTAAGTCCTGAGAACACAGTGCCACCTTGTTTAATTTACATCGATGAGATTGAAGAACCACAGAAATTGAGGGTCGTAACGCAATAATTTGACTATAAATTATATTTTAACATTTGATAGTGTGTAGGTAGGTAAGTTGTTTTTGTACTTCTGACGGTACATAATACAAATAAAATGTACATAATAATATCTCTTTTGATAATTTATCAATGAAAACTGATTAGATTCCAAAAACACTCAAACTTTTAACTAAATTTTATTTTTCATCCATATTTTCTTCAAAAGTCCAATATTAGCTAAAATAGCTTTTATCACTATATATTGCATGGTTATAACTAAATTAACATGCTCATTACAAATTAATTTAATTATAACTATTCTCAGATGAATTCTAATATTAGATAAGATTAGTGTTACTAACATCTTAATAATTTGACTATTTTGTGTACAGTAGCAATTAGTAGCAAAGTACAGTTTGGTAACGGTTTTATCCGTATGTAGGTACAGGTATAAACATTTAAAAAAACCTTATTCATCGAAAATCATTTTAGTTCCTTTTCTTTTTCTTTATCATTTTAAATACATATAGGTAATTGTATATGCATCCTAAGAGCAAACAGTACGATGTCACAATGCCATTTCTTATGTAGGTGTTTTATACAATGATAATTATTTAACAATGTTCAATCAACATAAGCACCCCAATAAAATTATAAACGTTAATCCGATATGTTATAAACTAATTTATAATTTGAAATAACAATACCTTATCGCATTATTAGTAAATGCGATTTCATTGATTATTTTGTTTTGCTACTGTACCTACCGACCTTCTTAATACTTTGTATTCTTATGCAAAACTTTTTTTAATAATCTTTGATTACCATTCTTATAGCTTAGAAAAAATCTTCTGCATGTATGTGCGGTTTAATAATACATAGGTAATATTTATGCAACTATTCTTTATGACTATTTTATTTTTTCTTGGTTTTTACATTCAGAGCGGTTCTATACGAGTAAATGCCAAAAAGCGTAAGGCCCAAAGTTTGTATAATAGCTAATAAAACTTTGTAGTGAAATCATTAAATAATTTACATCATAACGCCGAGTAAATAGCAGTAGGTATTATCTTTTCCATCCGATAATTTAAAACTTGAATTCTAATATTTGCTGGCATTTATTAAGACATAATTAAATAAAACTAGTCACAGCTACAGACAAAATATTATTACATATACGTCGGCTGATTTAGAAATAGCTAATTGGTTTAGTAACACAGGAGTCTCCTAACTGTTTCTAAGTTCGTTGTATGACGATGTTTTCAAATTTAGGTTTGAAAAGTAAATGGAGAAATTGACATCATGTTTTAGAGTAAACTATCAGAGAGTCAGTGCGACCTTTTTTTTTTCCGTGCCGAAAACCCATCGAAACAATCTATCGGTGGCATGTCGGACACGAACCGACTAAAACCGCACGCAGCGCAGTCTCGGGTACTAATAGCCGGGGAACCAGGTATAGAAAGGAAGTCCCTGGTGCCCCGACATACCTCGGGTCATCTACAACAACAGGTAGACGATCCCCCCCCCCCGTGTGGGAACCCCATGTTCCCTCTGCTCCCTGGAAGCGAGCGCGCTTCGCAACGCGCTCGCCGCCACCCCGGCCTGCTTCTGCTTGGGTGACAGATGGCCTCACCTGTCATCGCCAGGCCTGTGCTTATGGAGGACGGAGATCGTTCTGCGACCTCCGTCGCCTGAGTCGCCTGCGGTACCTGGCCCGTTCCCGGGCCTGGCGGGCCGGGAGAGTCCTAAACCTCTCGCGGTCCGAGTCAGTGCGACCTAGCCGAAACGTCAGGCAAATTCAAAAGTGATCGTGAGTGCGTTAATTCCCGAAATACATAATTTGATGGCTAATAAATTGTGCGGATTTTTATTGTCAGTTGATTTTTATTGTCATTTATTTTGGTTCTAAATTTTGTACTTATTAAAAATTGTTGTCTAGTTTTTCAGACTGAAATTCATAGCTTACTGTATAGCATGAGGGACAATAGGTACATTGACATAGGGATTTCGAGCAAAGCCAATATACGCGGCTTGATTGCGATCGAGGCGTTATCAGTAACGAATTGATGTAATAACAACACCGTATCACTTGTCCCCTCGAACTGTGATACGGTTTCGAGGGAATTTTAACGTTATGCAAGCAAATAATTTTGTTACTTTAGTGGTTTGGTTAATACATTGGTACATCTTGTTTTGATTTTTTTTAAATTCTTTTTTTATGTTTTAAATTAGAACTGAAAATCTACAAATCGATGATTTTTTTAAAATTCTTTGCTCATAGAGTGTATTTTTCAAGATTACATTTCTGCCTAATAATTAAAAAGTAGGTGTATAATTTATAGAGTATGTTAAATACCATACTAAACGTTTACAAAGTTTCAAGAGTGTTACTATATTTATATTAAAGAAACCTTTCAAGATAACCAAACTCATATTTTTCACTAGCTGACCCGCGCAACTTCGTCTGCGTCTCTCAATAGTAATAAATTTTCTCCGTTTTTGAAACATTCTTCATTGGTGCTCCGCTCCTATTGGTCTTAGCGTGATGATATATAGCCTATAGCCTTTCTCGATAAATGGGCTATCTAACACTGAAAGAATTTTTCAAATCGGACCAGTAGTTCCTGAGATTAGCGCGTTCAAACAAACAAACAAACAAACTCTTCAGCTTTATAATATTAGTATAGATTTAACATGAATTTGTTCACAAAAAAATTAGATTCGAATTTATAAATTTATGACTATGATAATAGTAATATAAGTACCCATAAAATTGTACAATTATGTCTTACGGGAATAATCGCGCATTAAGTACCTAAATACCTTTAATTGCCTGACGTTTCGACACGGTTGCACAGGGTGTAGTCACAGACTGACTAATAATAATAATAATAATCTGTAACTATCCTACACACGCATAATAAATTATATTTATTACTTTACCTTACTCTTGTAATGAAGTCATTCACAGAAAAACTAACTCATACAAAACACTACAATATTCCTACACATTTTAAAACTTACTACACTGATAATGATCTGTAAAATTATATCGAAAATAGATTTTATTGCATATAAGTGATATAAATTACGAGCGTTGTGACGTCGCTCATCGAGATCAACGAATTTACGGTAGTGTCGTAAAAGTATTAGTTGCGCTTGCGCCTAATCCGTCGTATTATGGGCTTGCTACCGGTACTCGCCCACCGTGGCCCTGATTCTACATTTTTATTATCTGGATAATATTGAATGGAAATATCTTTTTTTCTTTTACTTCCGTTTAATTAGGAATTTGTTGGTTAGTTTATTAGATTAACATGGATTATTTCTTCATTTTGTTTTAATATACGTATGGATATTTCAGTGATTTTACAGTGAACTGTCAACTGTATATTTCTTATGATTTCATATCTTTCTTTCTCTCTGGTTCTAAGATAGGCGGGTTGTTTTGGTGTAAGAACACTCACTATGGCGATGTCTTTCATTTCAACTTCTTCCAAATTTATGTTTTGGAGTTATTAAGAAGTTAGGTGTACAAGCGGCACGGATCTTTTTTGTTCTTTGATTTTGTCCTTAATAAATTTAAATCTCGCAAATGTCTTTAACAGTTTTTTATTGAATTTACGGTTTATCTATACTTTTAGTTTCTTCTGTCACATTCCATTGTTTCAATCTAAGAATCTAACAAGTGACAAAGGAGTCATAATTGAAAATGTTTGTCTACCGTCTCCCATTTTCTTAAGCAAAAAAACCGCTACAGTGGGTTTTTGAGATCGCAATGCAATAATAAATAGCTACGAGCCTTCTTTACGTTTACATTAAACATATATTTTATATGATACAGAATATACTGTATGTCTCAGTAATAAAGACCAGTGAATAATATAAATTAAATATACCGTTATTATAAGTACTATTACACAAAGATTTATCGGTTCTACACAATGTAAACGACTATTTAATAAGCAAACAGTAAAACATAAAACTTTTTGTTTACTTTTATTTCTCAACTTATTGACTTTTACTGCTTGTAGTGCCGAGTCTGTTCAAGATCTCACTAAAACTAAACTAATCTCTGAAATTGCATTACTTTAGTTTCAGTTAATAATAGATTTAAAATATGCTATTCTGTTTGTGAATATAATTAAATTTAAACCTTATGCAGATAGTATTAAATATTAACATAGCTTATGTTACTAAGTTTTGAGACTGTTTTGTTTACTATGTTGTGGTTGAGATGACGTCTAACTGCAGTTTGACACTTCTTCTTGTAGACAATTTTAGATGTTCTTTCCCCTTATACTGGTTTTATAGACTATATTGAATTCTTCATCAATTTAGTTGTATAGCAATAAAGATATAGTTCTATGTTTTCATAATATTAAATATAAATTTTTAACAAGAGTTTTTTTGTCAGTTCTGTATGTTGTCACTCAGAGGTGATTTAACGTGTTACTGATTCGATTAAAAAATAATACCTAATTGAACTTACTTTAGTGATTTTAGTTCATTAAAAAAATAATAAGTTATTTGAAGCTAATAATACTGAACTTGTTCAATAAATTATTACCTAATGTTAATTAGTGTTTATTATTACAAATTGGAATTTATTAATTGATATAAACACAAATATATTTTATTGGATAGAAGAAAATCGCAAACATAGATTTCAGTTGATAGATTAATATATTTTGTAATACTCATAACTAGTTCAAGAGCTTTTTCAAATGGTTTAAAAGAGTTGACATCGACATATGATAAACATTGCTTTTTGACAACAAAAAAACAAACAACAAATTATGGGCGCATTCAGCCCATAATTTGTTTTTTTTTTTAATTTTCTTTATAAATTATTTAATTATTAGAATTTCGCAAATGTCTACCAAAAATTGAAAGGAATTTCGTTCGGTCCGGGGGTCCATGGACCCCTCACGCCGTTTTTTTTTCATTCCAGTTCCGTTTTGGATTTCCATTTTTATATGTAATAAATTAATTAATGTCTAGTGAGTGATTTATTAAAATAAAGAATTTTAATAGAGCGTTATATTTTTTTTTATAAACAAGTAAAGTTTAACAGTAAATACAAAACTTTAGAGCAAAACTTATATATCATCATAGAAGTTAACTAAACTTATAAACTAATTCTCTCTATCTCTGCAGGAAATCGTCCCTTAACGTCGGAGCCCACGATAAAGACGGAGTCAACGACCCCTGGCGTTGGTCCCGACGAACCCTCTATGGACGACAAGGGTGACAAGAAAAATAAGCGACAACGCCGACAAAGAACACATTTCACCAGCCAACAGCTGCAGGAGCTTGAAGCGACTTTCTCCAGGAACCGCTATCCCGATATGTCGACGCGCGAGGAAATTGCTATGTGGACAAACCTTACTGAAGCTAGAGTTAGGGTAAGCTATTATGAAAACATTTACATACCTACATTGATTGATTAAGTATCTATTTATAAAACCGTTATCGCCCATTACTCACATCGATATATGATATCAAACTAAACAGTACCTTAAAAGACTGTCCTCCCAAGAAGCAGTGAAGCAACGAACAATTTTAACAATACCAAGAAAGTGAGACAAGAGTGAGTTATAAACTATTTACGATCTTCTTACGTAGCCAGATAGATGAATGATAATAGCAGGTGGATGAGAAATTAGTCTTTAAGACAAAATAGGTTATTCTTTATACAAGCAACAAATATATGCACTACTTTCATGGCGTTCCAATAAATATCTACAGCGTTTGAGAACTTAATATAGCATGACATCAATGTCCAAATGAGAACATCGATCACATACCCATGCACTTTTTATGTCGTACACAAGGTGACAGGCGCGAGTGCATTACAATATTAACGAGCTAGATGTTTAGGCTAATCGTCGCATCCGGCGCGCCTTCGATATTTTTGTGCCGTGCTGTCGGACGGAACACGGAATCCCTTAATCCACGAGGATTTGATGCGTCTATTTCGGTCTCTTCATAATCCCCGGCTTAAGTCTGATCGCATCCACACTCACTGTCAATAGTTTTGGAAGACCCCTGTTAGAGATTCTGCGGTTGCACTCGAGTATTTGCCTTGTACTGAATTCATAGAATATTTTACGGTTTCTTTGGCATCTGTATCGGTTTGTTTTGTTAATCTTTCGAACATGTGTATTGAGTAGATTCTTACGATTTATTTTAACGTATTACAGTTAAAGGTATCCAATAAAAATGATTAGAAATGTAAATGTAATGTCAAATGATTTCATTATTCTAATAGAAAACTGTATTTTTAAAAAAGCTAAGACATGATAAATATAATTTTAAATGAAACACGAGAGATAAATGACTAAATCTTTTTTTATTCCCTATACCTATCAGAGAAAATCTTAAGGAATTTGGCAAGATTCGTTTGTCATTAATTAAACGCTTGTTCACTCTCAACAATATGATTTATTTTGAAATTTTTAAGTGGTGGCAACAATAATAATTATTTTGTGTTTATTAAAATATTTTTTCATCTTCTTAATATTTGTATAAAAGAATGTCGTATGACTAAATGGGCAGTAACTAGGACAATAGATAACTAAAATACTTTTATACTAATCATGAATAACTGACAAAGAAGAGACATTGTCACCGACGGGAAATACTTTTGCATCATTCCTTAAATGGCAACACGTCATCGGTCCCAGCTGAGGACACACTTAGTCGGGTCTAGTCATCTTTTTAGACATAGATTTTGAAAACTTACACGGTAACCGTTTTACGTTAAAAATTGATAAACCAATCGACTTCGAGAGTTAAGGAGTTTAACTGATTAAAAATGTGGGTTATGATCTCTTTTGATATTGCTTCTAGTTAAATAAACTCCTATTCTAACACTAACTATTGAAATGAGGTGATAGAAAATCAATTTATGTCAAAGAGTCAAATTCAGAATCCCACGGTTAATCTAATGATACCATTTAGGGTTGTCAATCAGGATAGAGATTACTATCTAAGCTGGTGCATAACCAATTTCAAAACTATATAAATAATTTGAACACTTACAAGGTTTTGTTTAAAAAAATAGCCCTATAAAAATATGATGTCAATGAAAATGGTTTAGGTTTTTAGTGCGGGTTATTCGTCCACAAATACACCGTTGGGCAATTAGTTACTGGGTTATCGCCTTCAGATACGTGTAAATCGATACTTTATGAGGAACGTGGCGTGCTCAAGTGTTAGGTATTCGTTTCAGTCTGTACTCTGTGTAGAGTATTGCGCCGGATCAAACGCGTGTGTTCTTTACAACATTCACATTTGTAAAGCATTTAGGGTTGTACGGAATCTCACGTGACTATAACTGTTACTATCGTTGTATAGCAAAAACTGCATTCGAAGTTTCACAATTACGAATAATTATTGAAATATTTAGGGAGTTTACTGTAACGCGCTCACTATATGTATAATCTACGCATTGGCTCAACAGACCTTTTATCGTAGAAAATTAAGTTTCTGCTATACTTTTAGGATATCTCTTTTCAAAAAAATTAGAACAATAGTCTTATTAACAAATTACAAAAATAAATTAAGTCGCTTTAGCTGTATCACCATCAAATGAAGCGCTTAGTGATGAAAAGCATTACATTATTATTTAGATGTTAGAACATAAACGATACTGTCGGGCACTCGCATAGTAAAGTAGAACAACAGTATTTTTAGTGTTCTAAGGATAATTATGAACAAATTATTTTTCATATGGAAAATGAGGGTATTATCTGAATGTAAAAATAATAATAATAAAAACAGAATAAACAACGCGATAGCGTTCTGAACCAGTTCGGGTTGCAAGTAGTTGTAAACAGACAAAAAAAATGTGACCCAGGGCTTCAATAGCCAGACAAAATTTTAATATGAAATTGTTCATTCATAATTACATAAAGTCCGTTAATAGTCCACTTTTCTGACGCTACTTTAACATTAACATTAGTGAAGTATTTGTAGGTTAAAATAAAAATATTATAAGCTCAATTTTATTAAATTTAAGTTTATATTAATAAAAATCTAATTTTGTCGGCCCTAACTGGGGATTAGCGTACGCTCATCCGTTGTGCGCCGCTTGCCATCCAATAAATCTGTGCGCGCGCGCACATATAAATCGTTAACATTATTTTTGTTACCAACTCATTAGGGTCATTGCCTGCTTATTGACTCAATTAGCATACGTAAAATATGATATGTTAATCTGCATGTTTTCTTTACAAAGCATTTCCTTGCAAATTATATTTGTCAAATCAAACCACGTTTCATTGCGTGCTTTCATGTTTATCAGTGCTATTTATGTCAAATGTTTTTAAAGGAATATTACGAAGAATTGTGACAGATAATTCAATAACACAAATACTTCCTAAATGAATACTTGAATAAAGTTAAGGGCCTCGGAATGTCAGCTCTGTATTTGTGTTTTTTTCTATATTTTCGTTTATAAATGCTGAGTGAGTTTGTAAATTTTTTACTTACTAAGTAATTGAGATCTTATTCACCTGTTCACTTTGGGTTCACCCAAACAACAACATACAAAACAAATTATATTGTAACAAATTAAAAAAAAAATCCGTATCATCATAACTTGGTGGTGGTAAAATTATTACCTCTACCTATTTGAATTAAAACAATATTTAGAAGCCAGACAGCCCGCTTGTTTGTAAAGTTAAAAACCTTGCAGAAAAGTAAAAAAGCAGCACTAGTTGCGAAGGAAGTACTAGAGAGATCGTTGGTTGAAGTGTTCACTTGACACTTGACATTACTGTCACCAGTGAGCGCTGAACAGCACTTCCTTAAAATAATGCTATTTGTAAAGGTCCACGCATAGGGCCTATGCTCTGACAACGGACAATATGACAGAAGAATATCACAAACACGCTAAAAGTGCTGCTGAATCGTCATTCTTTGCAAAGAAAAGATATTACACTCTGTGCATAGGCTCCAGTCGGAATAAAGTCTGCAGTGCTACCGATGTATATTATTATGTTATCTACGCTGAATACAGTACAGAACAATAAAACAGTAAGTGTTAAAGAATATAAAATTTTCTTTAAAATTAGAAGCAGTATGTATAAGGGTAGTATTACTACTGTCCAGTAGTTCATAATACTTTTAATAGCAGTTTAGTGTTGGTGATTATGGTCGCCAGTCTCTTACCAACTTTGTTATTTCGAAACCGACATATAACGAAAACAAAATAAGTATTACAAAGCGAATGTATTTGCATATCGATTTAGGATCGATCTATCTTTTACCAAAAAATAGTTTTTCGATATAACCTCACACATCTACCTAGAATATCATAGCGCCATTTTTATTATGCATGGGCATGATTTGTTTATTTGTGTGTGTCAAATCTTTTTTTGTTTACATTATGATTTATCTATTATTATATGATTTATCTATTATATATATATTATTTACCTATATCTTTAAAATACTGGACTTGTTACTACAAAGTGTGGTTTTTAGTATATTTGCGTTACGAATATTATTACATGAGAAAACTTAAGTAGCATTATAGAATTATTTCTCGATTTATTAAACTTTTAAGTTTTTTAATTAATTATATGGACCTTTCACCGCCGTTTTAGAACGTTTTTTTTTTGTTACAATTTGTAAACGTAAAACCGCCCACAAGTAGTTTTCCCTTCTGGGAACCGCCACGGCCCGCATCGAAGGCAATCGTCCGTGAAACAGCACTTGACACATTTCATTTGACGAGAATACCGCCCTAATATCTTGTTTCGTGACGTTAAATTACTCCATCCATCTATCAGACGCAAATAGATAATTTTACTACTGATATATTTTGGAAATAAACTTTGTTGTTGCAAATAAACCCAATACGATTTGGTTGTAAGTAAAACAAGTTGCTTCTGATTTACAGCTCTATGATGTTATTTGAAACAATATTTCTGGAATCTAGTTGTAGAATGTGATCAGTTACAGAAATAGTGCAGTCGAATAATACTTTGTGCACCACTCTTTATTGCTGTCACTGTTGGTTCTTGCAATATTTTTAAATCAGGTTTAGATCTAATTTAAATCTTTTTTCTTTTTTTTTAAAAGACAAGGAATAAATCCTGTGTCGCGGGGGACTTTACCAACATACACGAAACGGACACAAAGTACACTCAGACACAGAACAGCAATTTGTGGATCACAAAGTGTTGTCCCATGTGGGGTTTGAACCCTCAACACTCGGCCTAATTGGAAGCGGCGTGGTGACCGCTTAAACCACTACTATATCCGTGAAGTCAAATGATTAACTAATGAATAAAATGATTAACTAAAAAATAAAATTATCTACATTTATAATGAATCTGTGTAGAATGAAATATGATTAGACGAATAGAAATTAGAATTGCCCTGTTCGAAGATATTCACACACTTTATAAAATTGAGTGCTTTGTTATTTAGATAGTGATCTAGTTCCATGCATTCCATGTGCACCAGACATTCAGGTTTGATCACGTCATCAAGTTTTCTGCGTAACAGAATCCAGGTAACAATTTGAATTTTATGAACTTTTGGTTCGTTTATGTTGCAATCGGCTTTTGTTTCTTCCCACGATGATGTTTGAAAACTGATTTGATAAAAAAAAATATATAAATTCAAGGCGGTCAAGTATACAAAAAATCTATCGAGCAATAGGTGTGACAACATTTTAGTATGGTACATGTGTAAAGAGGCATGTATCAAACCCGTCCGCCGACACGGCGGGTGGCACGAAACATTATTTATTTTACGTGAAAAAGGCCCCTCGTGCCGGCTCTGGCCTGTTTTTGCGAAGCTTTTAGTGCACATCCCTGTCGCCTGTCGGTGCATGCAAACAGTTTAGCGAGATTTACATTGTTTTTACACACTAGTCACCTGTGCAAGAACTAACTCTCTGAAACGCATCTCGGCATACTGTGTTTTTGTTGGAGTTCAGTATTAATGTATTACTATTTCTGGTGTTTTATATCTGTTTATAATTGTCAGTAGTATGTAATAGTTCTGCAATATAAATTGTAAGTAAGGATATAAAGTATAGCTCTTATTAAATTAACATGAACGATGGGGCTATAAATCGTAAGAAATTTCACAATATATTATTTATTTACTTTTCAAAATGTCTTTCTATGTATATGGTCGAATGCACGGATAGCGTAGCAGTGTAAGCGGTCACCTCGCCATTTCCTACTGTGCTGAGTGTTGTGGGTTCGATCCCCACATGGGACAACACTTTGTGTAATTCAAAAATTGTTGTTCTGAGTCTGGGTGTTCTTTGTGTCCGCTTCATGAATGTATGTAAAGGCCTCCGCGACACAGGATATGTATGCTAGTGTGGGAGTTGTCTAAAAAAAATGCCTGAACCTAAATAAGAAACTAAATAACTACATAATAACTAAATAATAAACTAAACTAAATAAGATTTTTTTTTCCAGTGTTAATACTACAACACTGGCAAAATAATTCTTATTTGGTTTAAACAAAAACAAGTAGTTATGTGTGTGTAGGACCAACTATCCAGTTCATAAGCTGTTTCTAGTCCAGGTGGCAAAGCGCGTGTGTTATTTACAGGCTAAAATAATAAAGGATTATTTTCCATAGAAAAAGGTAGGTAGGCTTCTGATCAATATGGACATCCTAAGTTTCAGTATCTTTGTGACATGAAAACAAATTAACAATGATACAGAAATTTTAGCCATATCTACTGTCAGGCCAATCTCGTCACATCTCTAATTCCACTAAGTACAGCATCAATATTGACGTTTATAATACAAACAAATGTTCCTATAATTAAATGATTAAATAATATTGTCATGTCCTAATCACAGCTGGCCCGTTCCCAACCGGTAGTCTCCGTAATAATCTTCCACGAAGAATTTGTTTCAGTAAACAAGAGATACGGTATTAACACACTTCAATTACAAAATTTATATCACTCAAAATATTCTTGCCAAGAACTTGTATAGGTACCGGAAAATTTCACTTAGTATATAAAGGTTTAGAGTGTATTATTGCGTATCATAAGTCAAACCGAGTAGGGCGTACTGCATTCTAGACGTCCAATGAGTTATCCCGATGTTTTGATAGGCTTACAGTATAGTGTTGTGATCTCAGGGACTTTGTACGCGTTAGTATGGAATTTATATCAATGAATGGATTTTGAAATTGCGATATTGTCCGACACTGTGGTTATATAACTGTCAGGGTAGCGCCAAATCAACTTCTATAATCTATGTTTACAGAACAAAGCAAAGACTTTACAATAACTGTCTTGTTTATCACAATTTGTGGTTGCTAAGAATTAGACAGAAAATCTAAACTTTTATGTTGTAAATTTCTTTATTATTCTAAAGAATATTGTAATGTATAATGCTTTTCTAAATAGTTAAATACAATAAGTGGTCAGTAACGTTTTTTTATTTTATTTTAAACTAGCTGGTTTCCGCGAGTTCATTCGCGTGGAATTTGAAAAGCGCTGCGTTAGTGGGTTAAAATTAAAATTTTATGGGGTTTTTCTGAGAGAAAAAATAGCCGAAGTTACTCCATATAAAGACGAATATTGAAGTAAAATATTATCAAAATTGGTCCAGCCGTTTTGAAAATTACCCGGAACAAACAGATAGACAGACAGACAGATAAAAAATATTTAAACTGGTTTTTTAGGCATAGGTATCGTGCAAATATGTGTGTGAGCATGAAAAAACCTATCATTTTGACATTACATACAGACACATCTATTTATTTGTATATGTATCCACTGTATTTAGTTATCGTTTAGTGGATGATATTAATTTGTACATATTAATTTATTTTGTGGTTAATTTATTTTCTTTATTTTTTATCTGCATCATTTGAGACTGACTTGCAGAGAATATCTAAGCCTTTAATTCATGTGTACTGTGCACTAAACGTAAATAAATAAATACAGCACATTAATTATCTTTAAAAAACTGATAACCGGCTTTAAAGTGCATAATAATGATGAATGCACAAACATCTTACATTATGACATTACATTACAGGTACATTAATTTATTTAAATAGTTAGTTATATTATTTTATTATGTTACATGTAATGATTGCACGGATGGCGTAGTGGTTTAAGCGGATGCCACGCCGCTCACTACTACGCTGAGTGTTGTGGGTACGATCCCCACATGGGACGACACTTTGTGTGATCCACAAATTGTTGTTCTGAGTCTGGGTGTTCTTTGTATCCGTTTTATGTATGTTTGTAAAGTCCCCCGTGACACAGGATATATTTCTAATAAATAAAATATAATATATTAAAATAAATAAAAATGTACATAAAAATATATATTGACTAATTATATTATCAATTATATAGTTGTGTTAAGTTACATTGCGGTTTTTATCTTGGTAAAGTATTGTTAATAATGTTAAGTCTATTGTCGCTTAACTCGGCAGGGTGCATTTAATAATGTACTGTTGGCTAGGGGCGTCAGCAACTGACTGGTCACCGCAGCTTAACTAAAGCTCTCCTTACTATCGGTGTTCTAAGTGTATATTGTTCAGCTGATCGTATTTACGCTAAGTTTAAAAGTAAAAACAAAAATACAGTATAAGAAATTGTAAACATCAAAATATCAGTAGAACAGTTTCTGGTACCAAGAGTTAAAAAAATGTTGTTAATACCTGGATGGTTCTTTTAGAATTCAATAACTTTTTTTTCCATCAATTTGAAGGAACTTTTTCTAGTCTTTTTATATGTTATATTTTAGGGTGGTCTCTTTTTTTTATTCAGTTCATCAACAGCCTTTAATAGTTCACTGCTGGACATAAGCCTCTCTTTAGAAAGGCGGTTTTGGCCTACTATTTATTCAGTTACTAGTCATTTAATTAAAACTGATGAATATCATTATTAAGTAATATACATATAGCGATATATACACATTACTTAATAATGATATTCATAAGTTTTTGGATCGAAGTCAAGTCTCTAAACAAAATGATCGAGTTTGCAGTAAGATTGCAGTAACTCTAAGCGATGAATTAACATTCCTAAAACTGCTGCAATTGCAGTATGCATTCTGCAATCTTAAGATTCTTCAAGAGAAAAAGTATTTTCTCTTAGTGGTTTTAGCTATATTAGCTTAGTCCATAGTCACATAAACTATGAATAAAATATAAAAATATCGTTAGGTGTTATCGACAATTTATCACTATATATGAATTTCTAATATACAGTAGTTTGGCAGCCCTGACTCAACCACGCATCAATCCCGAGTTTATTATCCCATATCCGTTTATGCGTACGCGTGTTTATTTGACTTTGGAATAGTCTCCGACCTAATCGTGTAGAGTATAATAGTTCTACCCAACTATAGTATACGAGCTATAATCCTATGTCGGTAAACTATGACCGTTCTATTGGATAAACCGTTGTTTGATTGATGACACTAATAAAACTGTGATTCCAGTTTAATTTAAATTTAAAGCAATTTGGCGACCCCGTGGTCCTGCTAACCGTAAAATAGGTTCATTACTCGTAGTAGAGCGCCCCATCATTCATCACTACTACTAGTCTAATGAATTTAGAATGGGAGACATTTATCCTGTGAGTGTGAGAAATTTTATCTTTGTAGAAGTAATTTTTATCGCATTTAGTTTGATAACAGCAATATACACATTGACATTAGAACGCGTGAAAAGATAGTGCGTGCTCGAAGTGTTCGTTTTAGGCTGTTTATTATCTAATTACTTGTACAGAGTATTTTAGAGTTTAACAATAGCAGTACGATGGCGATATCGATTGCATTTTTTTTAAATAGTATTTTTCTAAAACTTGTATTTTAATATCCTGGAAATTATTAATCGCTTCGTAGCGTTTCGTAGCAGTTGCTACAGATGCTTAACAAGGAAGTTGAAATACAACTCTCAATAGGGGTATATAATGGTAGTCCGCTGAAGGCGTATGTCTGTACGTAGTACGTGTGCACGTGTCAGGAGGCTCACATTAATCTTACTGAACATGTGCCATGTTCCTCATGATAACTCGATAACTGAGACATACCTACTTATTACGATATTAATAGGCTTTTTCTCTGTAGCCAGTGTTAACATCTCTCTTTACATTTTTGAAATTAAGAGAGCACCAGTGATTAGTCTATAAAAAAATTAATCAGGATCCGCCAGAAGTACTTTTAAATTCACTCCTTTGTCTGCGATTTATTTAAAATAGTGCGATGAACGTCTTTATTACATCTACCTTTATTTGATCTGGTCGACCAGTGAGGATTAAGAACCGTTGTTTAGAGACTTGAAAAAGTCAATCAGTGAATAATATTATTAGTATTTTGAGAAAAGTCTAGGCTTTGCGATACTAACTGTTTGAGCGCCTATAGTTTTATCCACGTTAAATCACACTTAAACTCTGTTATCGAGACTACAATGGTGGTGACCAAAAAGCCTAAGAAACCTCAGTAGGTGGTTTATTCAAGTACCTATATGAAAAGTATTTTGTTAAAAGTTTGTTTGTTTCTTTAGGGACCAATACTACCTAATAACTGTAATATGTGTTAAAAGCCCTTACCTATTAATAACCTAAAATCCTTCATAAGTTATATCATTGACCTGGAAATGACTTGTGATGTAATACCACAAGTAGTTTCTCTGTCAAGATACACGTACATACATACATTTAAATAGAGATATATAGATAAACCATAATTTTATTCTATCTACGACTGTCGAGGAAAGAATTAGGTATACAAGATGTTGTGTATACATATTTTTCTTTTGAAATTGCTTCTCCGTTAGTGATGCTATAAAACAAAGACTACTTTGGTGTGTAAGAATCACATTATCGTATTTGTTTCCAATCCGATTTAGCCATAAAAGCCGTAATAAGAATCGGTAATGCACACATTTGTATTCAACTCTAAAGCTTTAGTGTGCAAATTACTTATTATTGTCGACAGACGGGTCAGTTATTTGCAAGATATCGAAAGTTTATACTCAATTTGTTAGCAATAATTTTTTTATTTTATTATTTTCGGAATACCAACAGCATAAAATACACTTTCTAGAAACTAAAAGTAATGACATCGTAGCTATTGTCAAGCATTCGCCAATAGGTTCCAAATGTAAAGCTAACACAAATCACATATATTTATAGAGAAAGTAAAAAAAAGAAAAAAAAACATAGACCAAAAAGTTTATGCTATTAGCTTATCATATTAGGATTGGAGCCAAAAATACCATAACAGTTGAGTAATATAGTAAAAAAAACCTCTTTACCTTTCGATATTTTACTTCTGACGGTACTTTGTTTCTAGATGAAAGAAGTTCTAAGTCTTCTAACCTGAACGTTGAATTGGTATGAAAGCGATACAAACAGGCAAATAAACTCACATCTGCATGTTCGGATAATACTTTATTAACGTCTGGTGAAATAAATAAATTAAAATAAACACGCATTAGTATCGATTTCGGAAGCATTAAAAAGTGTCGGGGTGTCTCTTCGTCGGGTGACGGAGGGCACGGGCGGTCACCATTCTGCAATAATATATTTAAAGGATTAGCCCCGCGTCGCAATATCGCGACCCTCCTCCAGTCCCATGCGCCCCGCCGCGCTCGCTCGCTCGCCGTCCGCTATTCAAATAATGGAAATTATTTCCACATATGTGCACCTAAATAAATATCATTCCGACGTCATTATTGAACACCCTCAATGTTTCTGTAGAGTTATTTTCACCCGTTTGTTCGCGGTCTGAATGGGAAGAAGCGGACGAGTAAAGCTTTTTGTTTTCGTAATGAAAGTGGGGGCACTTTAATTGTTTCATTGTTAGTCTAATAATATGCATTAGTTAATGCATTACAGCGTCTGTATTCTTACTACCTTTTGCACTCAGATCTAGAAATCTAGATAAAACCCGCGGTCAACCTTCGTCAACTTGTGTACGAAACATGCGCTCATGCGAATTTGTGAAATTTATGTTTCGAAAAATAAACGATTGTATATGGGGTGGAAACGACCGTTTATGTTCACTTAACCGAGGAAAGAGGGTATTATTTACCGTTTCGGCTGGGTGAACCCGCCACAGTGAGTGAGACAAATACCGCCAGCGGCACAATATTTATTGCAGTCGCTACGTGGATTGCGCAATTTATCGTGGAGGTGTCGTCGGCGCGATCGATCGTCCTGTGACGGACGTTTGCCATATATCACCACACGCGTTATCTGCGCTCAGGGCGACTTATCACCGCGCGCAGGCACCGTACCACTCTGCCTCCGGCTTATGCCTAAATAACAACATCGATTGAGGGGCCGAAGATCCTTTGCAGTGCTGTCCTAGTAGCCACTCATTTATTGTGGCTCGATCAAGTCGCGGCGAGTGGTGGCTTGCTGTCTCGCCCAACCGCGACGCTCGTTTATCTTCATTTCGCGGCCGCAATTAGACGGGTCGTTGGCTGCGGCCGGCGCCGGGCGGGGAGCAGTCACCGCACTACGTGGCGAGAATACGGCGCATAGTCGCTCTGTCAACTTTGTAATGAGTAAAGTTGATAACTACGCAACGCAAGTCGCGTCCACATTCTGAATCTCATTAAAACTTGTATATTCGTCGTCAAATCACCGGTGACTTAATTTACCTATCTTCCATCGATTTTTTACTGACGAAAAGGGACACAACTTCACTTCTAAATCTTTTTCAGGACAATTTTTTTTATTTAAATGTACTTTTTTTGTAAATTAAGAAATATTCTTAATAAAATATTTGTTACACAGGTATGGTTTAAAAATCGAAGAGCGAAATGGCGAAAACGTGAAAGAAACGCGATGAATGCTGCCGCTGCGGCCGCTGTGGATTTCAAGAACGGCTTCAGCACCCAATTCAACGGTCTAATGCAGCCGTTCCCCGATACAGACGCGCTCTATTCATCTTACCCTTACAACAACTGGGCCGCGAAAGTACCGAGCCCTCTAGGTACCAAGAGCTTTCCTTGGCCGGTAAATCCTTTAGGCGGCGTGGTTCCAGCTAGTCATCACCAGGGATCGGTAAATTGTTTCAACACCGCGACATCGATGGGAGGCGTCGGGGGTGGAGGTATGGCAGTGGCAGGGTCGGCAGGTGGAGGAGTCGCGCCATGTCCCTACACAGCTCCACCTAACCCCTACAGTATGTACCGAGCTGAGCCGTGCACGGCAATGTCATCGTCGATAGCGTCGCTGCGACTAAAGGCAAAACAACACTCTTCAGGCTTTAGCGGAGGGTACGGTGCGGTGTCGCCGGTTTCGCGCGCAGGCTCAGCACCGCTGGCCGCATGCCAATACGCGGGCGGCGTGGGGGTGTCGGACCGAGTGCTCTGAGAGGAGGCGCGCGGGCGCGATGCGCCTCGCTCACCGCCGCCGCTGCGCGCATCCTAGTCGCCGCCCGCGCACCACTCGCCGCCGCCACAGCCCATCGAGCACCCGCTCTACAGGCATCTGTGGGACTGGTTCGACTGAGTATTTTGGTCGGTATGCAACGCAGGCAACTCATTAACTACATGCTGAAGTCGTCAACTAACAGTAGGTGAATGTATGAAGTGGTTTGAAGTTGAGAGACTTGCTTGTCGTGCAACAAGCCATGAACCTCGGCGGAGACTAGCGGTGCGGCGGGATGCGTACGCATTAGTGGACTGGATCCACATTTAGTTATAAAGTTCGATAAATGAAACTTCGGGCAATAAACTTAACGACGTTGTTCTAATGTAAATATGTAGTTATGTACGTACGTATACCAAAGCGATGTGTGCAATTTTTACAAGCTTACAATGTACTACTTTAGTGTAAGTGTTTAGCATTTAGAACATTGTATATAGGTATAAATGAATTTGATAATTTATTTGAAAATGAAATAATGAGTATTTGAGGTCATAACAGTGAATACTATAGCAATCATTAGTTAATATTGTTGTTTGAAATGTTCATTTGTTGTGTTATGTTGAGCCGAATTGCATGAAGATTCAGCTCCCGCAATATTCTTTCGCATTTATTACATGGTTATCTATGCATATCATACATATCAATATTTTGAAAGCACTGATCAATGTGTGAATATAATGAGCTGCAAGCGTCTCTCAAGTTGTGTTACAGTACAAAGTTTGTAAAATACCAATCAATTTATATAAATACATAGTTGTAAGATATTTTCTTACTATCTCATTCGGAATTAGTTTTGTTAATATCTTGGTAATGTATTAAAGTTCGTTGGCTTGTATTGAACGTTTGGTTTTAAAAATCTTATCTTGTAAATAAGCGATGTTATATAAAAAAATGTAATTGTGACATTACTAAACGGATAATATACTTCTATGGCAAGGCTAAGTGGGATGGTAATTAAAGAGTTATAAATCAGCTCAAAATACAGCGAATGTTTATTTTTTATACTTGACAATCAGATGAAGAACCTGTTGTATGAATTTCTTCCGCTTCTTTAAAAACTTAAAAGATTGAAGCGACTATTTAGAAAAATATTTAAATTTATTTTCTTGAATTAATTTTATTTTAATCCGGTCGAGGTCGCCATATTATAGTCTTTGAACTTGACATACTTCCATTTCTATGATATCACTATCAGAACAGTCATAAAAATTTAAATTGACATTGTTTATATATATTTCTTCCTTGCTAATGCACAATTTAAATTTACAGAGTGTTTAATTGCTTAAATACTCTAAGTAAAAACTTATTAAATATTAGAAATGACATAAAAGAGACTGAGGAAAATATTTCCTAAAAAGCTCTGAACTTAGAATATATAGTTCATTGTTAAAAAGCGGTATTTTAAAGATAATTTTGAAATGGCACAGTATCTAATTTACATTTCTTTTTATAATGTAATGTAATATAATTTTACACGTTTATTGTAGCACCTAGGTCCGCTAAAGTTGTTAATGCACTGTTCTTTCAAGATCACTTACAGTTGACAGTTGCAGAAAATTTTCATCAGACTACTTTCATCAGATTGTCTATAAATATATACTCACCCTAGAATACTGAAAAATACCAAAACATTTTTAAAGATTTAAAAATAGAAATATCAATTCAAAGCAGTAAACAGTCTTGAGTACATCAGTAAATCAACTGATCGAATACATTTCTCGTTTTGGAGACTCTCTTTTATGATAGTTCCAGTTTTGAGGGGCAATGTAAACAGCTGTAACTCAAATAGCCGCCAATACTGAGATTAACGTAACCAGGATCTCAATATTTATTAAAATATTTATAATACTTAAACACCGTTTATGAATGTAACTGTAAAATATTGTAACTATTTAGACGTAAACATTCATTAGTTATATAAAAATTAGTTTAATACACGAACTAGTATAATCTACTTCCGTGTGCCTACACAGTGCAGGAAATATTAAATTATGCAAAATAAAAATGTAAATAATATATAGATTTGACCTAATAATGTTAACGTGAAATTCGAGGTTTTCATTTTATACATATCAAAACAAAATATCTGCAAACATAAATAGTTATTTGAAGTTATTTTGTGAATAACCATTAAGGAAATACCGATTGTTTTGTAACTTAAAAAACCTCTAGTCATAATAAAAATATCACTGAGTAAGTTTTATTGTATTCTTTATTTACCAAGTAAATTTTGACCCATTTATTTCCAAAACATTATATTCCACGCTTTTTAGATTGCGTTTTAGGTAAACTTAAAAACAAGGTGTTTACTTAATTTAACGTCAAAGGCTAAAAAAAGCTATGCAGTTAATACGTTACATAATTATTATTATTTTAAAAAGGCTACTCCTGCACTAGGAATATATAATATCCTATGTCGCGGGGACTATACAAACATACATGAAAGGGACACAAAGAACACCCAGACACAGAACTACAATTTGTGGATCACACAAGGTGTCTTCCCATGTGGTGATCGAACCCACAACAATCAGCGTGGCGACCGCTTAAACCACTACGCCAATCCGTGCAGTCCATAAGGACTGCTACTAAATGTCATTTCAGAAAAGTTCAACATGTTTGGATTTTTAAAGCCTGACATAAGTATGCACAGCATTAAAACCTTGCCTAGGAATGCAACACTAAGCACGATCATGCCCATGTGAATTGGCACATGTTAAGGAGCCATGCTGCCCAGCACTGACACACATACAAAGACACAGTTTAAGCTTATGACACCTCTCTTTGTTGCATGGGAAGTAGGGAATTAGTGTGGATGGTAAGATAAATACTATTACTATTTACAACAACACTTCACAACTATTACAAATATATTGTGTAGTGAAAAATTAGAAATTCAAACAAGAACATTTCATATTATGGAGTAAGTTAACGAGGCTTTAGGCCCTTCACGGACTACAAAAGAGGGATGAAACTGATGGACTGTTGGCAAGTATATGTTTACGTTAAGTGCGATATATAATCAAAATTTGAAGCTATTTTATTTATAGTATAGGGGGGCAAACGAGCAGACGGATTACCTGATGGTAAGTGATTAACGCCGCCCATGGACACCTGCAAATCAAGAGCCATAGAGTGCGTTGCCGTCCTTAGAGCCTCTTCCCCCTAATCTTTAGGGAAATGGACGTTGGACTGGATGGTAACTTCACTTACTGTTTGAAGGGCAACAAAAAAGGAGGCCGTGGTACGTAGGTCACTATATAAATTTTGAGACTCGCAAAAAGTAAACATTATTATATTTACAATTTATACTTTATTTTTTCAAATATCACTCTCTATTCAAATTTCCATCCGCCTAAACCAGTCTTGGAAACAATTATTCCATCTTTCTCCGAAAGATCAAAATGATTGATTTGTAGGCAGCCACCGCTTCTTTGGCATTTAAAAAAACTTACCTTTTATCTTATCTTTTATGGTGGGGAATAAAAAGAAGTCACAAGTCGAAGTGTAAGGTGGGTGAGGCAGGGTTTCAAACTCAAACTCTCTTTATTTCATTTTTTTTTAATTGTTTGTAATCGTCTTTTATGTAGACTCTAAAGTCATAGATCCACACACACAAAAGCAACAATATCTGTTTTGTCAAATAGTAAGCAAATAAATTTAACAAAAATCAAACCCATACAAAATCTATGATCTGCCTGTGCCGATCTACAACCGCCCGTTTCCAAGGGGTTGAGCCTTATGAGAAGAAAGGGCAAACAAACTCAAGGACAATAGAAATTTTTTTTATAAACACCGTTGGTCTGAGGGAAGAGTGTGAAGACGCAAATTAGTGGTGCAGCATCATTCCCCGGAGCTCGGCCTTTGGTCATCTCTCTTGTACAGCTTTTAAAACTTTTGGCAATGCGACTGTAGTGCACCATTCCGAGTTTACAGACGTACAATTCTATAGCATTGATGTTGCCAGATGTCTACTCTGTTAAAAAATCGTGCCACCATTTTTTTGCCAATGTTTTGCGGTATTTGCAATGTTGTTGGTAACGGGCCATCTGGAATCACCCATCGCTTCTTGCTTTCTGGATGAAATTGATATATCCATGTTTCATCGCCAGTAATGATTTAAGTAAAACGTTTTGACCTCCCATTTTCAAAACGCAGACTTTAGACTGTAGAGAAACTTATTCCGTTTCGGTGAGCAAACGAGGTATCCAATGACAACAAAGCTTTCTCATTCTAAGATGTTCATATAATATGGTGTGAACACTAACCGAACTAATTGATGTCTCAGATTTTCTCCATGTCACTGTATGTCATTCGTGGGTCATCTCACACAATCATTTCAGTAGTCCACATTTTCAGCAGTGACTGCTGTTTGTGGGCGTCCACTTCTGTCATCATCTTCAAGGCTAGTTTTCCCCCTTTTAAATTTATTAACCATCTAAAAATGGCTACCCGAGAAGGAGCAGACTCACCTAAACTGTTCGATTTTCAAATAAATTCCGAGCATATCAAAACTTATATAGTGACCTACGTAACACTCCGGTCGTTAACACACAGTTCGTTTGCTAAAACTTCTGTATAGGTTTAGTTGATTAAGTAAATATTATGTAAATTTAGATAAAATTATGATAAAATATACCAAAATTAGCTCTGAAATCTCGAAGTTAACTAAGACCTATACATTAATCACATTGCAATCAGTATACACAAGGGTTCCTAGTTGTACTCTGGGTCCTTGCGTATGACGTCCATTAGGTAATTGTGACGAAACCACATCAATCGTGGTCTATTCAAATGAGTAGTAGTAATATAGAAGTTTATTGTCCAGACTCCGAATCAGATATGTTTACAAGTTATAATTGGTACAACGGGTCTTCGATCGTAAACTTCACACAAATTTCACATAACACTACAAGTTAATTGATATGCATACTGAGTAGAGCAAACCGTTGTCAGTTCATAATAAAATAAAACAGTGGTCTAGTAAAGTACTACTAAAACTTTTTGTTGTTATGTGAGAACCACACAGTTAGTTAACAGTCCTTTTTTTACTTCGAGAAAGCAAGGTTCGCAATGGTATTCTACTTATCTGTTTATACTGAATAATAATATAAAATTATGTTATGTAAATTTTTTATTTGATCATCTCGAGAACTTTGACTAATTTGAGTTTTTCAAGATGTTATGCCATTAGGTATACATTTTAGACCCATAGTAATAATAACGTAGAGCACTGGAAATTTATGATGATTTATATAAGACCCTCAGTTGGTTCAAACCGAATGTATAGGTAAACCCGATAATGTATTTAAATTTCGTAAGAAAAAACTATATAATGAAATTATGGCAAATAAATACTAAGAATATTGATAGAATATACGGATATGAATATAAAAACAAGAGCATTCAAATTACAGCATTAAATTATTATGTATGTATTTAGAAATATATACGTATGTTTATCAGCAGTCTGGTTACCATAGTATGGGCTCTGCCTAGTTTGGGATCAGACGGCCGTGTGTGAAATGTATGAAAATATTATTATTATTAATTACACACGTACTTATGCTCAAGGCTATATTACTGTACGATATATGACCAACTGTAGACAAGGCAAAGGTATATCAAACAATCTCATTTTTGACCGACTTCAAAAAGAGATTCGGATGATTATATTTTTTTATGTTTGTTCGGGCATAACTCCGTCAAATATAGACAGATTTTCAAAGTTCCTTTTTTGTTCGAAAGGGGTTTATTTGGTTCCATTTAATTTTCATATAGATCTGATGATGAGTTTCGGAGACAGACAACGAAACTGTTCAAAAAATGACGGCAGATCAACCGCAATTGCTGCTAAGTTTTTAGTGCCCTCTGTTAGTTATGTAATAATAATGTTTTCGAATATCTGACACACAACGCCATCTAGTTTCAAACTAAGCAGAGCTTGTATTATAAAAACTAGATTGGCTGATAGAATGCTTGTATACTCTTTTTTTTTGTAAATACATACTTATTATACATAGAAAACACCTAAACTCCAAAACAAATATTTGCAGAACATACAAACATTTAGTCCGACCCGGGAATCGAACCCGAGAGCACAGAAGTCGCATACGCTACCAATGTACCACCGAGGCAGTCATTGTTTGAAGTCGGTTCAACTTCTTTTTAAAAAGGAATTATGGATTATTGCCGTAAACCGAGCTCTTTGGGGATTAAAGACAGGATAATTGTTAGTATCCTGAAAGGAAAATGTAGATAAGAAAGTAAGGAAAATGGAATGGAAGAACTGTTGTTTATTCGAATTTAAAATGCATCAAAATTTAAAATGTGATTGTTGAAATACATAGGAAAAATCATTTTCCAAAAAAAGTTTTTTTTTCAGGCTAGCTCAACTATTTACTTCTTGCTTCTACACGGTGCAAGTAGCCTGGTTTTTTGCTTTTGCGAAAACGACTATGCGGGTTACTTGGGCAGGTAACCCGCACACTCCGCGGTGCGTGCAGGCCATTCGCGAGAGGGTTACTTGCGCAGGTACAGTATTGAACTGTGTCAAGTCTGAAACGAGCAAGACGTATACATATAACCCGCGCGATGCACATTATACCAACCAAACATGCAAGTAACTTGTGCATGCTACTGACGTCGTCGCCGGCTTTCCACCGCGTAGAAGCACTCTAAATATCTAATGAACTTAAAATATTAACCTTTCCTTAACACGTTTTCCTACACTGCTGCATTTATTTATTTATTTAACTTAATGCACTAGTTGTACAAAGGCGGACTTAATGCCCAAGGCATTCTCTGCCAGTCGACCTTCGGGTGATGTAGAAAAATGATGCTGTAGGTGCAAGAGAAAACAGAGAATTTGACTGGAATTAACTTTCAAATCTCAAAAGTTGTACAACCTCCATCAGTATATTACATCATGACAGAATATAAAATGTAAAAAATGTCTCACAACGTAGTATTTCCACAAAAAAACTATGAGATCTAATGGTTACCTACCTCGTTAACTAACAAAATGTGTCAGTGACCTTATGAAAATTAGATATCTCTGCTTTTATAATATACTATAGATACAATTATACACCCATTAAATATATCTGTTTTGTTTATTTACTTCAAGCGATATTTCAAAGCTGTACAATAAAGGTTATCATTTTCTTCCTCTTCTGCAATCGCTATGATATGCGATATAATTGCGATTTTATTATTATGGAATTAATATACACCGCCATCAAATGACACTGAGTATTGAGTATGACAGACATGCTTGTCTTAACTAATTCTCAAGTTAAATTAATACAAAATAGATAAATAGCGTGATACAAATATTTTTTGAAAGTTATTTGTTGGTTTTGTCCTTTTGTTTAGTGCGTGTATCTGTGATTTCAGTATTAATGATTTTCATTTTGGATTAGTAAATGGTGTATTTCAAGAACTGGCGATGGAAAGGATGGAAACTGCAACAGTTTTTTTTTTAATTTCTTTGTTAGCTCAGCATAATAGGCCGGTTAGACTGGTGTGCTGCCATAGCCTCAGATAATATCGGTGTGAAGTAATTCTTTCTTTGTTTCTCATGTGTGCGTGAGGTTACCGGGAACCCCCCTCATAATTCATGGTGGGGGGGGGGGGGGCACTCAAAATCCGTAACCCACTTGTTTTTGAGTAGCTGGTGTCTATAGGAAGCGGTAGTCATTCACCATCAGGTGACCGGAAAGAAAACAGTGGCACTCCGGGCGTGTGCCGACAGAAGTGAAAACTTATATACAGAGGTATCGGTAACGGTAACAGTGCCGCGAATTCAATTGTTTTTTCCTATCTCTAAAATGCCCAACGCGCCTATAGTTTTTACTTCAACAGAGGTGTCGTTAACAGTAACAATGTCGCAAGTTTAATGGTTTTGCTCATAAAATACATTATTTTGTTTGTTGTTCAAAAATGCTCAACACGCCTAAAGAAGTTTTCACTTCAAAAAACAACATTATCGAATTCGATATGCTCAATATATTTTCGGTACCTATAAGTGGGTACAAAAAACAATGTCCAATATCCTCAGTATTAGAGATTCTAAACGACTTTCAACATAAGCGTACTAGCTGTTTACTATAGTGCTAAAGTTCTTATATATATATAACTCTAAAGGAAACTAGGTCTCTTAAATGCGACACTATAAAGTCGCTTCAGAACTTTATTCTTGAACGTGTATGTGCCTTATATTGGATTGGAAATAAAATTTACGTTAGTATCAGCTGTTTTATAGCGACGTCGACGTAGACGAGAAATGAATTGCGTTGTCATGACCACATATACTCCTATTAGACCATAATGTTCTTATTTATAATATCTTAGCTATTATATATATCTTAAATATAGTATCTTTAGAAATGTAAAAAGAGTCTTTAGCTTTTTATATGTTTAAAGTTAATGTGATAGAATTTTTGATCGAGTCTCGATTAATGCTACCCTTTTTACTGATTAAAGCATGTATTGTGTGGTATTAAATCAACGCTAGGCATATATCTACCAAATGCCGTAACAGATCCTTTTGTACCTTGGACTCGGAGTTCCTGGGAAGAGTGGTAGACACGCTCTTCCCAAGGGTCCAAGACAGTCCCTTGATAATTCCGTCACAATCGGACCGGCAACTCTGGTCCGACGCGTGTGAGGTGGTCGACACCCGGACCTGATGGTGTTCCAGGTCGCGCGCTGGTGATAGCTCTGTTGGTACTGCAGGACAAACTGAGGCGGATTTTCACGAATTGTCTTAGCCTCGGTGTCTTCCCCCTAGGCTCGAAAGAAGCGAGACTTGTGCTCTTGAAAAAATAAGGAAGGACTACTGATTCTCACTCTGCGTTCCGACCGATATGCCTGCTGAACGAGTCAGGGAAACTCTTTTAAAGGGTTATCTCCGACCATATCGGCAAGCACCTGTCGCGAGTGGGTCCTGATTTGTCGGACCGCCAGCTTGGATTCCGACGTACGTTGGTACGTTGGTACGTTGGCGGTTAGCCTTGATATTCTCAACGCGTTCGGCACCCTCCCCTGGTAGGCTATAAGGGCGGCCCTTGAATTTCATGAGGTGTCGCTCTACCTGCGGGCAGTCATTGTAGCCTATCTGCGCGACAGGACGATGAAGTTTATCAGTCGGAACGGGGTCGAAAATCGGAGAGAGGTGTGTTGCGGGGTTCCCCAGAGCTCTATTTTGGGCCCTTTGTAATGGAACCTCGCATATGATGTGGTCCTTCGCACCAGTCTGCCCTCTGGCCGCAGTGTCGTCTACTATGTGACGACACTTTAATACTAGCTAGAGGTCGTCAAACTTCGATGAGGTGCTTCGGCTCGGACAGCAGGGGGTGGCTTGTGTCGTAGGAAAGATTCACGAGCTGGGTCTGAGAGTGGCGCCTCAGAAAACTGAGTCGATATGGTTCCATGGCCTACCGAAGAAGCCGATGCGTTCCTGGATCTCCTCCGGACTGCCGAGGTAGGCTGCAGCAGGGGTTAGTGGGTAGACCGCTGCTCCGGGATTCCCACACACGTCCTGCATTTCCCCAACGGGGGTATGAGGCGAAAAGCATTTCCCGCGTAAAAAAACATATAATTATTGTATTTATACTTCATTATAAACGAATATAGCCTAGAGAAGCCTATGTTCAGCAGTGGACTATTTATAGCTATTGATTATGACGATGATGATATAGGTTTCTAGTATTATAGCGAACTCTAGAAACTGTACTTACTGTAATTAATCACAAAACTTATAGAAGACTAGTAGTTTTGACTATGGTCTTATCAGAAGAGCAGAAATCTAATGTTAAAATCACATTATACACCCACCCCATTTCTTTTTTTTAATAAGCCGCAAAGGAGAACTTAGGTTACTTTCGTGAGAACTTCTTTTCTGGTAGCTTTTATACATATACAGAGGTTTTATACATTGAAAGAGGATAATATATTTTTAAATGAACACAAATACAAAAAATGTATTTATATTTGTTCCCTCTGCCAATTTCGTTTATGTTTGCTGTGTTATTTTATTTTTAATTATCAGAAAAGATGTCTTTAGGGATCTATCTTAAATTAGACATACCATCTTTGTCTTTCTTTATAATCAAAAATATCATCGATTTCGAGGCCATCTATTTGGAAAAACCGTCAAGGAAATAGTTATAAAGTTAAAATTCGGCACAGAACTGGCAAGAGGAACAGTAAATTGCAAATAATTAATTCATTAAAATTGGTATCATTAGGCTGAAAATATACAATAATCCTGCAGATGATTATCGTGTAAGAGTGAGGCGCGAGGGCGACACTGTCTCGACACGACTCGGCGCAAACACACAGTTTCCAGGTGCTCGAATCCGAGCGCTTTAAGGATTTAGTCGAGGATTTGCTTTCAATATTAGCCGCCGGCCGCCGGGGCAGGCCCATTCCGTTCCGCCCGTACCTTTTTTATTATTTTGTCGCATCGTTTTGGCTCTAAATGGAATCATTCCGCCATCTACATTTTTATTTTTCAATTGCTCTCCGATTAGTGGGATTAGTCGTATCGCTTTCCGATTCTTTGCTCCTTTTGGTGGGAGCTTTCGCGGACTAACGCGGCAGAGCTGTCGCCCACTTTAATCGCTTTGGTTTGGGACGCGATTGAAACCATATTTGTGGTGTTGATCGCGTTGTGTATTGACGTCAAAACTCGGTTTCGGCCGGCTTTTACAGCATTTTGTTTGTCTTTCACTTGTAAATATTATCAGAGAGTCAATGTCGAGTTTTTATTATTTAATGTTTAATTAGGGTACGTAGTATTTGCTGAGTGTTCTGTACCTGCTATAAGCGCAGATACGTGTGTGCGGTGGCCGCGACTGCAGGCCCGCGTGTCGTACTGCTTACTTATCTTTATGGTGACAAACATTTGTATATGTTTTTATTTTATCAAGTAACGCCTTAGTCACTGAGGTCTGGAATCTACGTGCGTAGACACGTTATCATATCAACCCCATGATGTTTACTTCAAACCAACACTAGATGTAACATCGACGTAACACATGCGTAGGTACTAGCAAATTGTGATTATACATTTATCTTATACTAACGAGAAAGTTTGTAGATTGTATCTCAATTACGAAATATATTAGGTGCGTCATTTTACCAGTGAAGTGATGATTTAGCAATATAACATGACGACTAAACTATGTGATGTGATGTACGTGATGTTACACGGGCTAAAAAAAAACAATTCGAACCAGTTTGTGCCTGAGACTAGCGCGTTCAACCAAACAAACAAACACACTTGACACTACAAAGATAGGCAATGGAATAAAACATTTATAAAATCGTTTTCATACGAAAATGTCACGTTTTATGTAGGGTAAATAAAATTTTCATAGAAATAATTTAACGGTGGAAACTCGTTGCGGTATTGAAGGTTATTACAGTTCTCTTATTTTAAAATGCGGCAACGATTACAATATATCAACGGTATAAATCAATTTGAAAACAAAAGTTCCTCTACAATTCTGTTCAATTCTGGACATAACATTTCAGTAAAAATGCAACGTAAAATATAAAAACTAAAAATAGCATAAGCTTTTAATTCTTGAATGTAACCAGTAATTTCTACTTCTGATTTCATTTGACTGATTATTAACTGTTATCACTTCTGACTGTTAACACTAATAAGTGTTTTACATGGTAACTTATAATCCAGCTGCCCTATTTATTTTCATGCTAAGAAAGATCTAAGTAGGTTTAACATTATAATAATAACTTCACTCATCGGCCGTCTGATACCAAACTAGGCAGAGCCTGTTACAACATACTTATATATTTTTAAATACACACATATCATATATAAATTACACCCAGACACAGAATAAATCATCCCGCTTACACACGAATCGAACCCACGACCTTCGGTTTAGCAGTCTGGGTCACTAACCACTAGACCAACAGGCCTGTCAAAGGTATGTCACATTTTCTTTGTGATGGTATTAGTGCTTAATTAAACTGAGTCAACTTAATTTCCTCTATTTATCTCTTCCGTTTGGAAGAATCTAGTGGTAATTAATCTATTGAACTTTACTGGCCTGTTGGTGTGGGAGTTAGTGAAGTGAGTTTTGCAATTGAGCAATATCAGATGTCATTTAAATATCATAATATAGACGTGGTAGAGACCTGCTTCGACAAAAATAGACCAGCTCGACCGGAGTGGCCTCATCGAATACCGGTGTCAAGCAATTCTTCCGTTGATTTTCACCGAGTGAGTCAGGTTACCGGAGCCTAAACCCTTCGTGATTGGGGCTAGAATGGCGGTAACGTATTTGTGACTAGGTGTCCATGAGCTGTTAGTTACTTACCATCAAATAATACATCAGGGCCTCAGTTTTGCTATTCAATGTTAAGCAATATTAGGTCATCAATGGTGATATCAACAACATTGCCATACCCGGAAAATTAAATGTATAATTTCCTCGCAAATTTAAAATGTACCGTTTACCAAACTACTACATAGACGTTGACGACGTTTATATCAGTGGTGGTTCAGTGACAAGTCATCAATTGGTTTTACATAGTTAGTAGAATAGGAAAAGTGCAAAACTATTCCGACGACATTCTATCGACAGTCTATTGATACTATATTAAAATAACAGAATTGAGGCCCTGCATGTTTACTCTGCTATACCGTAAAAAAAAAAACAATAATGGCACTTGTAGCACCACCGGTATCAGTCGCACGATTCGAATATACCTAGATCCTACACTTATATAAGTGGCCATCTAGTGGTAATATAATAAAACTACTTTAAGACACTTTAAGGCTCACTGAATAGATAACATACATAGGTTGTTAAATAAAGCTACTTAAGAATTGATGATGTACTCAATAAAATTTGGTTCCATTTGATTATTAAACTCGCTTACTGCTCCAAGATTCAATTGTATGTAATAACTCTTCCGCAATAGCAATAGCAAATGTCTTGAAATCTTTTTTAAAGAAGTAAAACTTAAGTTCTTTATTCAAAATTATTATTCATTAAATTTTTCTTTTAAGCTGCCAGTTGCGGTAGCAGTTTTTTTTTTTACTTTGTAACCAAAACATATGCAATACGAATACACAACACTATCAAACAAACAGTTCATTCTTCCCTTAAAACGTAATTATCTTTTCTATACCGATATTATTACGACATCAAATATAAACGTAAAGGTACGCACGCATGTCAATAGTTAGCCGAGGAACGTAGAGGGTTAGGTTTTGGGTGGAAAGGATCAAAACGGGATTAGAGGAACGACAACCAATCAAGGGTAACTGGACTGTTATACCTACGCGAAATAAATGCGCCACATAAAACCTATTCAAGAACAAACAAGAATAAACCTTAGCTTGTAAGTCTAAGCATCAAAATTGTTTGCGTTGTGCAGTTTATTGATGTTTTGTTTGAAAGGGAGGGTAGATGGATGAGGAGGGCGAGGGTAGCGAGTGCAGCCTCCGCAGACAATCTTACAAGTTAATTGTGTTCCGTGCCTGAAGCCGCCTGACTACAGAATAATATCGCATTCACTACCCGTTTCTCTAGACGGAAAATGTACACGAATATTTTGAATGCATGGAAAAGCAGTCTGCGAAAACTAATAACTTCAGAGCATTTAATATTAAATAAACTATACTTATAGTATACTCAATATTAAATACATTAATATATAATAAAGATTTATAAATGTATAAAGAGGTGAAACGAATAGGTACCTACCTCTTATTATGATTTTGCGGTATTAATATTTAAAAAAACAAGCTTTGGCGATAGTCTGAAACGTCTACAAAGTAACATTTTACTTGATGGTATTAGTGTAAGTTATAAACGTATTGGTGTAAGTTATAAAGTTTCTAGACAAAACATTTAAAAATTTGAGTGTTGATTACTTCTTCGAAGAGAGAAATTGGCAGTCAAAATCTTATGTAGGTACCTACAATTTTTTTAGTTGAGGATTTTTAGTTTAAGCTTTTGTAATTTAATACTTTGAAGATTAAAAAAAAGACCACAATGAGTATTGGTTATGTTAATAGTAAATCCTTATTTTGCAAAGAGAAAGATTTAAGTAGCAATTACGTGTGCACCGAATAGCGGTGCATACGTAATTGCTACTGAAATTATACGTATACTCGTATATATATTAAAATACGCTAATTACGTTCGACGCTGGTTAAAATATGGATTCAAATATATATAAAAGATGTTAATAAGAAAGAAAATTTTAGTCTTTACCTCAACGCTAGAGAAATGTAGTAGGTAAGCTCATTTAGGTGCTTTTAGCCTACAAAATTTGATGAAGCTCAGCGTCTTGTATTATGAGCCTTTGTATTCTCTCGCTTGGCACTTTATTACCTACACGTTTAAACTTATCATCGAGGAACATCCTTTCTCATGAATAAACAAGTATCTAGTTTACATCATATGACATACAGGGAGTTTAATAAACTTTCTAGACATATTACATCGTGGATCGTTCAGAAGGCGGACGACTTGGGCGGGCGACGGGGCCCCGGACCCGGAGAGGGGGCACCGAGCAGTAAATAAATACACTGCGACACGGATTTATTGCAAACACTACTCAACTCATGCAGATATGTTTACTTCGTACAAAAGTTAGCAGATTTTGAATTCTTCGCGCATGGAAATATTAATTCATTCTATTTATCATTTACAGGGTATTTTAATGGATAGTCAAAATGTCTATAAAATACACTGACGACTACTTACATAAAATTCCTTGCTTTCTCCGAGCCTGTACTAATGTAGTCCTGGTCTAGCTTGAATGGTGTTGTACTCGTCCCAATAAAATGTTGACTGACGTTTTCTGCGCTGGCGAAGGCCAAATCTCTTCAATGATTTTTACTACTATGATGTATTGTTTTTATTATTTCCTAATTATTTTTACTATTTTGACTGCAGAAGTTTGAATGGCATATACATAAAGAAGCCCTTTTGTCGATCAATTGCTTTAAAATTGCCTTATAAAGCCAACTATCGCTTCAAGAACGTCAAGACCATAAAAATATAATTTTCAACACAATTACATTTGCACCCTCTGCGGCGTATGCGCAGTATAATACAATGACTACACGCATGGCGTAGTGGTTTAAGCGGTCGCCACGCCGCTTCCTACTACGCCGAGTGTTGCGGGTTTAAACCCCAAATTGGACGACACTTTTGTGATCCACAAATTGTTGTTCTGAGTTTGGGTGTTCTTTGTGTCCGTGTCAATTAATATTATGTTTGCCAAGGCCCCCGCGACACAGGATATATTCCTAATACGGGAGTTGCCTTTAAAAAAATAAATAAGAGAGTACAATAGACTTGGAATAAGAAAAGTACAGTAAAGTAAAAATTTGTTGTCTTAAACCTGACTTAGACCAGACTTTCTTTCGTGGCACTTAAGGTGAACGCACTTGAAACTAGTGCGTTTCCTGTAAGTAGTGTAACACCTTTCCCCTTTTATGAGTCAGGGCGCAAACGAGCAGACGGGTCACCATGAACGCCTGCAACTCAAGAGTTACAAGCGCGTATCCAACTTTTAAGGTGGGAGTACGCTTTTTTCTTAGAGGTTGTTTTATAGTCGTTTGTTAATTATTTTTTTCCTCTCGCGGTCTTTGCAATCTGTGTCACCGATTTCGTGAAAAGGTTACCTACTGTGAAATCTTCGTTACTTGTGAAGAGATTTGAATGATGATTCTAAAAACCTGAAAAAAAACTTGGTGAACTACGTTTATACTCAAAAAAAATAATAATAAACTTAATAAAGTACTACAAAAAGTTGTCTTTTAATTGTGTTAAAAATATTGTTTACTTATTTTTTACATAATTGAAGCATTTAAGTTAAATTGAGAATATTGTCGATGTTAAAAGTTCGTTCAAAAGAAATGCACCCTGAATTTCAAGCTGAAAATGAAAATTTTAATTTAAAATGCTTTAAAATGAAAAAAATAAAATAAATCTCCAAAATATATATATGCTAGTGACCCGCCCTGACTTGGCACGGGTGTAGTACATCATTTTTAATTATCGCTTAAGGTTCAGCTTACGTAAGCCAAGTAAATTAATTATTCGGCGACTTTGTTGCCAGTTATTGTTTCTTTTTTCTACTTAAACAAAAAAAATATCCTATTATATGTAACCCTGATGTGAGAAATTATCTAACCGGTGGAGAAACCGCATCAAAGTGTATTGGGTGGTTTAGGAGTAATGAGAGTACATAGACAGGTGTCAAACGACTTTGTTTTATGTAATAAATTCATGTAATAAATTCAAGTTGTATGTAATAAAGGCACGACGGTACAGAGTAAAAGAATAGTTATTTATTAATTAGTCGTAATTAAGTAAAGTAGTTATTAATTAATATTTCAATTTAACAATTCAATAAATATACTTAAAATCATTCAATAAATCATTTTGAAAAGGAAGAAGAACAACATCTCATTATATAATAAGAAAGAAAAAATAATCTTCTGCCAACATTATTATCATTTGCAATAAATCTTTTAATTTATTTCTTTTAAAATATATGTACATTAACTATATTAAAAACGATAATAATCGCAAATATTTACATAACATTTAATATTAGATTAGTCATAAATTTGAAAAAATGTTGTTTGTTCATTAATTTGTATAGGAACTACTGCTTTGTAACACTGTACAAACACACATTCATAAATCAAATACACAATTTAATCTCAGGAAAGGTTTTCAGAGACTTAAGTTTTAATTTTTATGTCAATAACTTTAGGAAAGACTTTTTAAATACTAGTTTTCCACCGCAGTTTTGTTCACGTAGCGTAGATTTTTTTTAAAATTAAAATCATTAATAAAACTACCGATACCTCGGGAGTAGTTTTTTTTTTTGGTGATAATTAACTTAAATGCTTCTCATACCTCCGGTAACGTTTGCAATATTTCAATAACATTCAAACAAACTTCCCAGCCCAGTCTCAATGGTACAGAACCTGAGCAACGTTTTATGTTGCCTCGTCCTTAGGTTTCTTTTGCGCTTGAATTAACAAATAGTAGTGTTCAAAAAACTGAACCAAACACTAGTAATATTTAAATAGAAACAGCGTGTTCTTTATAAAATATATAATCCACTTTGAGCACCTTTAATTCTTTTTTAAGGTTTTAGAGTCCCTCCTTTTACGGTTCCTTTACTAAAAATGAACTTTTATGGGATCACTGCATTGTCACATTTCTGCCCGTCTGTCTTGCAAGAATCTTTTTCGCACAAACACGTGTCTGGTTTCTGCAATGTCTTAAAACTGTAATAAAAATCAAGCGTCTAAGCAAATGCAATCAAGAGACATGGCCATTTATGTCCAAGTATTTTAACTAATTTAAACACCACAGATAAATCTACACTTTACATTGCTTCCTTTTGACTTACTTACATGAAAATATGTTTGGAAGGGAGGTCGCACAGCACTAGTAACGGAAAAAACCTAAACATCCTTAATATTTTGATATTTAACAAAATAAAATCAATGAATCAGATCGGACTCACACTTGTCGGTTTTTTTCTATCTTTCTACACACCGGTCTAAATAAAGTATCAAACTTATCAAAGTAGAGTAAATATAACCTGACGTACTGGAGTTCGATATTTAAAACGTTCATTACTTTAATGTAATCTTTAAAATACCGTATCTACTTAGTGTCTATATACTAAACACTATAGATGGTAACAAAACCCTTGAAAAAAGTTAAACCGACTCTAAAAAGGGTAATAAAAACTATTAAATAATTGATTGCAAACTTTATTCAAAAGACTTCATACGTGTGACATTTATAATGTATTAGGTATAATTATAGATGTACTGGGAGCCTTCTGGTCTCTTTGAAGTCAGTGCTTTTCATTTTTAGTGCCCCATAAGTGTGGGCGTCCCTTTTACCATGTACTGAGCATTTTTCCGATTCCGATAGCAACAGCTACTGAGAATGACTACAGGGAATCGAACCCATGACCGTAAAATAATGAGACAGATATGGTACAAGCGAAAAAGAACAGAAAGAGAGAGAAGAAAGAGATTATTGTAAAAGTTTAAGAGATTTATCTTAAAATTATGCAATATAATCTCTTTAAATACTTGCATTTACTGCTCTGGTGACGTAATGACATGACTACTTACTAGATGACGTCAGCATAATAATTATGTATTCAGAAGTGCGTCACCTAATATAGAGTGTAATACTCGCATTAAAACACTCATCACGTCACCACTAACATATTATGATATGTTATATCTAAGGTTCGAGTGGGAAGCTGAAATCAAGAGCGGCAGGGAGGGTGGGCGGGAGGGGTGAGGGGCGGGGAATGAAGATTTACGATCGAGGCATAACGAGCGCTAGATGAGGCGTAAAGAAGCCCAATTCCGGTTATTATACCTACACCAGTCTCTCCCCATAGACTGTTGTACTTGTATAGCAGTATAATATATACTATAAGCACTTTGGAAGTGAAAATTAAAAGGATCTCTTTTACTTAGCATTTCGTTTAGAGTTTATATAAGAGTTTATTGAACTTTCATAGTGTGCGTAGTCACATTTTCTTCATGTATGTATATACTCGTACATTAGTAGTAGTAGTATTTTTTATGTACAATCATTAGATTGTACTTAAAAAAATGAATATATATTGTACAAGAATATTATTAATGATTTGTCACTCCAGGATAAATATTGTCAACCTGACATTGACAGTGGCAAAAAGTTAATGATAGTTACCTATAAGATTGCCAGCGGCTCCGCCAGCGTGATTGTTTCTTACTTCGTGCTTGCAACTTTGAAAATTACTGCCACACGATCCCTTATTTTACGCCCTTAGAGGTAAAATTTTCAATAATGCTTTCTTAGTGGGTTCTTAAAACATAAAAACATCAGCTACCAACATTTTAAGTTTGTAGCCCAAGCGTTTTAGGCTCTGCGTTGATGAAAAATTTGTTTTCAAGAGGCCATCTTTTTTTTTTATGACCATATATTACATTTAAATAAATATATTAACATCCACTGTCATTATGTTTTTTCCATAAATTTCTGCCTCAATTACCAAACGATTGCCTAAATTATTAATTACACGAATCGCGCTCTTTTTGCTATTACATGCACAAAAAAGTTTGAATGTCGGCAGTATGTTTTCCATATTCCTCCACCGTAGAATATGGTATGACATTATGTTATAAAATTACTGAAGGAAACAAGTGGTGCTGTATCAACATATCTGTATAGTATCTTTTCGCATTTGCGCTAACAAAATCAGTAAAATAAAACAATTCATTTATAATTTTAGCAACTCTTAGTTTTCGAGTTTTACACATCTTTTCTAAATATTTTTAATTTTTTATTAATTCATTTAAGACTTTTGTAAGAGTTTTGTCAACTGAATAAACATGGAAAGAGTATATTAACGACTACTGATAAGCCTTCAGAATCATACAAAACTGAAACTAAAAAGATGCATTTACAAAATTGATATACATTACTGATTCAACATTAATTTACTCGGTGTAAGAAGTTTTAAACTTTCATTAAACAGCAGTGTATTCTACCCCAAAATTCTAATACGAAGCAGTAAATTTTCTAGACACCTACAGACGAAATATGAAGCTCGGGTGCAACATTTTCCATCGCTTGACTCGGAGCGCGGGGGTTAGTACCGAGGGGTGTAACTAATTTCTGGATTAAGAACATTTGCAAATGTAATTTGTATTCATTAAAACATCGCAGCACCGTACGTGTAATGTTTTTAAACAGAAAAACATTGCGACATTACATTATGGATCCCCATTTGATGTACGGGGAATGGTAAATTACTAACATATTTTAAACTGTGAAATATTTATATAGAGAAAGAATGTATATATATGAAATACCTATCTATCCGTGTGGTGACGGATTAAGAATATGGAGTATCACAATCCCTAGTCATCCCGTGGGTGTCGTAAGAGCCGACTAGGGTAAGCAAACTACGCAGGACAACAGCACTGTAAAGAGAAGGAAAACTTGATACTGACTCTATTCCAACCCGTCTGGCCTGCGTGGTGTAGTAAGCCAAAACCTTCTTTCTAAGTAGAGGCCTGTGTTCAGCAGTGGACTATTAAAGGCTGTTGGAAATAAAAATATTTATGTAAGTATCCAGCACCCACAGGATAAAATAATGTTAAAGAATCTTATTAAACGTTGGGAAGCTATGCTTTTGCACATGTGGTGATACCATGACCTCTCAGAAAACCAGTGTAAAGCAATTCTTTAGTTGCATTCCCATAATTGAGTTGACTGAGTGTTGCGAGTTCGATCCCCACATGTCTGATCGACACTTTGTCTGATCCACAAATTGTTGTTCTGAGTCTTGGTGTTATTTGTATCCGTTTCATGTATGATTGTAACGTCCCCAGCGACACAGGATATAAGTAATGTATCCTATAAGTAAGGTATCCTAATGTGTGAGTTGTATTTTATAATATACACTATACATAATGAGTGAGGTTACCGTAGCCCAACCCCACCACTTCCCGATATGGAGGGATTGGGGTGGATGCTCTTATGATTCTTGAGTTGCAGGTGTCCAAGGTCGGCGGTAGTCACTTACCATCAGGCCAGGCCAGGTGTTGCCGTCCGCTGCTGAACGAAGGCTTCATAGAACGAGCTCCAACCATCCCGGTCTTGGGAACTCCGCATCGAACCGCTGTCAACCATTTTCCTCAAGTTGAGCGCCCCCATATATCATAAAAAATACCTATGACCATAACTGAAATTTTGTTTAGATTTAAGTTGTAGATTTTTTTAAATTCATCATCATTAGCCTATCACAGTCCACTGTTGGACTTTCGATCTTTTTTAATTGATAAATATAAGTATTAGGGGAATTTTTATTTTGTAACTGTTATTTTGTATTTTTAACCGACTTCCAAAACACAAAAGAGGAGGTTCTCAATTCGTCTGTTCTTTTTTTATGTATGTTTGTTCGCGATTTCTCCGTCAATTGTGAACCGATTTTCAAAATTCTTTTTGTAATCGAAAGGGTATGCTCCCGAATTGGTCCTATTACCACCAATTCAGGATCTGATGATGTGATCCTAGAGAAATCGAGGGAAACCCTAACAATTATTGGGAATTTGACAGCCCCGACAACGTGTTTTAGCTACGAGTATTTCTTTAGCCAAACAAACCATAGCAACCGTCAGAGACTGCGCGATGTAATGCGCAGAGAACTTGCAGTATTTATGTCACCACAGTAATTTTCGTTGTATTAAGAAGAAAAGGTTGAAATTTTGTATTCTATCTTGTTAAAATAATTCGGATAGACGTTTTGTTGCTATGGATGGCAACTCAACTCGTAGCTCGTTCAACATGTTTTGCGCAGCATGAAGACTGTTGCAGCTGAAGCGCTACATTCTACCATGCCTATCAAGCACCTATTTGGCTTGGCACCGACTTCAAACAGACTAGAAGGGACTATTGGTATTATAATGTTACTTTTACATTTAGGGTACTTATTATAGTTTTTTACTTAGCTTTGTAATTATTTTTTAATTTTTAGTGCTCTTTGTCGGTGTTGTTTGAAGTCGGTTCAACTTTTTTTTTAAAAGGGTTTATTATAATAAAAAAATCAATATTCCTAACGTTTATAATTACTATGCTCAAAATACTAGTTTCAATAAATCGAGTAACAAAAAGTCCTAGATAATGATCTTTTTTAATCACAAAATATTAATATCAAGTGAAATTTTATTTTTTTATTACGGATTCTTTGAATTTTTGCACCAGTTTTTTTTTAAATCATGATGATAATGATACATCATAATATTTAGGAACCGCATCATAATATTTGAAGACTTAACAAACATACATGTAACGAACACAAAGAAAATCCAGCCTCAGAACAAAAAATTGTAGATCACACCATCAAGTGTTGGCCCAGGGGGATCGAACCCACAACACTCAGCGCAGTATTAAGCGGCGAGATGACCGCTTAAACCACTATCCATCCGTGCAGTCTGCAGTCATAATTGTATTATTACTAGATCAATAATGCCCAGGCCGTATTTAAATAATGCTAAATCTCTTGTCATTAATTATAGACACAGTTTTATTAATAATTTCTGAAAATTCAATTACATCTCTATATGGTGCTTTATATATATGGCCCAGAATCTGAGGACGTTACGAGTATCATCGTCAACATGTTATAAATGTAATCGTTCTCATCCTGGGTGGGATTTTGCTTAAAAACTTTTGCAGATTTTCATTTGTTAGGGAACCTCCAATATTTTAATTCATCATATGTACTAGAGAAAAAAGCAATGGACACGATGGCACTTAGAAGATAATAATATACATCTTTATTGTACACTAGCTGTCGCCGGAGCGTCGCCCGTGCGGTGGACCTGCTTACCACTGACCCTACTGACTGACCTTTTTAATTAGTAGTATATATCAAAAATAATAAAACTGCGTACAGCTGTAATTTGTGCTTTTATATACAACTGCAAATGTTACGCCTACATAATTCGTTTGCTATAAAGTGATTTTGTTAGTTGGGTTATGACATAATATTTTTATTGACTTCGAGTGAAGTTGATTGGTATAAGTCTTTTGTACTTTAATTAATTATGATCGAACTCATTCATTATTTTATCACATAACAGAAGAGAAAACTATCAACAAAGCAAAAGATAATCCAGTGTTCTCATAAATAGGTAGAATCAAATAAGTTACATGTAAAAATAAAAAAATACGGTCCAAGAATTGAAGTTTCTGATCACAAACTCTGAAAACCGATGAAAAGAAAAAATATAAATTAGTACATAAACTTATTTGTATTCACGTCTTTCAATTTAATTCAGTTCAACATATTACTAAACGATGTGCCTCACGTAGCGGAATACATTGCTAGTGCGAGGTGAACTCGGCATAACCCGTGCTCAATATAAAATATATAAACAAAACAGTAGGAGAAATCAAATGAGCGTATATCAGCAGAGAGCACGAAGTGCTACAATACTAGGCAGACGTCGTTGCGGCCTAGCGGGACGTGGTGGGGCGAAACGTCGACATCGCGTCGCCACTCAAACGACTTTATTGTGCTGTCGTTCAAACGCGACAGAATGTAATAGAATTAAATTGGGAGAGGCACTGCTCCGTTATGTGGAAAATAATAACACCGAGTGGCTGCTATCTGTGTAGGTTTCACGCGCCGGTGGCAGGGGTCTAAACTAATGGAAATCCAGCCAATGATAATCTGTTTTCTACACCATTAATCCTGAACTAAGTCTGAGTACAATCTGTGGCGTCTCCGGGAGTGCGACTCGAGTTTTATGCCCTCGTTAAGGTCCGCAATTTGTGGAGTCGGGCTGTTAAGACGGTTGCCCTCATTCGCTCCCAAATCCTAATTCCAACCGTGGACTTTCTTAATCTTACGATATTGAGCTGAAGGTAATTGTTTCAAAATTGTAGCTCCGATAGTTGTTACTCGCGCTTTGGGCTTGTTGGCCCGAAACTTTATTGTTATTGCTTTGGTTTTATTGATTAAAATAAATCTTATTTATTTAAGACTTTAAAACGTTCTTAAGAATGTTTAGACTAAACACTTGTGTCACAAAGGGTACGACTTTATTATGTAAAAGGATCTTTTCAGAGATTGCCAATGATAAGGTTTTATGACCGCGGCAGCACGAGTGTTATTTAATTCACAAGACATGTTTATTTAGTGTGCTCGGCTTATCCAAATAACCAATACTTTAAAGGAATGGAACTCGGAGCAGCCCAATAAAAACGAAAGTAATCATGCAAATTGGTGAAGGAGGAAAGTTGAATTAAAAAGCGGGTCTGTGCGGGTGGTGGGGGTACGGTGTGGTGCGGTGGACGGGGAGTAATGTGTCTTAATGACCGCAATGGATGAGTACCGTAATCCGCCCTCTAGCAGCGCTCGCCATAACCTTTTGCTTCTGCTCGTTAGCTCGCGGGCTATGGACTACCACACGACACAAACTTATACTGTCTGCATTTCAATTGTTTCAGACAAGAATGCGGCCTTTTTATGTTATGTATACGTCCCTTAGCGCTGCGTTGACTAAATAAACACTAAAACAGATTTCATCGAGCTCCGGCTCAGCTACAAATCTTAGGCGAGGGAGGCAATAAAAGTGCAAGTAATCAAAAGTCGGGTCGTAGAAGCGGGCTGCTGACGTCTGCGACATCATGTCATGAACGATAAAATTCAGGTCAGCAATAAGTAGCACGAGGTGCGACATGAGCGGAGCGAGCAGAGTGAGCCGAGCGTGACGCGCGAACGCCGGAGCGACACGACATCATCAAATCAACATTTGCAGATTCGCGAAGCTTTCCTTGTGAGATTTAGAGGTGGAAGGAAAATAAAAAAGTTCGTAGAGGAATCCGGCTTGATCCCTGTTGCCTTTATGGTAATGCCGGGATGCGTGTATTCGACTATTCAATTTATATTTTTTTCCCTTTCGCCTTATTTCTTTCTCTCTGAAATTATCTATCCTTCGAATTTCGTTTCGCACTGTATTGTATACGGGATTCGATGTTTGCGAATAAGGTACGACTTTGCCTGAAAATATAACGAATAACAGAGGTGGATTGCCTTTGTTCACGACTTCAAACAAGTTTTCTTTTCGTAGAAATATTATGTGTAAGTATTATATTTCTGTGGGTGTTCACCGTACACACAGAGAAACAAACTTTCTGTCCTTCTATTGCATTCGAAAATAGCTTTAGAATTGTAAGCACTCTCAAACACGAACTTATAAAATGGATATTTTATTCTATTTTATTATAATGTCAAAACTACCTGTTTCCAGTATTACTATTAGAAAAATGATTTTCTCTTTCATATATCTCTGATATACGTCGTGATATCACGTAATAACTGTAGTCTTTCGTTATATTTACCAATAAATCTTGATGAAAAACAAATTACTTAATAGACCGCTTGACATTTTATACTAAAAAGCGGCCGTACAAGTAGGCATGTTCAAATTTAGCGTTGTTCTTCCTCATGAATAAATCATAAGAAGTAAGCAGGGCTCTACGCCTTTATAATTCTACATAATACATTAAAACGTTGTACAGATTGCCTTCTACTTTAATAATATGAACTTAATAGGTATTATAGTGACTATGTCTAACGGAAAATGTTTCACTATGTTATAGCGCACATGCTACATAAGGCCTTTGTACAAAGTTTTTAATCCTAGAAGTTTCATATGCTTATAAATATGCAGTGCAGAAAACCCTGTTGGAGTTGGTATTCCGTATTTATCTACAATAAATTAAAGATTATTGCCCTAGTTTTGCGGGGAGGGGCAAGAATAGCATAAGTGGTTCAAATTTCTTTGCTTTTGTGGATTTTTGTGAAATAAGAATGTTTGCCGATGGTTGAAATAAATTAATGACTGAGGAAACGACTTGAATGTGATAACGTTCATACGTTACCATATTTAAGTCCTGTTCATAAGCATTTACAGAATCTGTCGTTTTGACGTCCAATAACAAGATACTAATTTAATACTAATGTCTTCACGCACGACCATAGCAATCGTGGGATTATTTGAAAAAAGACAGGTACAAAAGATGCCCCTGTTGACCACATATACTGTTACATGTACCCAATGATATATTGCATGTACCTATGAAAAGTAACGCTTTTTATTTCACATGGTTAAAGCGTATCATTGAGAATTTTATTGTGAAAAATGTGTGTCGTTAATTTACGTGTGAGTTTGAAAGAAACATTTTGATATGATTTAGTGCAGCGAGCAACATTAGGCGGTCTACAAACGGTCGCGGCTCCTAATCTTGAGTAATGGTCGCCATTTGTCTTTGCGATCGTTCACGCGTAATTGGACGGTCACCGTTCAAAATCACTGCTTGAGTATTCCACATGTGAAAAATAGTACCTTGTTGTTCTTGCGTTCAATTTTCACTAGACAATACTTAATGCTTTTAAGGTATTATAATGCATACGTTACCTACCTATATTATAACCTACCTACCTATATTACCTACCTACCTATATTATAACCTACCTACCTATATTACCTACCTACCTATATTATAACCTACCTACCTATATTACCTACCTACCTATATTATACTACCTACCTATATTACCTACCTACCTATATTATACTACCTACCTATATTACCTACCTACCTATATTATACTACCTACCTATATTAACTACCTACCTATATTATAATGCATACGTTTGTAGTTTCTTATAAATTAGCTTTAATAATGCCGTATTTCACATTCATGTTGATTTTGTGAATCAATTTTCTAAATTATAATCTATCTCTGTCTTCTATCCAAATTGCATCAAGATTCGTACAGTCGTCTTGGCGTGATTGAGTAAGAAAGGTTCATATATTCATCCTCACAAACTTTCACGTTAATAGTATTAATGGGATATGCAAATGTATTATAATGCAGTACAAAGCGTATGATTTCCTATTACGGTTTTGCTGTCTAGTTAATGTTGCTTGCAAGATTTCGTTGTGTCGAGTCCAATATAAAGTAAGAACTTCTCAGTAAATCCAAAGTTTTGTTTTATTTTATAAATGAGACTTGATAATAAAAAAAAATCACATGATCTTTGTAAATTTGTTAAACATCTAGCTAAATTGTTCGGTATGTTTAAATAGATACCGGTCTATCGAAATATAAACCCAGTTCATCATTTTACTGATTCCTTGTACAGGTACAGAAGTAAGGCAAATAATTTAATAAGTAAAGGATTTATAATTGCCTGGTTGCAATATTCTTATAATTTCTTGAAGCTACTTAATACAATGCGTTTAGAGTTTAGAAGCAATGGACCAATCCAATCAAAGCCGTAGATTGATCGTATCAGTAGTTTATACTGACAGACGATTGGACGGATGAAATGCTGATACGAAGAAGTTCTAAAGATGATGAGCTGTCAGTTTTATTGTTCTTTCTTCGTTTATTGCCGTAAGTGCTTTTACTTTTCTCGTTGTAAGTAATCCCCATTGGTGATTAGGTAAATGGTCGACTAACCTTCTAAAGGTTTACCCCTTTCAACGATATAAGACATGCATTCAAACTGTCTTTTTCCTTTGAAAAAATAATAATTGCTCCGTTTCCTTTTAGTTCTGAATTTACATGAAGCATGATTACTGGTTTACAATGTTATTGGAAAAGATGTTTAAGATATTAAAAATATCTTGAGATATCTATTTTTGAATTTTTTGTGCCTGTTTTTATACAAATGTACTTAAAACTAAATGTAAGCTACTAAATGAAGCATATCATACTAAATGTTTTCCTGTTGAAGAAGTACATGAAGCTAATATTTTTAAGCAACATATGCTATAAAGTTTAAAATTATGTAAAAACGACAACATAAGACTTTAAGGTTCCAGTTAAGGTTCCAGTTTATATTTTAACCTGTCTGAGTCCAACAGTCTATACAATGACAGTTCAAGTTATACTGGCTTTCGAAGTAATACATGACTTTAAAAACAGACGAAATTCGACTGCCAAGTGTTCTTTAGTTTCAATTATTCTAAAGAAAAGCTTTTATCAGCAGGTTTTAAAACTAATATTTTATATCTGTTACCTTACAAACGTGATTTAATTTCCTTTGCACTTCATTTAGTTTCTAAGCAATGTGTATCATCAGAAACCTTTCTATCAGCAAACAATAATTTATGTTAATTTGATGTATAAACGTTTAGTGATCATTACTAATGGTTTACCATCGAAACCGAATAGTAACTGTTGTAGCGCTTATCATCAATGATGCTGACAGATTTTATTTTTTCATACAGTGATTTGTCCTATTGATTTCAAATAAATAGCGTATGGCGTAGTGTCAGAAAAAACATATTTATGCTTCCTTCTTATATATGCATACTTTATAAGGTTAATTTCAACACATACGTACACAGCATCCCTTTGCTCCCCTTCTTGTCGAATCTCCAAATGACGGTTGACGAACAGACTTACCTCATAATACGTGGAACTAAAATTTAATTCAAAATTATAGTCGTCAAAATGTAACTTTGGGATGTATTTATGTGTGTAACAAACTAGGCGGAGCCTGTACTATGGTAACCAGAGTTCTGATAAAAATACTTATATATTTCTAAATACATACGTTCACACTTCCATACTTATATTATAAATGTGAAAGTAAGTTTGTTTGATTGTTACGCTTCCACGACTAAACCACTAAACAGATTTTAAAAATTCTTTCTCCAATGGAAAGCTACATTATCAGCGAGTAACATAGCCTACTTTTTCCCTAGATGACTGACACGCGGGCGGAGTCGCGGGTTAAAGTTATTATTATAAATCGTATATAAAAGTTTTATATGGTTTAATATTATTTTAAGCTATTTACTATCTGCTACTTGCGACAACATAAAACTTTCATTTAGATACCTTCGTAAATTGTCATCATCATCTTCAGCCCATCACAGTCCTCTGCTGGACATAGGCCTCTCCCATTGCACGCCACGTAAAAATACAATGGTTAATTGTCAAATAACTTGCAAAATAAAAAGTGATAATATGATAATATATTATAAATATGTGGTTTAATCAACTATTAGATATTGAAATAATATTAGATGCATAACAAAAAATAGTAAACACAGTGATAAAATAAAAGGCCTCTGCGGTCCCTACCGCAGATGCCTTTTATTTTATCACTGTGTTTTGTGCATTGGTTTGTGTAGTGCTGCAATATTCGTTCTTCGCCGAGGTGCTTATTTACCATCTCCCTATGAAATTTCAGGCCTCAAGTATAAAAAAAATCAATTTCCATATAATTTACTAAACTTTTTAATCTTGGCCTGTCGCAAATGGAACAAGCCCAGAGAAATATATTATTCCTTGGAAAAAATATGATTTTGATAGAAACTAATAACTCTTGATTTATTTTAAGACCATAGCACAGCGCATACTGTTTTTTATTTTGGCAACACTAATTACACTAAATACTACGCATTACAAAATGCACTTATAAATGAGTCCAATAAACTGAAGTCTGAAGAAGAAGAAGAAGTGAATTTTTTTACCCACAATAAATTGACAATTTCGTCTTACAGTAGTGGTTCAGGGGGACGTTTGGAGAGCCTTTTAAATATATCAAGTATTTCAGTGCAACGGTACAGCGAGTTGTTTACAGTGGGGGCTCGTCCCACGACCCACCAGGGCTGAGGGTAGCGCGGGCGTGTGGGGGCGGCGAGGCTCTTTTCCAAGATGGCGCCGTCGCCAAGGCAACGCTGCACTCGCTTCCTTAATCGACCGTCGCAGCCTCCACGCGTCTCGGCTTCTCTTATTTATGTATTATACTGCACTTGAGCTATTCACGTATTTTACTATACCAATGATATATGCGTACCAATGCACATCTAAGTTTTAGTAATTTAAATAGCAAAGTAAGATAGTATTATAAATCCAAAAAGTTAATAACGTACCTTACGTTTTTGCTTTACAAACTTTGGTACAATTCTTAATTCGCGTGCTATCAATACCTATCCCTGGTTGGTATTAAATAGATGTTTTGTAGAACTCTTTCATACTAATTATCGCAATGTAGAGTTTTGTTTCTAATAATTGCCGCTCATCTTAAGAGTATCTACAGCAAATGAACAGTCTCAAATCATGAAAAACACTAGGTATAGTTATTACCAATGTACGAGTACTTGTATAGCTAAGCTTCTGTATTCATTTATTTGGTACACGGGCATTATTTGTTTCTCTTGTCAAATAAGTTGTATATAAAAAAGACGGAATATAAAGCTCACCACATAACAAAGCTCGAGAACATTATTTATTTAAACTTTATGAAACATTGTAATTTTTAACTAACTGTAATGTACAGACCGTGACTCGTTACAATAAGCGTATTAACATAATGTGAAATGGTGGTGAAGACTCATTTTATGTAGATTATAAATTTCAAAATTTTCAAAATGTACAATGTGCAAAATGTGTAATTTTTTTTATCTTATTTTTTTATTTTTGTATCTTATGAAAAATGAATCAGAATAGTTAAGACATCATTGGAGATAAGGAAATGGTGGGTTAGTTATTCATATGATAGAGATTTTTCATTTAAATATGGAATAATCGATGATTGTGGTTTACCTTCATACAACATAAAACTAAACTATATTCACTTTCATGCCCGAAACTTTATATACGTACAATCTCTTCCGTACAAACTTTCAGTCCCTAATTCACCTTACAAATTTCCAACCATACAAATTTTCACCTCCTTCAAATTTATTTTACTATATAAGATATGTACTCTCCAAGATCTACCACAAATTTTATCAAAATTGATTCAACAGTTTTATCCTGAAAACGTGACGGACAGACAAAGTTCCCTTAGCAATTATAAAATTAGTATAAGATTCATGATTAGGAAGCTCCCGATTGAGACTAACAAATTGTTTTTGACATTAACAGATATCAGTACCTATTAATTTTTTTCAATTATGATGTCTTGATTCCTCTAGTTGACGTATTCGTATTATCTAAGTAGTCTTCAAGTTTTTGCAGTCCTGAAAATCATACCTAACTTTAAAAACTAAGACCGGTGCTGCTATGATTGTAGCCATCGTGAATCTTTTTTATGATATAGGATGCAAACGAGCATTTGGGTCGCCTGCTGGTAAGTGCCTCTTGCAGCTCGAGAGTCGCAGAGGCGTTCTTAGATTGGGCCACGGTGACATTCTGTGAAATAGAAAGAATAGCTTAACTTCGATTTCCTGGGAGAAGGCGCATACGTAAAGAAGCATCGCTCTCACACGGTAATATAAGATAATGGGATGTAAAAACATTTGCAAATAACACGTTATTTTGAGCATGTATAGTACACACCTACGGTCATCATCCAGACAAAGAGAAAGAACCCAAGGTTGTATAAAGATATAAAAGAACTACGGTGTCCATTTAATGTATTTGTAGAGGTGTTCAACAAAACGGTTCAACGTAAAGTATCTGTATTTCCCAACTTATCAGGTGCACAGTTTATTAGGTTAACGTACCTCACAAACAATCCTCGATTGCGAAGATATCCCGATTTGTAAATAATGTACGTTCAGCAGTAGTTAGTTCGACGATCAGTTAGGTCAGTTCGTAATCCAGTGGCCGGCGCACTGCACCGCCGAGAAGGCAATAAAAAAGAGTTATAGTTGAGAAGAAAAGGAAAGTCTCGCGTCTCAGGCCGTTAGTTAGGGATCAAGGGCTCAACTCGCGCCGGGCGATAATCATAATTTTTACTTACAAGAGCACGAGTATGGCCGCATTAGCTGGCGGGCTCGCGACAAATCTTCCCTAACTGCGGCCAACTTCGCGACTCCACTCGCCTTAAGTCTCACGGCACTATATTTTGTAGACTACAGGTGCTTTGTAAATGGACACTTCGGACTAAACGAATGCCGAATGTGGAACGCACGCTTAAACTAGGTAAAGTAAAATTTGTTCTTACATTTTGGTCTTTTCTTGTTTAACTTGTTTAACAGTTAATATTATAAATGGATTTTTGTTCTGTGTTATACTAATACTGTAACAAATTAGTAACAGTCTGCCTAATGGCCAGCGTTATCAATCTCGCGCTGCATCAAGGTAAATAGAATATACATATATGGCCGGTACAAAATTTAGCTATTCGACCTCGTGAGAAGACAAGCCGAAGAAAGTAAGGTGTTTAGTTGCGACCTTCTGCGGGATCTTCTTTTATAAAGGGTGCATTAAATACCAGTAGTCAAATGCGCTTTTTAAAGTAGATAACTTGCCGCTTTTTAAAGTAGATATCTCTCTTGATTAAAATGAATAAAACCAATTTTACTATCTACTACGAGTGATACATGGTTGATTGTGCTGCCTGTTAAACATAGATTCTGCTTTTTATGAAGTATTTTATTTTGATTCAATTATTTTATGTATTACTATTTAGTTTCACTTAAGACTTGACCACCTCAATGCCCTCGCCTCCTTCTGTGAGAAGGTGATTTCAACAATAATGTAAGTACCGCTGAACGCAGCAGACACAACCGCTTTTCTGTAAGTCTGGACACAGAACGGTGTGTGATGGTTGCAATGGGTGGCTTTGTGCTTGTCCGGTAAAGAATACCGGTAAAGAATTTATTCCGAGTCCGAATATTATAAAGAGTCCGAAGTTCCTTTCAACTCTGTGCAAACGAAGGGAGTTTCTTAGTATGTTACATTTTGACGTCTTAACTACTTCACTAGTTTCCATAAAACTTAGTAAAGTTATAGAAGTACAGATAAATATATAGGGTGTCTTTTGTCCAGAAACAATTAACAGAAACAGTTTCTGAGAGATAAAATAGAGAATTTCTACTAAAACTACGTGAAACGCAGCAAAATCTTATAACAGATATATAATTGGACAAACCACGACACATTTCGTGTAAGGATCTCATAACTTGATAAAAATTACATATTCAACTGCCCAGTGCCCTCATACTGTTAGAGTTTATTATACTCAAGCACTATATTACGTATTCCGTCTGACCCAACCAAAGCACCTACTTATGTAGTAAAGATACAAGAAAGAAAACTGAGAGCTAAACAAGACATAACCACGTCCTGTCCATTTACAAAGTCACCTTGTTACCGATTTGATATACAAACAAAATGGTGCGTTATATCGAGTCGTGTCACGTGGTACTATGAGCGCTACTGTCTATGGCCAGTGGATAGTGCGTTAGGACTCGGTATTGAAGTGTTATTCAGAATATGTGAACAACGCGCACGTGACGACAGCTATGGAGTCGCTATAAGGCCTTCCTTTTTTTCTAACACGCGCTTGCCGCTATATTGCCTCTCTACATTGACTTCTCTATAATGCTTTACCTACTCCTATACCTATATCAGATTGCTGTATAGTATGACTCGAACAAATAAATATTTCTTCATAACGACCTAATAGAACTTGAGAACTACAAACGTAGTAAGGAATACTCCATTCTAACAAACATTATACTTTAAAAATGTAATTCAAAATTTGATAATTCGATACTTGGCGCGATTTTATTTAGAATTTCAATTTACAGCTACATTCATCAATGAAAAAAGCGGACAGAAACCTTGGTTAGATCTGTTTTTCTTTAGAATTAGTGATATTTACTAATTATTTTACACCTATTGATATGTGATTTATGCAATGTACTACATTTGAGTATTATTTAGTTGATATTAAGTTTGCACACTTATTAAACCGTTGTGTTTTCAATTACATATTTTCACATCTACTCTGCGTCTTCAGGAGGTTGCCTGACACAAGATGTATAAGGCATTAACTGTCATATTATATGTTTTATGTACATACAGTGTGGTAGTTAAGTAGGTAAGTCTTAAGAACAAATACCGGTTCCATACCCAAGGAGGGTATGGAACCGGTATTTTCCCCTGATTCTGGGTTGGAGCGATTGAAAGGGTGGCATCGCACTTATGCCTCTCGAGTTGCACGTGTCGTGTCCATGGGCGGCGGTTCTCACTTACCATCAGAGGGCCTACATCATCTCGCTCTCGTGCAGATTTCAGTGCGGGCCAATCACAGCGCCGAACGCGGTCACCGTGACGTAGATGTGAAATAAACTCGCACTTGGGCCTCAGTTAATCCGTCTGCTCCTTTGCCCCCCTATATCACAAAAAAAACAACAATTTATTTGCTATAATATTATAAAATTAATCATCTCATACTTAAATGTGTTGTTTAATGTAAGTTCAATGTCTTCCCTCGTAACTTATTCAAATTTTCAGTCTTTTGAGAAAAGGACGTCTGCGGAAATTCAAATCAACCATTAACTTATAAATATCATTAATAAATAAAGTGAAAATACCAACAAAAAAAAACATAATAAAAAATAAAACAACTTTGAAGTCTCTACGGATATCACGGCTGGCAGTCCTCACGGGCCGGCTCGGGCGGATTTGTTTTATGCCCACCGAAGACATCGACTTACCGCGACCGTCAGACCGGGGCGTCTCCTTAATTTTATTACACGGCCCGGACTCCAACAAAATGTCCTAATTGTGTCTCGAAAAACCAACCTGGAAAATGGAATTACCAATTTTGTTTCGTCCATTTTCTATGGCTGCCTTATTGGTTTGGGTTATTTGTGCTATGTAGTTACTTGATATTCTTACTCGGTTCGGTAAGATTAGTTTTGTTAGGGATACAAAGGAAGTAGAGCATAAGTACGAGTATCAAATTTGAACCTACATAGTTCCAGTATTTGTTTTCACAGTTACTTATGATTTAGGTCAAATAAGTAAACTGTGGTCTTCATTCATAACTTTACTTTGCCTATTAAAATTAACACCTTTCTTTAAGGTCGCCTCAACACACATTAATTGCAGTAAAAGACAAATTTTATCGTTATAAAATTTTCGTAGTGATGAATCTCTTTACAGTAGAAAATAAAGACGAAAAGAAAAAATAAAGGGTTAAAGTGAAATCATTTATTTATTCTTGAGAACAATTATAAATTTTTAAATCAAACCTCTGTTATCACTGTTCGTTTATAGTACACGATGACGAGTTCATTTTTAACGCTATCACACTAAATGCCTATGCCTATCTTTTTTGAAAACTATGAAACTTCTTTTTGCTTACGTTAAACGCCGAATTGCCAATGATACTCTTCAGACCTGAGGGTCTGAAGTGAATAAAAGTAATAATTACAAAAACCTGAAGATTATACACGTTTCTCACGGCTGATTAGTCACACTCTAATCTCCTATGACCTCATATTCCAAGTAATGCAGACCAAGTACTGCTGTCAACACAACAGCGGCGTAGCTGACTTGACTATTACGTTACAGAGTATGTTGCTAATGACTGAACACCGCTTCTTCAAATAAGCACTGATGGGGTAACATACATAAAAATCATAGCAAAGCAAATGCGAAGAAAGAATGAAAAGTAGTTCCAACCGACATAGTAGGGACGTATCTATGTCATACTTACAACCCTTAACACATAGGTACCTTTTCCTCTCCTATTTTGTGCAAAGACATTTATAACCATACTTTATAAGCTAAAGTTTGTTGTTCAACTGATAATCTTTACTTTTTTAATTTGTGGACAGCTCGATCACGAGGGTTAGGATGAAACAAACTTTCGACGATCCAAAAAAAGTAAAGAAAAGTATAATAGGTATATTAACAAACGTATAATATTAAAGAAGTTAGTTAAGTACTTAAAGGGACACATCTAAGTATGAAATTTCAAAACTAGATACATACAAAAACTTGTTTTTTATTTACCTAGTTTTGTACAAGTATTTGAGTATTTCGATCCCATATTTTAAAATTTTGTGCGTATTGAGTGTGTATTGTGTACCTATTAAGCTAATTAATAATTTTTAACTTCATTATAGTTACCTACAGCACAATACAGTACACTATAAAAACGAGGAAACTAATAAAAGATGTAAATTGATACAATTTAGTAGAATGGTATTAGTACCTCTTAAACAGATTCCCTTGTGTGATTTATCCTAGGTTTCCTCCACAAATTCTTGGATAAAAAGAAGTTAGAAGGTAGTTAACCTCATTTCTGAAGACATGCATCAACGACGTCTATTGCACTTTTATTAGCGCACATATTTCCAGTGACCTTCAAGAAAATCCTTATCAATTTTAATTAACAACACTATATGTTACACAAGTTAGATACTCAGTGCTAAGTGATATGAGGGTGAAATTCTACTGATCTGAGTTGTTCCAATGAGTTCGCAGGATAAAGTCAAACCACAGTAGCCAAAAAAAGGGTTTCTATTATAACTGAAACATTACGCATTGTAGGACCATTTTTGAGGCTTATCACCGGGGCACCAAGTCTGTGTACCTAAAACAGGGGGCAATTTCTGTATTGTTTGTAAACTAACGTACGTAGGTACACATATTTTAAAGGGAGTTGACAGTAGTGCATTGTTGTACTTACATTTGTCTAATTGTAAAAATGATAACATAGTAATAAACTAATATTTATATAATCAATAGGTACAATATTTTTGTAAGGAACTTATCGAAGTTTTAAATAGTGTTATGGTAACTCAAGTTCACTACCGTATCTATGCTACGAACACAAATAAGTAACATTGTCTAGTTGGTCCTGTTGGTCCTATTGGTCTAGTGGTTAGTAACCCTGACTGCTTAGGAGGTCGTGGGTTCGATTCCCACCCAAGACAAATATTGTGCGATGAGTACGATCATTTGTTCTATATCTGGGTGTCATTTATCTATATTATTTATGTATTTAGAATTATGCAAGATGTTTATCAGTAGGCTGGTGACCATAGTACAGGCTCTGCCTAGTTTGGGATAAGACTGCCGTGTGTGAGATGTTTCAAGTTATTACTATAATGTTAAATCTACTCAGATCTTTGTAATTTTGTATTAGAATTAAATATTGTATTTAATTCTATTACAAAATTATGTAGTTTTTTTGTGTCACAAAGGACAGTTTTAGTGCCATCTATTGTTCAATAGAAGTTATATTTTTACTTCTGCCATCTGTGGGCGAGTAGGCAAAACAAAATTCTTTTGTTTTCTACAATTAGTTCCAAAAACCTTCACCAGAGAGCACTACTAGACATGTCGAAGTGTTGGCAGTGTCCGCCTAATATAGGATTTTTAGTAGATTTGGGTGATCATAGAAGTAATCGTATTTTTTTAAAGCTGCAACATTTGTTTCGATATAAGATTCAGCCGCTCTTTTCTATATCCCGCCACTAATCTAATTATAAGACAAAAAACAAAATTATCAATTTTTTCACATTTTAAAGATTTATCTTATCATGTAATATAAAATAATTAAAAACAAAAAGATACAATAAAAACTCATTGTAGAAACTGTAATGAATTCTCGTAACGGTACCCAAAGTCTTTTTACACTAAAGAGACGATGGAATATGGAAATAATTATTGAGCCTGCTAGATGTGAAACATTGAAATTACTTTGTAGTAATGATGAATACAAAAAGATAGTCTATGGAAAGAAAAATAAATATAACAAAATTAAAAATAAAGCCACACTACATGTAAGATATAAAAAAGAAATTCAAATTTAGTTTTATTTAATTAATATAATTAGCCCATGATTAAGCTAGACAACCTGTTTTCTAATTTTTAATGTACGGATTATTTAACAATGTTAAAATAATCCTTTTGTCATCATCATAAGAAAAATGAGGGTATATTTTCCTGAAATGTATCTCGTACTACAAGAAGGGAATATCTTTTTTGTATAGTTAAAATGTTAAATGATCCTTTTCATAGATTTTGTCTAAAATCTACTAGAGATTTTTGTAAAATAATGTTCCTTACGGTAGAAATAATGCAGAGAACATGGCCACACTATGTGGCCGTCAATCGACATATATTAGTCGCCCGTTTCTAGACATTGTGGTGACTTGACATCTAAAGTAATACAAAGCGATACGCAATAATTTCCAAACAAAGTGATATACTATTTTTTGTTTAGTATTTCGGTAGGGGAGCACAAAACTGGAGTACAGGGAGTAGAGTGAAAACACTTAAAATGACAAACACGTACGTGGTTTGTCTAATAGCACTTTGTTGTGCGAGTAAGTACTGATTAATATTTTTATTTAATCGCACGAGTAATTATTACGTCGTCCTTGTTGCAATGCTAATACTTTATTTCGCTTTTAAATTATATTTATGCCATGATTCACTAATGCAAGTATATATCTTTTTTCGAATAAAAGTTTGCACTTTCTTTTTATAAATCTACAGATACCCTTCATTGTTCTCTTTATCGTAATTATGCAGTTGTAAAATTTATATCCTTCATTTTTTGAATCGGAGTAATTATTTATGGTCGTTGTATTTTCACATATGTTCTCGTAACTCTTGGAAGCAATCGCGTCATGTATAAACATTTCGTTTATCACAAATACAGTGTCGACCTTCGTTGATCTCATTAGCGGAGCTATTGTTATTGTATTATGCTATTGTAATTTAGATAATTGTTTCTTTTAGGATGTTTTTTAATTTGGTCTGTTAAGTCCTTATGAGTAAATCTATTTGTTTAGTCACTGTAAATAATATATCTTCGGAAAAGTAAAGTGTAACTAAATTAAATACATAATAATACAAACTTTAAAATAAAATTGTAATCAATCTCTCTCTATAATCTATCATTATATTACTTTTATTTGGTTTATTCAGAACAAAAAACAGTTACATGTTAGTCTTAAAACTATAGAAATACATTACCGAGGTATAAACAGATAACCCACACTATTGTTCACGGATTGATAAAATTTGGACATACCAAATAGTAAATGGGCAGAAGCATGATATATCACACTCTCATTATCACATTCAGATCAAAGCAATACGTAAGATACAACATACTTGTAATCTATTATATTCTATTTCTTCTATTTATTATTCTATTATATTATATATTTTTGATAAAAATAATTTAACAATTATGTTTTTTCACTCTTCTTATATATTTTTCTGTTGTAACTGACATAAAACATGTATAGGAGGAGCATGCATTTAAATAAATAAGTATGAACAGAGCTAAGATAGCTAGATGAAAAGAACCAGAAAAATCTGGTATGACCCATCCTAATAAGGTGACATAAGTCAATGGAGAGTGCAGATGATGTCTCTTCTCTCTCTCATTAGTAGATTTAATTCAGACATACCTCACCCTTACCTCTGGTTAGGTAAGCTGTAGTTGAACACCTTGAAAAGTCTTAAGACATACATAACAGAATATATTATGAGTTTATTCAATAAATTGAACTTTAATTAACTCCTGCTGCTTAGTGAATGTTCATAATTCAATTTAAATTCATAAATATTTCTTTACACAATGATTTAATAAATGTACTTTACTTTGAGCGCTGTTAAATCATAAATATTATTAAATTGTTCTGATAATATGTATTATAATGTTTATATTTCCTGTTTTGAAACAAGTCAACTATTTTACAGAGTACAATAGCCTCCAGAACTATACATATTATTGCAGTAACTTTCCTAACACATTAATTTATAATACATTTTATAGAGTATGTGTCTTAATATATTTATAATTCTTCTGTGCGTGTGTATGTGACCATATCTCCTTCTTAACCGCTAGACCGATTTTGTTGTTATTTTTTTTTGTGTGTTCAAGTGGATTTGAGATTGGCTTTGATTCATAATTTGATTTACTACAAAATGTTTTTTTTTAGTTTGACGTGTGTATAGGACAACATCTGTCGGGTTCACTATTAATATTATATAATAGCCTATGCCTAAAAACCAGTTTAATTTAAGTGGGTAATAGCTAGTATATTAATATTTATGTTCCTATGCATGCTCCAATTATTCATAATGAATATTGTTTTAAAGATTTAACTAATTTTGAAGATAATATATAGTGGGTTGTTTATATCTAGAGATATATAGCAACTGATAAAGAGAAAGTAAAGCTGAAGAGTTTCTTCTTTTATTTGGTTGAATGCGCTAATCTTAGGAACTAATGATTCAAATTGAAAAATTCGTTTAATGTTGGATAGCCCATTTATCGAGGAAGGTTGTATAAACGTCATGCTACAACCAAAAGGAGCATCATTCTAATTAAATAACGGGGAAAATTTATTGCTTTTGAGACACACAGATGTATGTAGCTGGAGGGGTTAACGGGAATACTAGTAATTTCCGTAGCCAGTAATCCTTTAAAAAATACATATTTTACTATATATCTCACAGAAGATATTTGCATTTTGACACTTCAATATTAATGGGCAATAAAAAAACTATTATGTATATTTCTGTTCATATTTATCATCATTTATTGTCCGATATCTTACCATTCACTTGTGTATAACGGTTTTAATGATAAACATGACTAACCCTATGACCCCTTTTGACAAGTCTTTGCACTTATGATAATTTATTATTGTGATGATTATTTGGCTCATATATATCATGACTTCTTTTGTTCATAGGTTTGTCCTTAGCGGTACCGAAAGAATGCCATCAGGGCCCTTCGGTATGGTGCAGCAGTATAAAGTAAGTGTAGATAATTGTAATCTTAAGACATAGTAAGTAGAAGTACCAACACCTTTATTTGTTCTCCATAATTCAAATCTTGAGACTTTGCAAACAACTAATTGTTCCAAAATCAAATTATGTAATCTCTCAATTACTTCAGATCTGAATCTTTTTACCAATAAACCCAGCATCATAATGAATACTACTAAATCAAAACTGAAAATCCCAAATACATCCTAAATAAATATTCAGTACATTTCAAATAAAAATGAAAAGGGGTTCCTTGATTGTTTTTAATTATTCCATTCAAGACAAGAAAGTTTACAAATGAACATAATATAAGATTAATTAAAATCTAGCACTAAGTGTAATAAAGTTATACATATTTGAGTCATTTATAACAATAATATGTATATTTGAGTACAAGGGATCGAAAATATTTATGTTCCCACCGTCCATTGCATACAAGTATGACTCATCTCACTTACACTGATTTAATGTAATATTTGCACAGGCAAGGGTCGCAGTGCGGAGCCGTGGGACACTGCATAGCTACACTCTGGGACAAACGAAATGACACAGTTGCCTTAAATGGAATGTCCATGAAGGTCGTCCGATTCTTCAGGCAGATGAAGGATATTAGGGAGCTAATTAACGAGGTGTGTATAATCCTGATAGAATATGCTGATCATTTCACGTTCGACTGTGTTTTATTTTTGAAAGACGACTCACGCAGGAATATATCCTGAGTCGCGGGGGACTTTACTAATATTTAGGAAACGGACACAAAGACACCGAAACTCAAAACAACAATTTGTGGATCACACAAAGTGTTGTCCTATCTGGGGATCAAACCCATAACACTCTGCGCAGTAGGAAGCCCCAAGATGACCGCTTAAACCACTACAAGGCTAGGCTTAGTGGCGCAGTCAGTTCACGTCAAAAAGTTTAGTCAAAACTGTCTAGGGATGAAATATTAAGACACATATAATGTTTTTTCTATCTTTCACAATACTTACTCAATAAGTATATGATAATTATCATATGCTGAGTGTTTGATTCTTTGAATGTTGTTCGTATGTAAGCAATTTATGTTAGAACTGGGTAACAATACATGATTGTAGACTGTGTAGGCATTTGTAACTTGTTTAAACTAACGCTTTATCGGGCTTGGCCTAATTACACTAAGTATGAGTGTATATCGACAATCACGAATTTGAGTCGAAATTGTGTGATTAATACTCGATTGAAAGCTGTTTTACTAAAACTAAGTAAAAATTTGACAAACAACCTAAACCGATACTAGTATCCAATATCATACGGGTTGTTGTAGCTTTACACCAATAGTTGCTTTTAGTGTCGATAATTTTGGAGTGTAACATATTTTCTTTCGCTTTGCTGCAATTGTACAAAAGAACTGAAATGTGTAACAGGAAGTTTGACAAAGGACCAATGGGAGCGCTTGCTGGGAGTTCTGAGATCATGCAAATAGCTGTAAATCTATGGTGTGATTAAGCTACATCCACTCCTACCCTACACCTATTTATGTACATGTTCAACAACAAACAAATTGTACAGCCACATATTTATGTACATACAAGTATGTTGTCACAGTTTACTCTTTAGACAGAATTCAATAGTAAAAATCTATTTCCACAACGCCGGGAAAACTACAGGAAAAAGAGCAATTTAAAATAGAAACTTGCTACTACAATTAAATAGTTCCTAGTTTAAACTGTTTTGATTCAAGGGTCCCCTTTTACAGGATTACCTTGCAACTCGTCTCACCTCATTATGCGAAGATATCGCCCACGTGGACATCGCCCGTATCTGTACGGACAACACGCACGGTCTCCACAAATACATCAACCATGTACTGCAGTCGGAGACGACGCCGGAGACCATGTGTACTCTCATCAATATGTGCAATAATGACAAAATTGAGGACATTCTGATGGGAAAGGTAAGCTTTTTCTTATCCCTCCTAAATGCGAAAGTAACTCTGCTTGTCTGTTTGTTACGCTTTCACTGCTAAACCACTGAACCGATTTTAATAACATTTGGCATAGAGATACTTTGCGGTCGGAGCCACGGGAAAAAGTTAGTTTATCCATATATATGTCTGTATGCCTGTGATTTTCTCAGAAAGTAATTTAATTTTTATGATGGATTTACTTGTTTTCTAAATACCTTTAAGAATTGTTTTAGTATACACAAGGGATTAGGTATTCAATTATTTTTTGTCATATTTAATTTGTCCACTGTTGATAAACACAACCAGAATTTGTTTTCCAGACCATTCTGTCTAGTTAATTTATTTCTGACCTTATCTTTTATTAGGTAATGAATAAATAGGTGTAGGATTCGTTGGAAGTCACCATTTTGTACTGCTGACCCTGCTTAGTGAATCCAACATGCATTAAAAAAAACTGAAAGAACGATCAAGAAGCGTTTAGTTCATTTTTGTTCATTAATTGGTTCTATTCTAGTTGGTATATCCAGTTATGAAGGCTAATTATCGTAATATTAGTTCTTGTTTTAAATTCAGTTCCGATCAACTTTCAATCTCACAACTTTCATAAAAGTATTTTCGTAGGAAAGTACATATTAAACATCCAAAGTTGACTGTAATGTGATAATATCGTATTGTAACCGAAAATTGAATCGGTGATCTGCTAGTCTTACTATTTTACTACGAAAATACCTTCAGATCGGAACTGAATTATGACCGAACTTTTATTAAGAGAATTGGCCTTCTAGTAGTGAATCTATAAAGCGTGTTGACATATCCTACTATTTTAAATATTTATTATTTACCGTCTTTATAATGTATTGTACTTACATATTTTTCTATTATTTTAGGTGCATAAATTGGAAGCGCCGGACAGAAAAGGTAAGTGATTTAAAAATATATTTAAAATTACCTTAGTATTAGTTTTCCAGACTCACACCCATAGAGATATAAGCATAGAGTGAACAGGAGCCCAAATCTTGAAATATAGGCAAACGAGAGAGATGGATAATAGATAGTTCCCTCTATCCCTTTCTAGTCGAGCTATGTGGTTGGCTCGGGAAATCTCTAATTTCCCGCCTGTTCTACGATTAAAACCATGCCACTTCACGATAGCCAATCGCAGTTTAGCTAAACAGTGACAGACGGAACTATCGGGCATCCATCTCTGTCGTTGCATGCATCGCTTCCACTTACAGCCAGCATCTCTATGGTCACACCTGACCTGGTCCTGCTACAGACACTTACACATCACTTTTTATCGAAATTTAGCTTTCACCTTATTACAAATAAATTGTACGGAATACAACATGTATCATGCTTATTACTCTGAATTCAGTTTTATTACAACCGATGAAATGGTAATTTATAAATCAGTTTCAAACATGGCCCTTTTTTTCGTTCGGCAATCCTCTCGGATACCTACTCCCGATAGACGTCCGGTGGGGTGATAATGTTGGAGTCTAACCGACTAAAACCGTGTGCCGTCTCGTTTACTAGTGTAGATGGAACCAGGTGTCACCTAGAAAGGAAACCCCTGGTACCCCGTCGGATCTCGAACCTTCTTACAAATGGCCTCCTTGTGTGTGGGGTCTCCCTAGAATTCCCTTGAATCTTTGTTCTTTATTTCAGTTTCCCTGAGCCCGCTAGACGCTAAATCAGCAGTCGTTTTACAATAACATTTTTTTAAATATATTCTTTGGCGATGATCTTTAAGAGCATCTCCATAGGGGCTTTGAACATCTCATATCTTGAAAACGGTAACTAATAACATCGCGATGGCGTTTTACAATATAGCATTGTTTGAAGTGTTTATAAAATAATGTGAGCTGTATAACACTATATGGTCAAGAACCCCACCGCAACTTTATTGATCTGATATGATTCATAATACGATGGAATCTATTCTAGAATTATAAACCTAAGACTTTGTTTGGTTTGACGCGCTAATCTCAGGAACTACTGGTTCTAATTGAAAAATTCATTTAGTGGTGGATAGCCCATTTATCGAGGAATACTATACAGCATCACGCTACGACCAATAGGAGCCGAGTATCAATGAAAATGTTGCAAAAACAAGGCAAAATTATTCCTTTTGAGAGACGGAGACCAAAGTGCGCTGGTTGGCTATTACAAAATAATACTTAAACAGAAGCTTCACTCTTTTGAGTGTGGGTGTGTTTGTTATAATAATTCAAATTTAAATCGTTTTTCATTCATCTGTTAATTTACTTTCCTATCACATTATTTATATATTGTCCGTGTGGACGTCCGACGGATTAAGAATACGGAGTGTCACCACCCCTATTCATCCCATGGGTGTCGTAAGAGGCGACTAAGGGAGCCAACTACGTAGAAGAACAGCACTACAAAGATAAGGAAACCAACCCGTCTGGCCAGTGTGGTATAGTAGGCCAAAACCTCCTGTCTAAGGGTAAGCCTATGTCCAATAGTGAACTGTTATGCTATGATGATGATCGAAAGTTTCAAAGTTACTTTGCACGCGTAATAGGCATAGATTGTAATGTGGCCAATTTCCTTAGTGTTACTAACGTTACTGTGAAAATAATATGTGCCTACATTGTTATTTCATTATTGTTAGTATAAAGTAACAATAATAAAATAGCAATAGAAGTTATTTATAATTAACAAAGAGTAGGTACTGATGACATGTATAAACATAAATGATACCAATAATTGCGGTCACGTCGCATATAGCACATATAAACTAAACATCCGCTACTACTAAATACTAATACCCACTACACACACACTAATCATAAATATTCCTACACAACTCTTAATTCCTTGACAACTCCATTACGACATTTATTTTAAACCAAATTTTAATTATGAATATTAAGGGGATTTTTGTTTACAAAACATCCATATTCCAAATAGATAGAGATAAAAATTCCAAATAAATCCCCCAGGGGATTGAGGCAGGGGATCATAGTGCACGGAGCCCCTTAAAAGCATCAGCTGCCAAAATGTTAAGTTTGTAGCCGAAGCAGCTTAGGCTCTGCGTAGATGAATCAGTCAGTCAGTAGAGCAAGTAAATTTATATGTATCATCAACAGCCTTACTAGTCCACTGCTGGACATAGGCCTCTCTTTAGAAAAGAGGTTATATGTATAGAAAAACTAAATTAAATATTTATAAAAACTAAATTGATGATCGAATCATATATTATACCTATACATATTTTTGCTTCTTGTACATTTTAACTTAGGTAAAGAACGCTACCTAAGTAAAAACAACAACTTAACTAGAATTGAAACTAAATAAATGAATAAAACTTCATGTAACTTTTATTAAGAGGGGACAATAGTTGGACAACAAACTAGCGTCAGCGAATAATGCTTATAACTGAACTTACGATCCAAAATAAACATAGTTTCCACTGGATTCTGAAACTCGGAGAAACATCCTTAGAAAGGATTTTTATTAAATACGTTCTTATTGTAGGGGCAACAGACAGAGACATTTTGCCAACTATAAGCATAAAACTCACTTACGTAATCTTTAAATAGTCAATCCTGACTACAGATATTTGCGTGTGTCACCATAAATCACACTGATATATTTGTCAGTGATAAATTCAAGGTCGTCTTGGACCATGTTGGCGCCTTTGGCAAGCAAAACTTTAGTGGACCTCTTGAAAATAAACAGATAATTTTGAACAAAAAAGACTGTACAACTGATATTATATATCTTCAAAAGGAGATTTCTGGGCCCCGGTATGTTAGGGCTCTGGGTACGTGCCTCGTGTAAAGTGACCTTATGGCAAAGACGCTACTCTCAATAACTGAATTCATCGTCATTATTATCATCCGTAATTATTAAATAAAAAAGGTTCTGTAATTATATTGAGAGGAATTAACGCGATCACTTTACTTTTATGATTTGCCTGACCCTAGAAGTTAGTAAAATTCGGTTCAAACTCACTCTCTTATATAAAATTATCAAAATTGTTTGAAATCGTCTTTTATGTAGACTCTAAAGTCATAGCTCAATACTCACAATACGAGGCATGTCTTTTAAGTTTTCTCGTTTGAATAAAAAAACACAACTAGAACCTTATAGTAATTTTTATTGTTTTTCAAAGTATTCAAGCGCTTCATGCAAGATCTTCTGAATGGTTGTCCCTGAGATGTAGGCATCTCAGGGACAACCATTCAGAAGCTCTATTAGGATAGAGCCTCTATCTCTCGATACTACACATGACGATCTTCGAGAATTACTTGTCTCACAGCAATGATGTTATCTTCAGTGAAGGCGGATTTTGGGCGTCCACACGCTGGAATTCTAAATACCAGCGTTCGACAGTTCGCAGACATGGGGCTTTATCACTGAACACAGATGTTAGCTCTTCAAAACACTGAAGCCGTGTCAGGCCTCTTCTAAAGTTGTAGAAAATTATTGCACGAACATTTTCCTTAGAAAGATTTATTTTCGTACGTAACCTGACAGATTCCAATCGACGCTGGGACTAAACGATAGCATTAATCCTAATACTTTCAACTATTTTGAGATTCAAAATTTAAACATTCGAATATAGAACAGTTCCAAATTCAAAATTGACCTGAAATATGGAAACGACAGAACTTAAAAGGCATGCCTAGTAGCAGCAATCTCAAATAGTAGGCAAAAAAATTGTATAAAAATTAAACTTGAACAAAATCTATGATATGCCTGTGCCGATCTATGCCGTTTCCAAGGGGTTGAGCCTTATGAGAAGAAAGGGAAACTCATGGCCACTCTTTTATTTACAGATAGATACAATGGCATAATTAAATTTACCACAACATTGTTTTGATGTGTGCGAGTATGTCCGGTTCGACTAATACTCGTAGCAGATTAGAATTGAATGCAAAACAACGCTATATAACTTTTTATTTAGAATTAAAAAAAAAAAACACCTTTAAATTACTTTATTACGTAATAATAATATCAAAAGTCATAGTGCTTTCGTTTTATTTCATTATTTTGTTCCTCGTACATAAAATTATCTTATTTAACCTCCGAGTCACTTTCATTCATTAAATCAGTGCGGAATCAGTCCCCTACATCCTGTTCGCAATTTCAATTTTCGTCCCGGTAGGGTAACATGATGCACAATAATTTAAACATTGTTTATTTGAATAATAGCTAATTATTGATAATATAAGACCAATTTAACTGAGAACTTTCAATACGATATCGTTGTTTTTATATAGTATGACGTACCTAAAGCCGCCATTCAGGTTGTGCAAATACGCGGCATTTTGGAATGAATATCTGTAGTTACTGGTAAAGACAGTTTGTACATTCCTTGTATTTTTCGGATATTATGTATGATTCCGTAATTTTGCCATGTCAAAGCGAGAATACTAGACAACCCAGCTAAAATTGTAGATATATCGAAATTTGACAGTTTCACATTTATACTTATTATTTATAATTTGCTTTACTGTCGCGACTTCGGTAGTTTTCAAAGCGGGCACAGAAATCGTAAATGATCGAAGAACGAGAAGAATATGTAATAAGAAAAATATGATCCAGAGATATTGTCAGTTGTAAGATATTTTACCACATAACTCTCTTCTTGCAGAAATATTGGTGGGCGGTCAACGCTGCACATGGGGACCTTCTTATTGGTGTAGCAACTTCAGGTAATTACATAGAAAAATACATTTTACAGAGTAACTTTCTGTATCATCATGCTTTATCGATCAAAGAATACAGAAGTATAAAAGAAATAAAAAAAGGTTTGCGATTTGAAGTAATCAAATTGAAAAAAAAGTATCCTAGAAGTAGTAAAAGAAGTATCTTAGTAGGTATGTTGGATTTTAATTAACTCGAATAAAAAAAGAGTTGTCAAAGTGGTTAGTTCGTCTATTAGTGAATTGACAATGATTGACAATGAAAAGATGTGGAACCTTTGTTTGCGTCTAGCCTTCGCTGATGGTTCGGTAAATATGAATAGAAATTTCGCAAAACCATCAAATCCTATTAGAGTCCGAGAAGTAGGCGATTTTTAAGGATTCTCAAGTGTATGTAATTTCTTATTCGTATTTAGAGTATATCCTCATTTATAAGCTTACAGGCTCTTCGGTCAATAAAATCTACAGTATTAGCTCAGCCATCCTGGATTTTAGGCTATATAGAGATCAAGCAGCTGTTCAGAGCTGAAATGTTCCATGGGCCATCTACTTCTTACGCAAAATGTATTTTCTTACTTAAGTATTCTCCTAATTCTGTGAAACTATAAATCAATTACATTGCATTGCAAATTGTGTTATTCGTGGCATTGCATTGTTACAAAGCCACAATGTTACTGTGTTTTGTTAGCCATGCAATCAATGATTTGCCGGCGTAGAACGTTTGAGCAGCATTCGTTGCAAAATATTTTACATAACGTACTTGAATAAGTGGCTTAATATCTTATAGTAAAAGAATAGTGGAAGTTGATGTATGTTATTGGTTTATTATACACTTCATGCAATAAGTTAGGTATTTCTTGTAGTTGGCTTAATAGAATATGACTCCAGAAAGGAACTCTGCTTTTTAGCAGACTGGAAATTACTGAAACACAAGTTTCTTCTTACTCTCCAGATTTTGTGAGTTTTTATTGTTTAACTTGTAATTATTTCCTGTAGCACTGGGCGAGAATGCAAGGCAACACACCATTGTGTAGAACGAGTATGGTCCAAGATGGAGTTCCCTGTAGATGACGACAATATTTGCAAAATCTGTACCGACATGGTGCAACAGGCGCGCGATCAGCTTCAGAGCAATGAGACACAGGTATGACACATTTATAATTATTATTATACACAGTGCTGACTCCTCCAATATATGATGTAATGTACATAAATAAAAATGAATCATGTGTGTTGCTAGGCGCAGAACTCGAGAACGGCTCTACCAATTCGGCCATTATTTTAAAGACTTGAAAGGGATATTAAAGACTGTTTATGAATATGTACCTATATTTATTAACATAAAATATAGTACAAAAGATGATAAGTAGATAAAACAATGAGTATAGGACACATTTCGCCATTAAATAGCATGCGAAATTTTAGTTGATAACATTAAATAAAAACAAAATAAATTAATGCATTCCTTTTGCTGTTATTATTACTTGAACTGTGTACCTACTTCAGTTAAGGCTGTATGTTATTTCTTGAACTCGCATGTGGTGACACATAGCTATCAGTATAAATACTATTTACATCCTCGGTACACGGGTATACAAGTCAAGTAAAACATTTCACAGATCGCGTGTTTGTATTGCCTTCGACAATTTGCTGTTCATGTTCAATGAACATTATTACGTCATTTAATACGATGACCTGATTTAGAATATAGCGGTAAATTGAAATAATGAATGAAACCATTGGCCAACGACAAAAAAAAATCTATAGACTTTATCAAGAGAGCTCATAATATGGGAATTATTGTTTAAAATTGGATTTGTTTGTTTTAGAGGCTAATGTTATAAAATATTCGTGTGCTTAATCACTACGCTGATGTCCAATTACTTCCATTAGGTATATACTACATTTTGTAAATACGTACATATATAGAGATTAAAATGAATTAATATTAAAATATTGTGTGAACAAGTGCAGAAATAAATGGCTTTACTTATGTATTTAAAATAGAATATACAGATAACAACACTGGCCGCCTTAACGCCCGTCACTGACCTTTAACCAAGAGTCTCCTTATACATCTCGAAGTGTACAAGCTTCCACAGATAGATCATAAATCAATTAATATGCTAATTCTTTTTTGTTATAAAAGACAACTCGCATTAGAAATATATCCTGTGTCGCAAGGGACTTTATAAACATACATGAAACGGACACAAAGAACACCCAAACACACACAGTGTTGTCATACGTGAGGATCGAACCCACAACACTCAGAGCAGTAGCAAGCGGGGAGGCGACCGATTAAACCACTACGCCATCCGCGCAGTAAAAAAAAAAATCGCAAGAACTGCTTAACTTCTGTTTTTTTGTGAGGCCGTGGTAATACTCAGGCGGCCAATAAACTAAGTCTATAAAATTAAAATCTAAGTATATATAATTATCGACTCGACTGCACGGATGGCATAGTGGCCATATATGCTATCCGTGCAGTCGAGTAGCAGCAGTGTGGAGGTAGCAATATATACTTTAGTACAACAATGTTGAACGATGTTTCTTAATTTTATCAGTTAGAACCAACAACGCATGAACTTAAACATTGTAAAACGATTAAAGTCATTGTCCGATAATGCAGACAATGGAGGGGTGTTCAACATTGTTTTATAAATTTAAACAGCCTTGACTGTTGTTAAGTTAAAATAATAATGATATGAATGTTAATACGGTAACGATAATATTCTAAACATATGGTTATGGAGGCTAGCAGTGTCCGATGGTAGCTACTAACTGATTAAGTGCCTGTATTTCATCATCGGTACGTTCTGTATGATGATTAGAGTACTTAATGCAATGACCACGTACACCCCTATGAGTAGGCGAACCGGTGCGGGCAGGTCCCGAAAGACCTACACTGATCAGATCGGCAATGTACTGATGTAGGGTTTCTTTAAAAGGACCCGTAACCGACGAGCGTGAATAAAAGGCTTGATGTATGTGGAGCAGGCGTGGACTGTGTCAGGAAATCCTGGAAAATTGCGTGCTATCGTCTCTGCCTATAACTAAACTGCTTAGTCATTCTTTAACAGCACTACTTTTCACGTATATTAAAATTCTTGACATACAAATAAAAACAATTTGAATCTATATTTATTGTTATCGACAATTACAGTTGTGCTTTAAAATTGAATATTTGTTTTCTGCTGTTATCATATTTAACAACAAAACACTATTGTAAACGCGCTGAAAGTTTATCAAATAAAATAAAGGTATCAAATATTATATACTAATTCACTTTTCAAAAAAGTACCTATCACTGACTTTGATAAGCCTAAATCTTGATGAATTGAAATAAACTGTATTCTGAAATGAAAAATTGGAATTAGAATGAGTCTAGGTACGAAAAAAAATCACAAAAACGGCGTTTTGAGGTAACAAGATAAATAAAACAAACATCACAGCCGAATTGAGAACCTCCTTAGTTAGCTAGTGATGCAATGAAGTCTTGCATCTCAATCACATGAACAGCCTTTAATAGTCTACTGCTGGACATAGGCCTACTTAGATACGAGTAGGGTTTGGCCTACAATACAACACTGGCCAGACAAGTTGTTATGGGCTTTGTGTCAAGTTTTCCTTCTTTTTCCAGTGCTGTTGTCCTGTGTAGTTTGCTCCCTTAGTCGGCTCTTACGACACCCACGGGATAATTAAGGGTGGAGCCATTCCGTTTTTAATCCGTTACCACACGAACGCATCTCAATATTCATTAAAAACTAATTCAGACTTCCTTTTCATTGAATGTTTTACACACAAATGAAGAATCGCTAACGATACTCGGTGACGATATTTTGAAACAATAGACACTAAAGATTGTTTAACAATCATGAACAAAACGTATTGCGCATTGTTTTAATGGTCACCTCGAAAACCGCCACCAAGTCGAAAGTTTCTGATTCGAACCTAAGATTGAACAATTTTTTCGTGTTGAGTTTTTCTAAATCAGAGTGCCTAGTGTGGCTTTATTTCTTATTATTCGCTCTCGACGGCGACCGCGTTTGGCGTTGTGATTGGTGAAGATTACAGTGTGGGCCATTGATATTACGTTACAATAACTATTATTAATAAAACATTATTAGTGTATAGATAAAAGAACATCTATAAAGTTAGTTTATCACAAAGGATCATTCTTTGTAACTCCTTTCGATATCTTGACGTTAAATTTCACAACACCTACGTACATATTATATACTCACGCCTATATAACACCTAAGGGGTAGACACAGGAGCATTAAATGACCACATTTTGCCAATCATAATATTAGTCCCACTTACATAATAGGCTTGACCTATTACCGAGTATGAGTATTGGACACTTATGTGACGTACCGATCAAGACCCGCCCCTGACCAATCAGGATCCAAGCTTTTGTACGAAACCATAATTTCTTAAGGATTAGATTAGGGAGTATGCACAAAATCTAATATTATGATATCAATTTACAGGAAGAACTTAAAGAGGTGTTCGAGGGTTCTTGCAAGCTCATTCCAATCAAGCTCGTCGCAAAGGAATGTATCAAGCTGGCAGATGACTTTGTGCCTGAGTTGGTGGAGACCCTGGCTTCGCAGATGAATCCGATGGCTGTGTGCTCTGTTGCAGGAATGTGTAACAATGCTAAAATAGATCGCTTATTGGAAGATTATGTAAGTTATTTTTTTTTAAACTATACAATTTTGATGTTAGTGCTGACGTGTGGTGTGTGATGATGTCGGTTATTAATTGCAAACAAGTACGTTTTCTAAACATGCTTCCAATATTGTGGTTATAGTGGAGTAGGTAATAAATTAAAATTTTAACGTGTATATTTCACATAAAAATTTATATTCTTTACAGTTAAATTTAAATTTATTTGATTATATGTAACTGGTTAATTACCATTAAAAGCATTTTTAAACTTACATATTTCATATCAAAAATTACATTTCTTACCTACTACAGTGAAATGTCCGGCACTTTATTTTATTACTATCTAGTAAATGATCTTTAAAGGCATTTCTTGCAAATTGCATAATTCACATAAAAATTTACATGACTAGGGTTGGTCTGAAAAGGTTGGTCTGAAAAGTTTCCGACCTAACAAAGATACAAGACCTTTCATCAGTTTTTTTTTTATCTCTCTACACACTTCTCCCAGCGATGCTCCCATCTCTGTAACCCGTCCAAATAGTACTCGGCGTTTTCTCTGCAAAATAATTGTTCACGAAGATGATTGCCTCTTCATTTGACGAAAATCTCTGTCCTCCGAGCGCAATTTTTAGATGAGGTAACAAGAAGTCGCTTGGGGCTAGATCTGGTGAGTAAGGCGCATGGTCAAGCAGCTCAAACCGTAATTCGTAGATTTTCGTGAGACGGTTGGTTGTATTGGTGAAGCAGGATTTTCTTTTTTTGCAAATGTGGCCGTTTTTCAGCAAGTTCTGCCTTCAGCTTGTCAAGTAATGATGCGTAGTATGCTCCTGTAACAGTTTTTCATTTTTGGAGATAATCGATTAAAATAATACCATGACTATCCCAAAAAACAGTCGCCATCACTTGCCCAGTCGAAAAAACAGTTTTTGCCTTTTTTGAATGTTTTTGAGGTGTTTGAATACAATGTCATGTTTTTACACCATATTTCTTTTACCTCTTTTGCATAAAAAAATATATTTTTAATAATAATATATTTTTTCCCAAAATAGTACCATAATAATCCCAGAATTAGGTATTTATGGATTAGAATCGAATAAGGAATTTTCACAAAAAATTCAGAAGGATTGGTAAATAAGTTTTTGAGCTAGACTGAAAAAAAGTCGATTCGAGAAAAACGCGTTTGAAATAAAATGTAGCTTCGGCGCCGAACCGACTACGGGCGGTTACTTAAGTGCTCATAGCATCGGAACTAATGCGAATTTTACTTTCAAATTTTGACCACATATGTGTAGTAAGTTTCCAGTCGTGTAGTGACCACTTCTTGAGTAGTTATTTTGTTTTTGCATAAAGTAATAGTTCTTGAGAGAACTAATACTTTATACAAAAAAAAGTCGATTCTTTGAGTGGTATAAACTGGTTACCCAAGTTACACAAGTTTTACACAGGCGGACTTAATGCGCAAGCCATTCTCTGTCAGTCGACCTTCGGGTGATGTAGAAAAATGATGCTGTAGGTACAAGAGAAATCAGAGAATTTGACTTTTTAATATTAAATTTATTAATTTAAGATAAATCTAACTAACATATATACACTATATACTATAAATAAAATCTATGTTCATTACTACATATATACATAGAGGTCTCAAGTATACACATACAATACATGAACATACACATATTTAATGTATTACTTTTTAAAAATAACGCAATTTCTCACAAACGATTCCATGTCCATCTATTCAATGTTTACGGGAGTGTAAGTACTTATGTAAAGTCACAGAGAAGAACAGTATGACGCAAAAGTTGTTTTGAAATCATTATCAACTAATTTTATTATCATTCTAAACCGAGTTATGTAGATTATAATACGAAATATACGGCAATATACGATTCTCGTATATTGCCGTTCAAAACCTTTATAATGTGATTCTGAAAATATCTGTATTTATTATCATCGTTGTTTAATTAACCTCATGTTAACTAAACAACTTTCGGTCAAACTTGTTGAACAAATTATGGAGTTAAAATATGGGTCGATTCCTTCTACTAGCTGTCATTGTCCTTAAAAACATTTTCAATTGTCATATTATAATAAGATATTTCGAAGGTAAATAAAAGTCAACATCAATTAATATGACCATATTCGTTTCGATATACACCCGTCTCTCTCCCATCCGCTCAGAGCGTAAAACGCGCGATAAGGAACTTTGTTCCAATAAAAATAGTTAAAACAAAAAGGCGTGAGGATGGACCCCCCGGTCGGAACAAAGTTCCTTTTGCTTTTTTTGTAGACGTTTGTTGTAGTGTTGGAAAAAAGTCTTGTTAAACATTTTTCGATCTCGCTCCCATGCGCTCAGAACGTGTAACGCGCGATAAGGAACTTAGTTAAAATAACATCAATTTTGCATCAATTATTGCTCAGAAAAAGTTAAAAAAAATTACTCATCTCAAGGGCACCCAAAATTCATTCGTCGTAAATTATGTACTGTCTCTTTTAACATTCATAATTAGAACACGTTTTTTTTTCAGAACACGCAGTTGAAACTCCGTGTAGAGTGTAATAATTGCCAAAATATTGTCGGTGGGCTGAGGATGAAGTTTGAAACCACTAGCGATGAAGACTTCTTGGTTGGAATGTTAAAGGTTCATATTTTTTTACTGTTCCATAATCATGTGTAATAGAACATTCTAGAAATATATTTTATTTAATAACTTTTAAAGTAAATAAAAATAAATAAAAAGAAAAAACATATTAAAAATTTCCGGTTTGGAACTCAGTTCTATGTTGGTTGTTGAGCCTCGTAATGTCACGGATTTTTATTGACATTATGAGGGTCAACATTAGGGAATTGCTATGGACATACTATAAAAAAAGTAAAATAATCTATTTACAACACGTTGTCACCAAAATTATTGTAAATGTAAGATCAATATCAATAAATAATAATCCCCAACTTTCGTTAATCAGGTATGCCGGCAACTGGGCTCGTTCTCTGACTCGTGCTCGATGTTGGTGTTCAAGTACTACGAGAACATTAGCGCGGCGCTACAAAAGGACTTGGAACCGACCAGCTTATGCCACGTGAGCGGGCAGTGCGCCTACAGATACCACTCGCACGACGATTACACCTTCCCTATGGACGTCATTGGATACAAAGATACTAAGTGAGTACTTCTAACCCAAGTGCGAGTTTATTTCACATCTACTCGATCGTCACGTGACCGCGTTCGGCGCCGCGATTGGCCTGCACTGAAGTCTTCATCGAACGCGCTCGTTGACGAGAGCGATTTGATGTGAAATAATCAGCCCTAGGCCCTAGTGGAGGCAGATGGGATAAAGGTTCAATAACGCAGAAAATAGGCAATAGATACCGATCCCGCCTTAAGGTGAATTCAGTCTCTGACGTCTTTAAAGCTTTGTCTTTTAACTGAGACTACTAGAATACATTTTTATGGTTTATTTTGTGTTTAAGAATATAGCAAAAAAGTTGTAATAGTTTTGATTCTAGAAATCTGTTATTATTTAGCGATGTGCTGTCATTTTAAGACCTAAGTGAAAATAAAATGAGGTTCAAAAGCCAAATCAAATTAATCTTATGTAGGTACCTACTATTATCCTTAAGATTAAATTACTTAATTATTTATTTACGTGCTTTTTCAAGATATAAAAAAATATATAACGTTTTCTGGGTTATAGTTCACATTAGATTTTTTGTATTTTATACGTCATACAGTAGTGCGTATGAAGGCCATACATTTCTTTATTCTTTGCCCCTGAAGTGTTAATTTTAATATTTTTTTCATTACACAGCGATGTTCCTTGCGAATTGTGTGAACAGCTGGTGACACATTTGCGTGACGTGATGATTGCAAACACCACTGAGCTCGAGTTTTACAAAGTATTGAAAGGTAATATATACGAATTTCGAATTTTGTCGAATTTTTAATTTATTTTTATTTTTGTACTAGAATTTCCTCCCTTATTTTTCACTTTCTTGCACCTGTTTTAGCTTTAAAAATTGTTGTTGTTATATTTAAGTAATCTTATATATACGAATACATGTTTCATCTATAAAAAAAAATATCAATAGACCTTCAAACCCAAATGAAGAAGCGACATTATTTAACCATCAAATTTCTTCGAATAGAGACTACATTCGACGAAATTTGATGGTGGATCTACACTCATCGCTAAAGTAAAACTTGACTGCTAAATAAATTTAGCAGTCAAGTGTTACTTATTAACTTGACAAAATGAACCAACAAGCTAAAAATTCAATAGGAAAAAGCTTCCATAACTACTAAACCATTGACAAGTTATTTTGATAACATCAGTCTCCAACAAAATAAAGATAAAAATGGTAAAAACTAATCAGAAAGAGATTAGAAATAAAATACTCATATCTTTATTTTGAATGATTGCATGTTACTAGAATATTTATTGTATTTTTGAAATCTTATACAAAACTTGTGATGAAATTATCTACACCTTTTCATATCATAGAGAGTTATCTGAAAATTTATCATTTTATATTTTTTAACAGGTCTCTGCAAACAAACCGGCAAATTTAAAGATGAATGTCTCCACTTAGCCGAGCAGTACTATGCACTCATCTACAAATACTTGGTCGATGACTTAAAGCCGAACGTGATTTGTTCGCTGATGGGTGTTTGTGGCAACAACACCGAGGTCCCTGTCGCGCCGCTGGTCGACAGAGAACTGGCCGTTAAAGTTTTGGCGAATAAACCCAAACTGATCGGTATTTATGAGGCTAACAGTTATAAGACCGACAAAGTAAGTGTTTATAATGAAAATACTCTAAAGTACTCTTCAAAATTAATGGAATTAAATATATTTTTCTTGCAATATGAGCTGGTAACGTGAGAACCCTTAATTAGATTTGATATGTCGGGGAGTTTTACTAGATTACATCTTCCTTTGCTAGAACCATAACTCACTAAACTAAAATTAATACATGGAAAGAATCGAATTCTAGAATGAGTTCAATGTTGTATACTCAGCAATATTTTTAATATGTTGGTAATCGTCTCCTAAAAAGTCGTTATTAATTGTGAGCTGTATTTCTTACAGCTGGCCCGAGTTCCGATTGCAAACAAGGAGACCAATGTTAAGGTGATTTCGGACGCGAACCCTGGCCCATTACCAATCGAACGTATGTTTGTATCCGTCCCGCAAGTCAACGGGAAGGCCGCCTGCTCTTTTTGCCAATACTTCCTGCATTATCTGCAAGTCGAGATCAGCGATACCAGGGTTGAGGTACATAATTATTATTACATTCTTTTTATAAAAAATAAATGTATACGTACTGAAGACATCCTCTGTTGTTGTTTTATGTTTTCAAGATTTATTTTGATAGATAATATGTATGATTCGGGCTTTCGGGATAAATTATTTTACACAAATGTTGTATAAAATAATTATACTATTAAAATCAATTTAGAATTATAATATTTTATATAAGTTACCACAGCACAAGCTTTGCCTAGTTTGCAATAAGGAGACCATGTGTGAGGTGTTAAAAGATATCACTATTTTTATTTCACTGAAAATAAAGTCTATACCAACTACTTTCTTTGTTCAGTAAACGCTGTTGGAACATTCTTAAAAAACCCAATGTTATATACAATATGAGGCGTTAATTGAAGGTGTGCTGGTAGATGACTCTGAGGTGTATCGTTTTTTTTATGATATAAGGGGGCAACTGAGCACACGGGTCACCTGATGGTAACTAAATACTGTCGCCCATGGACTCCTGCAAATGAAATTCAAGGCTGTTTTTTTATTGGTTGATTTAAGCAAAAGTTCGATGAGTTCTTCAATATAGTATAGTGAATGCAGCAATGATAGTTTAGGATAACAATATTATTCAATGACTAAGATATCATTTCATGTATTCTACTCTATTGTAGCGTACTCCATCCTAAAAGGCCGGCAACGCGTTTGTGACACCTGAGTTGCAGACGTACATGGGCGGCGATGGTCACTTTCCATCAGGTGACCCGTCTGCTCGTCTGCCCCTCTGTCATAAAAAAAATCTCATGTAATTCTTATGTTATTCTGTACAGGACCAAATTATAGCGTCGGTGAACCACGCGTGCGAGCGCCTGCCCAAGTCCGTGGAGGCGGAGTGCGAGCAGTTCGTGTCGCAGTACGGACCCGCCGTCATCGCACTGCTCGTGCAAGATATCGACCCCGCCAGTGTACGCTATTTATAATATTTACAAAAAAAAAATACCCTCAACGATTAACGATAAAATTTATATCCCTGGGGAGGGTGTCTTTTTCGTAATGAAAAGTAATCTAAGTTTTTATTGTATCCCTGTTGTGTATGCAAAATTTAGCTCGGTCCAATACCAATCTTTCATTTAAAATATTATTCAGAGTAACTGCATCTAACTTCGACGAAATTTTCAAGAATATTTAATTTCCTACTGATATTCCAATAGGAAGCTTCAAAACTTGACTTTTCAAATCTATATAAATTATGTTTTGAACCTCAGGTGTGCCCAGCCCTCGGCATCTGCCCACAAATTGAAGAAGTCCGTCTCGTAGAAGAGAACACTAAACAATCGAACTGTCCGCTTTGCCTGTTCGCCGTCGAACAGCTCGAGACTACGCTGAAGAATAACCGTAGCGAGGTATGCCTTTTATTACAAACAAAAATCATATTATATTGGTAAAGCTTTTGACTTAAGGGTTTCACTCTCTAACAATGAACTACTAAATAATCCATCCAAAGGTTATTTGAAAGACGCGTTAGCGATAGCGTTTTGCGATAAGACCTAGATTTCCTTAAGCATTTTATGTATATATTTTATCTGTTTCTGAATATTAGTTTTTTTAGTTACAACAGAGTATTTATTATTAATATTCATTCCAAAAGCACGCATAATATGATTCACTTTTCAACGCAAAACAAATCAAAAGAAACATAAGTGGCTTTGTTCGCATTAAAAGTAATTTCTCTGTTACTCAGGAACACTACATTTTTTAGATTATAACCCATAATTATGTGCCTTTACGTCTGCTAACCTTTCTGTCTATGCATCCCTGACAATGTGTATACGTATGCACACCTCATTGTGAGTAGCAGAGAAACACAAAACTTATATTTGCATTTAAAACAGCAGTAAGAATTATCGTGACGATGTTATTTTCGAATAAATAAGTACGAAACTAAAACTGTTTTTGAAAATTCAGGAAAGAATTCGTGAAGCTCTCGACAACTTGTGCACACACCTCTCTGTTAAACTGCGTAGCCAGTGTATAAACTTCGTGGACACGTACACGCAGCAACTCATCGAAATGCTCGTCGCCGATATGGACGCTCAGGAGATTTGCGTGTTCCTGAAACTTTGCTCCACTGAAGTCAAGCATCCGTTCGCGGTCACTCAAGATCCGATCGATAAGTACCACGACAAACCCTCCCTGAGGGGAGACTGGAACAACTTTAGGAAAAAATCTCTGCTGCCCACTTCAATGTTGGTGCAAGAAAAACAGGATATTGGTGAGTTGAATAACATATCTTCGTAAGTTTGTATGTCATTGAACTCCACTTGAAGCGGCTAGACCGATTTTGATGTCGGAATAGTTTTGTTTCACGGTAGATGGAGATGTAATCGGTTTTTAGGAATTACAGTGTTTTTTTTTCCAAGTTTTATTGTGCTTTTAATTTATCCGTTGCACTATCGAAATCAATTATGAGACTAAAAAGATAATAATTAATACTTCAGGTAAAACGTCTTTCGGGTCCACATATTATTTATTATATACATTACTAGCTGAGACCCGCGGTGTTAATGGGACTAATCCCACCCACACGCCCACCACTGTAACTCCTGTACACCAGGATCCACAGCAGTGACCCACACTCGGGAAGTCCCAGGAAGAAATTAAACTGTCTTGGAACCCGCAACGAAATTAATCAGAAGAAAATTGGAGGAGTTGGAAATACAGTAAATCCACTTCCCTCCTTAGCAAAGCGGGAGACAAAATGAAGTAAAATGGGCATACACCCTTTTAAACAGGGAAGCACCACGGCCACAAATATTACGGGTCCTACGTGAGCTATGTTTGATTTCTATAATATGTATGGCAGAATCGCCTAAACGCACGGAAATTCACCCTAGTTGACACAAGATCCCCATAGTATACCGCCCCAGATCTCACCTGCAAGCTATTCAGCATTATATTACGTTCATTATACCAAAGACTACATTCCCAGAGGATATGATGAGCAGACTGTTCATAGTGAGAGTTAGGTGTTGAGCATTGACACAATGGTGACTCGACTAATTTAAATGAATAAAGCTTGCTCTTAAAGTTACCATGACCCGTAAGAAATTGAGCGACACAGTGATCTACCTCAAGCCATATCCTCGACAACCGTTCGCGAACAGATGGAAAGAATTGGTAAAGATGGCGCCCCTTGGATGATTCATCCCAGCGTTGTTGCCATTCGTCTATGAGGTCATTATAGACATCGGGCTGCTGTTGAAGCAATCTTGTAACTTTACCGCGATCCCGCGCGCCCAAAAAATCGCATTCCATGTTTTGTTGTCTTGAATAGTACATGGCTGCACGTCTCTGCACCTCGAGATCGACCGGAAGGACACCCGCCAACACCGGCAAGGCTCAGTGCTAACCGTCCTATATGCCTTACACAAGAATATCAGTGCAAGTCGTTGGCCTTGTAACAGTTTGCGACGGACAGCGCCTACGGTCGCCCTATCGGCCCATACAGGTGCACCATAGCACATAGAACCTAAATAAGTAGCTCCGTATATGATCTTTAATGTATTAAATGATAGACCCCATGTCGCAGTTGATATCCTTGTCAATGCACAGAAACTCTTTTTAGACTTTTCATTAACTATTTTAATATGTTCGATAAATGTTTCTTTCTAAAACTAATCCTAGATAACACACTGTAGTTTTATTTTTTACAGTAACATTGTCAAATCTAATGCTCGGCGGTGATTTGAGGTTACCTTTTAAAAGTAGCTGGAAGGTTTTGTTGGGTGCAAAAGTTAAGCGATTACGTTCACCCCATTGAGATATCAAGTTCAAACATCTATTGGCTAATCTCTCAAGCCCCGCCCTAGTATCAGATTCCACCAGTAATAAGCCGTCATCAGCATACGCGTTCAGAGTACATCCGGATGGTATTGGTATCGCAAGAAAATCGTCGAAGCCGATATTCCACAAGTATGGACCTAGCACCGATCCCTGAGGACATCCCATTGTAAGCGCCTTCGACACAGAATGATGACCAAGTCTTAGTTTAGTTGTACCTTGTGAAAAGTACGAAGAGATAAGGTACCCGCGGTGTTACCCGCGTTTCTTGTTATTACCGCGGGCAACGCCGCGGGGCGAAGCTAGTCTAAAAAATCGTCATCAGCTATCTGCCAGTGAAAGTCCCGTCGAAATCGGTCCAACCGTTCCAGAGATTACCCGGAACAAACAGACAGACAGACAGACAAAAATTGTAAAAAATGTTATTTTGGCATATGTACCGTGTAAACATACATATGCATTTAGTAAAAAGCGGTTATTTTGATATTACAAACAGACACTCCAATTTTATTTATTTGTATAGATATGTATATACTACTCGACACAAAGACTATAATGTAACAATAACATGAATTCACTAAAACCTATGGTATATAACATTAACTGGTATAACATTAACGTTTAGTACGACTACTACCTATTTTTTTTTGTTAAGAAAGCTCTTGTAACATCCCACGGATAAGAATTTGAATCTTGGGACTTAAAGGGCACCAACAGAATTCGTATCCCACTTTTTATTAAAAGTGGGATACGAATTTATAAATATTTTTTTAAATGTGCAATTGTTGTTGAAGAAACGAACGAGATCTTCGACAACACGGCGAACGGTCGCGAGGTGCGGCCCCCCCTCCCCTCGGCCTCCACCTTGTGCGTCGTGTGCGAGTTCGTGCTCAAGGAGATCGACAACCAGCTCAAGGACAAACATAACGAGGTAAGTAATAATAACATGACACATCTCACACACACACTATGGTAACCAGACTGCTGATAAACACACTTAAATATTTCTAAAAACATATTATAGATAATTACACTCGAACACCAGAAGACCAATATAGTCTCGTAATAAAAGTTTAGTCAATATAGTTCCTATCAACTACTTACTAAGACTTTTATGACAATTGTGAGACCGAAAGTTGATCGGAACTAAATTGAGACCGAACTTTTATTAAGAGAATTAGCCTTCAGAACAAATGATGGTACTCATCACACAATTACTTGTCCTTGGTGGGAATCGATCTCACGACCTTCGGCTTAAGACCATATTATGATCTAGTAACAGTCTAATGGTTAGTGACCTATATAATTAAGGTAAGCCGAACTATATAATTGTTCTTTGGATGCGTTTTCATCCCTTATCTGGTTTAACATTTTTCTTGTCCTGTTACATATGGGCACTTGTTAACAGTAAGCAAACTCACCGTTAAGAGGTTTGTGAGGCATTTGTAATACATAATTCTCTCTTTGTTGACAGTTAAATAATTTCAGCAATAGGACAACGGTAATTTCTAAAATATTTTCTTTTTATCCTTCTGAATAGTTGTAGTCTATTTTTTAATTATAATATAATTTGCTTTGGTGTAGATATGTTTACATAAGAAAAGTTGGTGATAGAATTGGATTTGTAAGTCGTAGACTTAACATTAAATCAGTATTATAAGATAATTATTAATGTTTGGTTTATGTGCTATGTGTTAGCAAACGGTTTGACTATGTCTGTAAAAATTAAATGGACACAAAAGATACTAAAAAAATTAAATTACTCGTTTTTGTATAGTTAAAAATGAACGCAGTTTGAGGAAGCTTTTTTACGTGATTGTACCTCATTTGTATGCAGTAGTTTATGCATGATGTACAATGTTATTGACGTGATAAATATACTTGATTATGAAATATTTATACCAATACTAATCCTTTTCTAGGACGAGATCAAAAGAGTGGTCCATGGTGTTTGCAAGTTTATGCCGAAATCGATTCACACCCAATGCGATCAGTTCATCGATCAGTACGCCGACATTGTCATAAATCTGCTCATTCAAGAGCTTAGTCCTAAACAGGTCTGCACCGAGATAAAGCTCTGTCCACAAAACTCTGACAGGAAATTTGAAGAGGTTAAAGGTAAAAAATATATTTTAAATTCACATCTATTTATGTCTGTCTGTTTATAATTGCCTGTGCATAGTTAGATTAGCTCTCGTTAATTATTTTAAAAGCAATCGCCTGCGATTCTGTGGGAGGCTTGGTAACTCAGGAAGACGACGTTTTTTTGTAAACCTAATTCATGTATTTCTCTTTAATCCTGGCAACGTCTAAAAATTACATCATGGTGGGTTCTAGTTAGACGTGAAAACTCATTTAAGAATGCAGATGCTCAGAATGCTTATTTAAGAGTGTATTCCTGACTTAATTTCACTCATGATGGTCAATTATAATAGAGGTCCGCACACCTTGCATTCAGAAGCATAAAACATTATGATTGCGCGTAATAATAGGCTTTAGTTCGCATCTAATGGCTCTTACTTTGTGTGACACGGGGTGTAACTGATGACTAACACAGTGTAATTTGAGAATGATATTCCTGAGCTCAGGCAAACAGTGTTTTTTTTGTGCAGTAATACCTACCCGGCAACACCGTTTAAAAACTAGAGGACTAGAAACTCGATGTTAGGTTAACAGGTTAACTTGGGGTGTTTTCTGCAACTCCACCTGAGTGCGAATTTAAGTCAATTATTCAAAGATAGATGTTGTGATAATTTTCGTATGATCATACATAACTGATGTACTGTTTACTATGTCTCTATATATATTGTCCCATACAGAAAGCATCTTGGACTGCGCCGTGTGCGAAACTGTGGTGATGGCGGTGCGTAAAGTGCTCAGCAACGAGAAGGTCGATCGAAACATTGTGCACATTATCGAGAAGTCTTGTAACCTGCTACCTGCCAAGTACGACGCCAGGGTAAGAAGTTAAAAAATGTTTGGCCTTTTTTAAGACCCCGTTGCTTCTAAAAACACGTTTGCTGCCTTTATTATATAACGCACGAAAAAAGGGCAATAGTAAGAATAATGACTGCACGGATGGCGTAGTGGTTTAAGCGGTCGCCACGCCGCTTCCTACTACGTCAAGTGTTGTGGGTTCAAACCCCACATGGGACGACACTTTGTTTGATCCACAAATTGTTGTTCTGAGTCTGGGTGTTCTTTGTGTCCGTTTCATGTATGTTTGTAAAGTCCCCCGCGACACAGGATATATTCCTAATGCGGGAGTTGTCTTTTTAAAAAGAAAAAGAGAAAAAAAGAAAAGAATATATCACTAGCTACAATTTTGTTTATTTAAATATTGATTATTTACTAGGTACACACATTTCTGTTGCTACTAATAGCAAAGTAAGTAGCCTTGGACCGATGTATGTTATAGAAAGGCCATAGACATGTTGAGATGAAATAATGTAATAGTAGACGTCATGTTAGGTTATTTATCTGCTGTAAAAGATGTAGTCAAGTAGCAGTAAAATTCATTAAAATCAACCTTGACGACGTCAATAAATATAATTTCTAATGTACCTTATAAAAATATACAGTATTAAAAATAATAGTTACTTGATTTAAGGAGTAAGAAGTGTAAAAGTAAGTTAATGCAGTCTCTTTTTTGCGGTGTCTCCTGGATATTTTATGGTTATTTTAAAATGTAATTAACTTCATAAGTTTTCTAATAGTGTCACACGATGTTGGAGATCTATGGCGACAGCATAATCCACCTCATTGAAGAGTTTGGCACCAAGGGCGTGTGTCAGAAGATCGGACTCTGCTCGACATCTGACGCGGCTTACGTACACATGTACCGTGAAAAGCGGGTCTAAGAAGTGAGTAGTTTAAGATACTTCTCGAAAAGTCTAGTAATAGTACAATAACGAAACAAATGATCTTCACGAGCCTAAATTAAAATGAGTCTACATACCAATGATTCTTTTAACTTTTGACTAAGGTTCGAGAACGAAATGGTTACAGGGCTTCTATATATATGGCAATGCGATAAGATCAACATCATAAACGATGCTGTACCTTCGTGAGAATTAGCTTTTTTTAAATTTGCTAAAATGTCATTAGTCATTTTTACTGAATTTTTTGTAAATTTGAAAGGAGAGAATTTTCTAACTGCTGCTTTAATTTCAGCTTTCATAACCGTTTCTTAGCAAAAATAACTTGAAAGCTTGTACTCCATTAATAATATTATTAGTAATGTTTATTCCAATCTCAAAAAAAAAATTCAAAAGATTTTCACAAGTAAGTACATAAAAGTGTTACATAGTTGCGTTTGAAGTCCAAATATTTGTGAGAGTCAGGCGCCCAAAATAGGGTACCCTGCACTATGGTCTCCTGGCCCACCCCTCTCATATTAGGAAATCACAATGGAAGAACAAATTAATATAAAAGAAATACACACTTAAAAATACTAATTATAATAAAAAAGCAAATTCTAAAAATTCTATGAGTATGTGTGTATGTATGTCTATGAGTGCGTGTGTACTATTGTTAAGCTGTTTATACTGTAAGTAATGCTACTTTTATTTTCCTTTCAGATGCCACGGTGGCAAGCAAGCCGTAAGGATATCTGTAATCTCCTATAATATTAATTATTATTTTGCTTAAGTCATGATTTTTTACCAAATCTGTTTAGTGATAAGATTGATTTATATTAACGATGATATTGTGACTATGATTAGTTGTGAAGTTTGAGCTGTAGTCAATTGCGAAAAGAAATAAGCGGCGTTGGCATATTATGAAAAAAAATATTAAAAAAAGAAAAATTATTAAATATTTTTGTAGCCATAATTGACGCGAAGAAGTGTACTTATTCGATAAATACATAGTCACAATATTTTTAATATTTCATAGAGTTGTTTTTTAATCGTAAAGAAATAATGAAATTAAGGAGCGTGACGCTTTAATTGCTGTAAATTGATTTTTTTTTTTTTAATTTAAAAACATACATAATACTGATTCTGTGTGAAAACATCGAGGATTGTAAAATCAACTCTGTGCCGAATATTTGCTTTGTGATGTTATTTAGATTTGAGGTTTACGTAATATTTACCCAACTTAAGATTGTACTAGAGAAACAACGAACTAAACGGACGTATCTAAATGGCGTTTTAAAGCAAATGATGTTTTTAAAGTAACATCAAACATTTCGTTTGTAAGTTAAACCCGTTTTCTTATCGATTTATAACCATCGAGATGAAATAAAGTAACCAGTAGTACGCTATTATTCTGATGTAGCAACGTTATCGTAGCCAACATGCGCTAGCCTGTGATAGGTCATTTGTATTTGTAAACTGTTTCTATAAATAAAGCTGGGAAAAGAAATGTGTGTTTTATGAATTTGACGCAGTGTTATTTAAGGAGGTCCTAAAATAAACTTCGTGCACTAAAATTAATAGTAAAATCAATATAATTCATTTCAGAGGAGTGGCGAAATAGTGCCGTAAGTATTTATCAAAACATTAATTAGGTCTTTGAAAAACAGGATGGCAGAGAAGGAAGACAATATAGCAAATGGCGGTAATAGCTAGCGGGTTAATATCTTTATATATTTTTGTCTTCTTTTTGCATTAACATAATTAAAATAAAGCAAACCGTTTTAGGTCTATAAAACTAATAATAAGCAGTTCATTGACTATTGCCACACATTTAATGAATGCATTAAGTATCTTGTTAATGTTGTTCCTTATTGTCCTAAGCCAAATTAGTCAAGTGGACGTGTTTTTACACGCAAGTTAATGTAAAATATAGCAAAACGAAATGCTTTTTTTTAAAGTAAATTTATCCTGTAGTTACAGTCTGTTTGCTCCGGAGTATATATTAGTCTGCTAATTAAAAAATAATAACGTTCGCTTGTAAAACGCTATATTCTTTTGTAGTGTTGTTCTTTTGTAATGTAACACTGACTTTATTTTCGAATGAAATTGAAGAGGATGTTTGTGACTACTATAGCCATTTTCGATATAATATGTTTAATAAACCATTGCTTAGCTATCTAAAGCTAGATGTTAATTACCTGTTCAAATTTTATAGCCATTTCTTTAAATGTTTGTAACCCCGTAAGTATTGTTACTTATGTATTTAAATATAATGAGTCAGGAATTGATATATTAATGTATATGTATTACAAGGAGGTAAGTTTGCTTAAGTATTATTATTAGAGATGTGTCCACTATAACTTTAGCCGAATGAGTTGGTTGCAAAAAGGCCGACTATTCGGCCGACTGATTGTTAAAGTTTCGTTTACAGCTGATTGTGCTGCCGCCTGCGAGCGTGTTGTTTTGTATACTTTGTATTGTATTTTGATTTTTAATTTTGCACACGGCAGAGCAGTATTTTGTTGAAAAAAAAAATAGTTTTAAAAAACACGCTTTTTATAGAAAACCAAACTAAAAAATAGAAAATAAATTTTAATAATTTTGAAAAAAAGCGTTGTGTGCCTGTTGTCAATAGTAAAAAGCACCGCACGCTTTTTTTAGTTTGGTTTTCTATAAAAAGCGTGTTTTTTTTTAAACTATTTTTTTTTAAAATTAAGTAGTGTATTGTCATCGGTCCTCGATAAATCTACAAAGTTTGACCGAAATCTGGCCGTTTAAATTGGGACAAAATCGCACCCAAAATAGTCGGTTACAAACATACAAACAAACATACAGGTGAAGCTAATAAAAAGCGTGTAAAATGAAAACTGTTATTATTCATTAAAGTGAAAAAGGGTCTACGTCGCCGTCGTTAGAAGTCCTCATGAAATATGAAATATATGACTGTGAAAAACAACGTTCTTAATATTTTTAAGTGTTTAACCAAATAAAGTAATTCAACAATAGTTACCTACATATGACGTTATAGCTCATTACTTCTTACTTTCTAGAGAACAAACTGTTTTGACGTTTAATTTGAAAGGAGATGACTTGATGGTCAACTCCTTAATTTCTACTATAAGTGTAGGTACTTCATGTCTACACACAGATTACCCCCTTATTAGGTATTAGAGAGTATAGTCTATTAGCCTGGCGCCAGAAGGGGATTTACTAGAGTGTCATGGGGACTATTGCATTTGAAAGATTAGGTAATAGAATGAATAAAAGGTAAATAATGTTTCCACTATCAGCGGTGGGAAAAGCTACAGGTTTTCAAAAATGTGAGGGGAGAAAATCGAAAAAAATATTCGAGGATAATTTGGTGACATGTTATTTAGACGCCAAAAATGCTGTCATTAAAAGGTTGACGATTTTGAAGCGACACAAGCTTGTAGTTAATTTTTGAAAATGCAAACTGCAAATTAGAAGAATCGCCATTTCGAAATACCCGAGCGTGTTGTTCAAATCTGATGGTCAAGTCGACGACGGAAAAAATCAAGATTTTTTTTTTTATACAATTATAAAATGTGACAAATAAAGGCACGAAAAATTATGAAGACATTTAAAGGTTTCTTGCACTGTTTTACTAACTGGATGTAAGCTATTCCTCCTTATGTTACTCTGCCGCGCTCCCGGCAGAAAGTAAATCCCAAAATCCCTTCTATGACTCCCATACTATTGCTACTAACTAAAGCTTATTTTCGTCTCATCATCATCATCATCATCTTTAGTGACGATTGCTGCATTAATGCCAAAAATAATAATTATCTGCCTAGTGAAACAATGTAGTAATAATAGTGAAATAAGTTAAATACATACTGTAAAGTGCCCATTACGAGAAGTGTATTGTAATTATATATGAAATATATTGTTTTAATGAAAATATAATGCGTCTTCGTAGTTGGTTTCTTTTGGCATTTTATTTCTTTCCCTCTGAAACGTGGTCTGACTAAACTACACAGTGATAGCTTTAATAAGGTGAATTCAGCCTGCCACTAAAACCACTGGAACTACGTAACGATTGTATTCTTCACCGTATTCCGTATTAAGGTGTAAATCGGGTATGTCTCGTGGTGCCTCTTATAATAATGTTCTTTGTAAATATGAAATTACTAATCTCAGATAGGCATAACAAAACCGTTTTGCTATGAAATAAGTTCGCGGAGTAAAATTCCCAGCTTTACGACTTTCGCTAGTAAATTTACTTTATTTATTTTTATACGGAATCCTTCCTGATTATACATTTGGTCGACTCAAAAAATCATTTGATTTTGGTGAATGGGACCGACTGTTCGGAGGGCTCTGGCGTGTGACATCGGGCTTCTTCCCTTTGCTCTGGTGGTTGAGGTGCGAGTTCGGGCTCATTCGGGTTGTGTCTCCTCAAATGTTCTGCCAACCATAGTATGGGCTCTGCGGGTCGTTCATGTGCCAAAGCAGTCACTGCTGGCAGCAAAGTTGGTGTAATGTATTTCTGTATGTAGTCTTTTACTTGCCAGTGGCGCAGCAGCGGTCCTACTATCACTGTAGACAAAATATATTTTTATTTAATAATGTTTGATAGATGATTTTTTTGGAATACGCTGATTAAGGGCAGGGTAATTTATTTGTAAAAAAAAGCATTTACATATATGAAAACTGTTTCGCTTGTTATCAGATTTAACCATTTTGGTTCAGCAAACAATAAACCTTTTTTAAACCCTTTTTCCGTTTCGTGTACTCGTATGTTTGTTAAATCCCCGCGACACAGGATATATCTCTAGTGCGGGAGTGGTATTTTCAAAAAGAAAGAATAAAAAAACCGCCCGTTCTGTTGGCTCAAAATTTTCTCAATCCGGTAGATCGGACTTAAAATTATTTAGACAGGAATAACATTGATAAACATGTTTTTACAACGATAGATTAAACCAGGTACATACTATCAGGGAAAAAGAAGTGTATTTCTCTAACAGACTCGGCATGATTTTTACTGCCATGTAGCCCGTTGAAGTAATCTCCATATTTTGTACGCCGTCCATAGGAAGCACGAAGACTGTCCGGCCAATAGGCTTGCGCCTCCAATACTCTAAAAATAAGAACCATGTTAAACTGAATTCTAGGTAAGCTTTTCTTCGTCTAATTTCTAAACGCATGGAATAAATACAAATCCTCTTTTCGATGTTAGGTACGATCATTATTTATCTAAGTAGTTAAAGTCTAGTCTTTGCGATCTTAACTCTCTAGGAGTTACTTTTGGTTGTGTTTAAGGACTTTAGCAACGGAGCGCAACATTACCCAGAAGTTTATGGAAGGTTGGAGAGGTGACATGGCAACCTTCAACACAGGACAGGCCATCAGGAATTACATTTCTGAGGTGCATTGAGTTCCTGACATTAGAATTCCATGACGGACCACCGTTTGGTTTACTAGGTTCGAGTCCAACATATTTATACATTGTATTGATTTAAACAACCGTGTTCCTTGTTACTGATGACACGGACAAACTGATCCGTGATAATGGTGCTTGCAACAGTGCCGAAATATCAGAAATTAATTCCCGAATATAAACACGGTAATTATCCCGTTTACAATAACTTAGGTACTTGAACTTGAACTCGGTGGAGGGATGTTAGCGGTATGAAGTATGAATATGTGTGTACCGTGCTGGTCCCATGAGCGTGTTCCACTTTTGTATGCAATTCGTAGCAGCAAGCACCATTGCAATGCACGGTCCACTGGACATGTGCGCTACGAGGTGAGGGAAATGATGACTGCCGTAGTGCCCTTTGTAGAGCTCTGCTGCCTGCTCAGGTGACATGCGAACATGGCGCTTCTGCACAGATAAATTAAGTTCAATTATCAAATACCGTTAAATTATTATAATTAGTACATTACGCCTAATATAACCGCTCGGTGAAGTTTGGGCAGCGCTGTGTCGCCCGGAAAGAAGTTGTTACAAAGTTTTCTATTTTCAGGTAATTTTGTTTTTTTATTAACGATAGAAAGTTTTTAGTAGTAGCTTTATTGTTTTTATCGCCGAGGTCCAAACAAATACAATACCTACCTACGAATATGTACGAGAACACATTACCTAAAAAGAGAAACCATGATGAATCTGAATTATAAAAATTGTTGCGCTATGTATGTTATTCTAATCATGACCTATCCATAATTTATGGATCTTTAGTTGCCTTTTTATTCAGTACATAAATCTAGTTTTAAAATCTACAGAGTTTGATCAAGGGGTTCATCAAATGTCATGAGGGGAGATAAAGCACGTAGCTAGAGAAAATCGAAGCACAAAACTACATCGTGCATATTAAATGAGTTCGACAGTAAAGTTGTATCTTGAAGCTTTGAACCGCTTTATCTGCAGTTATTAATGGCTTGTTTTTGGAATTAGGCTTGATTTCTGATTTCTTAATTAAATGTTTAAGTGTAGGTTGTGTATGTACAACTAAGAAATATATGTAAGTGAATAGAAAAATTCACCTGCTATTGTCTCGGAAATGTAAGCACAAAACCACTTTTAATATTTTGTTAAAAGTGTTCATATAAAACTTCAGTTTTTTTTTGGAATAAGGCATTGTTTTCTGATTTCTTAATTAAATGTTTAAGTGCAGGTATCTATGTGTAACTAAGAAAGATAATATGTAAGTGAATAGAAAAAATAAACTGTTATTGTCTCGGAAGGGTGAGCACAAAACTACTTTTAATATCTTGTTAAAAGTGTTAATGTAAAAATTCAGCTTGTAAATTACTCGCATCACATGTTACTCGAACTTACATAACTTTAATTAAAAATCTAAGCTAAGTAATACCAACACAAAATGTGACACTACATGCATAATATGTAGGTATATACAGATATGATGTAAGTACTTATGAATGCCTAGTTAATAATACCTACAAGGACACTTGTTTGTTCATAACTATGGGATTAATTAACAAGCTTTATAAAAATATAATCGCCTTTAATGCTCTTAAATCTATTATACATAACCTTTAATAAACCAACAAACAAACATTGTAATCGGTTCACTTATGGTGAAATTGTTACGTAACATACAAAAAAACATAATCGAATTCAGTACCTCCTCCTATATGACATAGATTAAAAATACAAACATTTATATCTACCTACACATTTTCACGCAATAATACTAACAGAAAAGAAAAACGATGCCCCAATAATTACAATAAGAACTTCTCTGATATAGATTTATTTAGTAACTCATTGCAAAAGTTTAAGCTAATGTTGTTTAAAAATCTGTGTCAATAGGTAAAAAACTTAAACATATGTATGCTGCGTATTACGTAGCCTGCATTATATTCCTGGACACAATTGTTATGATATGGTGTCCGCCCTTGTTTCTTGTTCTTTTCATGTTTTTATTTTTCTTTATTTGATATGTTTTGTCTTACACAATATGATATGTAAAAGCTTGCATAGTATTAATATAAGTACTTTACTCTGTAACATCTGTGACTCATGCAGCTTTCTAAGTCAACACATAGACTTTAATTATTACAAAAAACTGATTTCGGCACTCGTTGTCTATCACCCTATGTATATTTATTGTGTAATTTTTGTTTTAAATGACTGTTTGTGCCCAAATTAATGAAAAAAAAAAAAAAAAAAAAAAAAGTATCTTGCCATCGATAAAAAGTAACTACATCGATAAAAGAATCGACATAAAAAAAACGCCTAAAATATTTTTAATATAAGAATCTCAAATTCTCTATCGCAACAAATACCTACAAAAAGTATTCTCATATCCTATCAAAACAATAACGATCATATGCAAAAGCAAGGAGAGTCCCCTCCAAACGTCAATAGGGAGACGTAATTAGTTTTTTTCTATGGTTTCAATAGATAACAGCAGTGACCGTCGCTCGCATAGTCGAGAAGGGCTTTGAAGATTTGCTACTCACTTAGGGTTGTCCAAACAAACGTAATGAATGGCATATGGTAAAATTCGTTTTAGATGTGTTAACCTGAATTTATTGCAATAACATTTTTAACGTATAACACCTATTTATTTATTTTACTAAACAAATCACTTTAACGGAATAAAAGGAGATCTATGTCCTTCTATACATCCTTATGAGTATATAACATTTATGACAATCGGTTGAGTGGTTTTGACGTAAAAGCGTAACAAACAAACTCACGTTCGCATTTGTAGTTTGTAGTTTTATAAAAGATAAATCCAGTATTTGGAATATATCCCGTATCGCGGGGTAGTTTACAAACATACATAAAACAAACACAAGGAATACCCAGACTCAGAACAACAATTTGTAGATCACACAGAGTGTCGTCCCATGTGGGGATCAAACTCACAACACTTAGCATTGTAGGAAGCGGCGTGACGACCGCCTAAACCCCTACGCCATCCGTGCACAGCATTTGTAATTGGTCACAATTATTGTAACTTTTGACATAATATAATTTATCCTTTTCATTTATTTTTCTAAAGAAAAACAAGTTTTTAAGTTTAAGAATATTTTTTTCAAAAGTAATATAAATGACTTAAATAAGGATCTAAACATAACATTAACATTAGGTTTAAATGTCGGTAACATTATAAGCGTGGTTCCTTAGTGGTCCCAAGTTATACAGGTTACAATGACTTCTGATTATCAGTGGACATAAGTGTATACTAGTTTTTCGTTTTAGTCAAATATTAAATTACATCTATTTTGCCACAAATTGATTAAAACTATTATTCCTACAGAAATAAAGTCGACAACCCTAATCTACAAGGGTTGCATGTGACGCGAAATAATGAGAGCGCCCCTCTCGTCGTCACCGATATGAGTTTTGCATATCACAACCCTTGCTTTCGCTTGCGGCACGCGACAGCCCTTGCGATTGGTCAGGGGTGGTCACTACGCGCAACATTGATAAAAATATTTTTGATAATGTTTTATGAAGAGCGACTGTCCGAATGAATATCTATTAAATACGTTAGGTTCTGAGTTGACGGATGTTGTTTGACTTGAACAACCCTTGACTATTGTTTCAAAAATGTGGATCAGTAACATTTTGCGCTCTGACCATGTTCAAAAACTGTTGTGAGCCTGGGATGTTCTGGGTTATTTTAATCGCGAGAAAATTGTACGTTCCTAAGGATTTAAGTTATGCACTGGAATATGTGGAAATGCTTCGAAGTCAGTAGATAATTCTAAACAAAACATTTCTTGTTCTGATATGAATATAATACGATATCATCGATACATAATATGATATCGTAAATCTGTTGATCTAGCAATTCTATTCATATATTTATATTTTTATACGAGAAATACAATACAAGAAATTAAAAAATAGATAACCAAAATATCGGTGAATATCATTAAAAAGGATGTACAATCCACAATAGAACTTCTTTTTCAGAAGTCGCTTAAAAATTAGCTTTACGTTTACCCGTGCAACTTGCTTTGTGTTAAATTTCTATACGTAAGGGTCTCGCTGCGATTTGTTATCGTAGTTCTTGGCTGAATATGACCGAGTGTATGGTATATATACATCCGTCAATAATATACAATGTCATGTACTTTACGCCTATAGCAAAGACTATAGGCATAATACAAGTTGTGCGAGGGTCACCGAAACTGTTGCAGTTAGGATGGGAGTTATGTATCAGTCACACATGCGTGGTATGCATCATCTGTACTTTATGCGTCATTAATATCACAGTTTCATACAGAGGGATTTAATATCCACAACACAACACAGCTTCCAATCGCTAATACAATTTACATAAATTATGTTACACTAACATTAACACATATAGTATCTTTATTATATTAGTACTTTAGTATTATTACTTTAGTATATTAATGGAAAAGTAATGTCGCAATGAAAGCGACTTATTACTTTTTGACGAGCATATTAACCTGTTACCGGTTTCTAAACACACCTGTAAGACAGTGACGGATTTAAGATTTTGATTTGGGAGAGGCTTGACCCTGGTGAGGGTAGGTTATCAAGGAAAAACCACTAAAGAAGCATACAAAATTTTATTTTGCTTAACGCATAACCAGTCTCTTCGGATCTTCAAATCTTCAATGACTTCGCTAGGTTGTAGGACATATCTCGGTGAATATACATGGCAGCCAAACCGTTTAACCTGAATTTGGTTATTGTCGTACGAAGGTATAATTTTATTAGTTTAAGCGAAGATAACCTGCGCTCCACACTACAAGTGGGTACTGGTAATGTAGCGAGGATTTATAAAATAATTTTTATATTTGGAAAAAACTCATTTGTCTCTTGATGGGCCTCTGCTGCTGTTTGGGGGAGATGTTCTCAGTCACTCCAAAGCTTCTTCCAAAAGTTAATTCGCCCGATAACGAGAGAGGATTAGGAAAATCGTCATTGTAAATGCGTGTAGCTACACTACTGAGGTCAGATTTTCTGTTTTTACGATGGAACTTGGTAATAGGCTGTACAGATCAAGAATTGAAGTGTGCTCTGCTCTCGAAAAGTGACTTATCAACTGTCTCAACACTAAGTCGATGAACAGAAGGAATACATTTGACAAAATACGATATGACATTAGCTTCGAGCACGAAATAACATAACAGCGAAGGGTGTGTTACATCAAATAAAAGCGTGTGTAGGTATTAGAGCTTTTTTTACCTGTAACATTACACTTACTGAAAGTTTCTGGATTCTAATAAATAAGACTAGATATGACTTACGATAAATTTATTGTCTTTCTAAGTATATTCCCTCGCAATTTATGCATTTTTGCAATTAATGGCTTCATGGAACGCATTCAGGGCTCATAAAACGTGTCTCTAAGTTTGTCTTTAACTTTTGGAAACAAAAAGAAGTAGCAGGGTGCGAGGTCCAGGCTATAAGGCGGATCTGTCATCAATTCTACATTTGAAGCCATCAAATAGGCTTTTGTTACCTTAGCGGAATGTGCAAGCAAAGGGATACTGTGTAATGTCCTGATTTACTGAACAAAGAAGCAACCATTTTTTTACCAATGCTTCGACTTTTCTTAACTTTCGTCGGTAAATCTTTCAAAGGTAAGGCCTATCTTCCAAAGGTATTATAGACAGCCAATGACTGTTCTCCGTTAAACTTTTATTTCATTTTACGGCACCATTATGGTCCTCCGTAAAGTCATTCGGTATCCGTGCAGTCAGTTTCAATAAGTTTTCGTACGGTATGTGCCGACCTGCCTCGGCATGGAGATGATCACGTCTACGTTCTAAATTCTCTAAACCACGAATACACAGAGCTGCGACATGGTGCTTCATCACCAAATGCCAATTGAAGTCTCTGTCAACTCTCTTGGTGACTTGCCACAATGAAAAAAAATGTTCACGAGTTAAATGACACAGTGAAAATCGTAAAACAATCATTAAACGAAAATGTTCATGAGTAAATTCATTTGACGTCACAGTGAAAAAACAAATGACAGTCTCGCAAATTAAAAAGTAACATATTCCTAAAGTTCCATTTTCGAAATTCCTTAATTGTTTTTCCATTCTTTTATTGTAAGTGGCAAAATCCAGAGACTTTCAGTATGCCCCACGTATATTTAAGCGATGAGTTCAACGTTTGGTAGTTCTGGGATGTATGCGCTGGATGACCTGCACTAAGACGTCCAAAGGTTCTAAAATACAACACGCCTCTTGAAAAATTGCTTCATATTTAGATTCTGTGTGCCTTTCCAGTGTTCATATTACATTTTCTACTATATCATGCATGTAAATGTCTCTAATGTAACAGCTTGAAGTTGCCGTGAGTGAAACAGCAATTTCAAATACAGTGGCGGTACCGTCAAAGGTAAGACGAAGCCAGAATTATTGAGAAGTTCTGTCTATATCTTCAATGAACTCTACTATAGAGCCAAAGACCTCTTTAAATTGAAGGAGCGCATCAACTGCATGCCCTCGTGATAGCTAGGTTTAGTTTATGCGCTGCACAATGCATGTAAGGCGCTAGCAGTTGGAGCTGCTTTACTCGAAATTGTATTAACTCAATACTCCTTAATAGTTATTAAGGACTAGCTGTACCCTGGTTGGCTGGTTGCATTTATGACGAATGAGAATCAAAACTGACACAAAAAATACCTAGAAATAATCTTTTTTGAAGCGAGTATATATATCAAAATTTAAACTAAATCGGAGTAGAACTTTTGAGGTTTTGAAGCATACCCAAACTAACTTAACATTTATATATATATATTCTATTGTTACAAATTTCTATATACATATATATATATATATATATAGAGAGAGAGAGAGATAATTAATAAAGAAATTTGTACTTAAGGTAGTGTAAAACATGCTAAAAAAATTAATATACGTATTACCAAATTCAATTTAAGATTTCTCATGGGAGGACTGAGGTGGTTTTGGGGGGTCCTTGAGTTCCTTAGCCCTCTAGATCCGCCACTACTGATCAGTACTACTCGCAGGTACCTAACTGTATTGTCTACCTGTTTTAATTAAAGTGTGGTGACCCTACTGATCGACAACAGCACACTGATATCTCGAAACGAGACACAGGCGGTTTAGATTGTTAAAATGAATTGTTCGTTAATGTTTACAAGTCTCTTTGCATATACTCGTATATTTAGAAAATCTTAAATGATAAATCCCCATAAATAATTAAAAGTAAGAAAATAATTGTCGTCGAAACTAATTATTTCCTACAGAACCGTTTTGATGTTTCATTTTATTTAACCCTTTTATAATGCATTGCTACATTGAGATAGGATTAGCCGTACAGGTGACATCTTGACAATTTCATTGTAACAGGTTAAGTTGCACGGTTGGCAATGACTTCTTGCTGCGTTGTAGCGTTATAAGCGTTGTAAGCTGTGTGCATCTGCCCCAATATAGCTAATCCTTTAAAATAATGTATATACACAAACAGTACAAAGCATGAAATTAAAAGATCATAAGTAATTTGGAATTTGGGTTAGAACGTGGCTTTAAAAAAACAGTACTTAAATAATAATAATATTTTGGACATCTGAAACACAACGCCATCTTGTTTTAAACTAAGCAGAACTTGTTTTATGAAATCTAGATTGACTGATAGAATACTTATATACTTTTTTGTAAATATATACATTTTATACATAGAAAACACCCAAACTCCGAAATAAATATTTACAGATCATACAATCATTTGGTCCGACTCGGGAATCGAACCCGAGATCTCAGCACAGCAGTCGCTACCACTGCAACACCGAGACATGTACTATGTATTTCTAGCGCCGCCTTTTTTTTGGTATAGGGTCAATCAAGCAGACGGTTCATCTGGTGGTACATGACTACCCGTGTTCTACGGTGCTAGCTGGTACCTTACTTTATTTGAGCAGCATCTCACATATTTTACTAATATTTTAACTTTTATTTTCGCGACAAAAGTATTCAAGTCTTCAAGTTCTCGACTATTTCAATAAAGACTAACAATCGTTAAAAGTAGTCTAGTTGTTCAGACGTTAACTGAGAATGCTGACACACAGGTTACTTTTGCTTACTAAGCTTTTACTATCCTACAAAATCGCTCCTAGAAGCCTGTGTACGCCCCAGAATGCTTCTGCGCTTCTGGAAGCAGCTTGGTTGGCTAACGTGGCTAACATTTCCGCGACGCATAAAGGCCATTCTTGAGTCTGAATGCGGAAATCGGAGCTCACCAACAATACCAAGCTTTTACCATATTATTATTAGATTTATTTTTCTTATAATAGAAAGAAAGTGGTTTTATTTCTTGCTTTTCCTGTTTACTACTTCGTATCTTCTTACAAACAATTACCAAATAAAACTTGTGTTTTCTAACATTTATTAACGACGGTACTAACCGCGAGAATTACAAACCCATTGTCTATTATCGCATCCAAAATAGCCTCTGCATCCTCGTAGGCCTCCGGTTTGATGATAGCCAAGGTTCTTTCAGAGTATCCCTGGAATTCTGCATCTGAACTTGATGAAGACATGCTTTGTTTATATAGAAATATCAGTTTAAAATGTTATTAAATAATGACATAGAAGTGACATGTAATAACTTTTTTAATCATTAAAAGTCCAATTAACCTCTATGCTCATATGATTTTTATTTACGCAAATCACTGTACCAATTAAATACCGTAAAGGCAGTATTAAGAATAAGACAAATATTAAACGGTTTGAAGTTTTCTAATACAGTGTTCGATTTTATCTGGACTATTTATGCTCTGTTCTTGTAATTTATTATTTGTTTTTTTTTTAAGGAAATCTTGACAAAATCCCTATACCAACCCGTCAGTCCAGCGTGGTATAGTAGGCCACAACCTCCTTTCTAAGTCCAGTGGATAAGTGAAGGCCGTTGATGATGATGAATTTTATATTCTACAAACGCCAAGATCTATATTCAACAACTGTCAACATATAAATATAGTTTACCGGTCTGTTTATATGAGCTCACTAGTAAAGCATCTTTTGACGACCTACCGCCGCCTATATATATTAGTTAGTTAGTTGTATATATATATACCTATTTAAATAGGCCAACTGAGCTGGCAGGATACCTGATGATAAGTGCCTACCACCGTCCATTGACACCTGCAACTCAAAGGCACGAGTGCGTTGCTGCCTTGCTGGCGTGTAAGTAAGCGGGAGGGGGTGTAGAGCTTCCTATATCCCGACTCACTCCATGAAAAGCAACGAACAAATGCGATTATTTATGTGCGTTTGCTTGTTGTTTTTTTAAGGGTTGGTTGTTGATGGGGCTTTACCTTCATCATCATCATCAGCCTATCTCAATCCACTTAGATCGCTTTTGGACTTCTCGCATCCAGCTCCTGCCAGCCATCTTTCGTACATCGTCATTCCACCAGGTCTGTGAGCGTCCTACACTGCGTTTGCCGAGACGAGGTCTTCACTCAATAACTCGTTAAGCCTTACCTTAATAGCATAGAAAATCAACCCTAGACTTCACTTTTTTCAAAAAATATTAAATATGGTTAGCTATTGGTGATTAGATTAAAATGTCGGATAGAAAAAGAGGCTGTAAGTAGGTTATATGTAGGTGTATTACTTCCACATTCAAGAGAGGGATTGAGTTTGTAACTTAAGCAGCTAGATGTGAAGATTTTTTTTTACCGCTTTTTAAACAAATAGTGCGTTACGATAGAATAATATATTTGGAGTACTTTATATTTGAATGTGACAGCTAATCAGTAAGCTACAATTCTTATATAATATGCGAAATAATGTTAATAATTATGTCAAAACTGCTACATAAAATTACAAGCGTCAGGTAAATATGTCAATATGTCGTGGTTAAAGAGTCTATACAATCTTGTTCAATTTATACTGGTCAATGAAATAAAACAAGTTATTCAAATCTCTAATAATAGTAAAATTTACACATTATAAAAAAAAAATCTGGTTCTCAAGCCATTGAATTAAGACCAATCGTTTTATTTCGATAGCGATTTGATGAGTAAAATATTTTTTGTAATTTTTGCCTGGCGGTGGATATTTTACGATAGTAAATTTAATTCATTGTAGTTTGTATACATTGTGTTGTTTCGTCTTCTGTTGTTACAAAACTCTTTAATTAATATTAAAAATCAATATGATTTAGTGATCTATTTATGAAGTCTAAATTTGATTACAATAGCTAAATTTTCATTTTAGATACCTCCTAGACTTATGTGTTTTATCTTACTAGATCTACTTCAAAATTGGAAAAATTATAAAAAAAATCGATAAAAGGCGATATAATCTGTCGAGATGTCATGTAATGTAATAGACCACAAACAAAATGAGTTACTTTTTTGTCCAAAGTCACATAGCCATCTAGACATTACATGGAACAAACAATAAAATCAATTGCATATGAATAAACAAGCTCCGGTCTCAGACACCGTTAAGTGGGAAAACTAGCGTTTTCCGTGAGCCACCCCTCGGGCGGGGAGGGCTGGGACAGCGGGGGCTGCGTGCGCGGGGGCTGGGGGGAGTCGAGGGGCGTCGGGTGGCGCGCGCCGCCGGCCCCAGTGCCCCCCGGACGCAGCGGCGGCGCGACGCCTCCCCGTGCCTGCACCCGCGACATGCCGCGGCGTTGACCCTGTCTCCCGCCACCCGAGAACCACCGCCGTATACATGGACAACTCTTGCCTCCTTGACCTCCTCATCAGGTGCTTCGCCATGACCGAGCCCGAGGACCTCAACTTCACGGCGTTCACCGACCTGTGTCGGTTGTGCTCCCTGAAGAGCGGTCCCAGGCTCCACATCTTCGATAAAGAGTCGGAGCAACGGCAGATCCTGTTCAAACTCAGGACCTGCCTGCCGACTATGGTGAGTCATTCCTTTGTACTTGATCGGACCTTTGTCCTTGACATTTCTGCCATCTGCCATAGTTTGTGTCTTCCCTGATTTACACCTAATAAATATAAATGTGTTCTAAAAGTGCATAGTGAGTGTTAGGTTGTGTGTAACGTAAACATAAGGTGGTGGTTCATAGAAGTGCAATAATACCGCTACGTAGCAGGCGCTCGTAGCTTTCGTAAACGCCTGCGCGATACGACGCAGCTACGGCCACAACAAAAAATAATGAAATATTACCAATACCTGTTGAGTTTTTTTTTTAAAGATTTAATCCCATTCTCTTTAAAAAAGTGGTTTAATCAACTGATACTATTTTGCACACGATGACGAAACGTAATATTTTAAATTAATAAAATTTTAGTGACGAACGTTACCAATATTATGAAGTAAAATTACTTATGATTTAATTAAGAATAAATTAAACTAAAATATAATCTAGGGCAAAATAAATTGATTATAATCTTTACCTTTTAAGTTTAACAGAACATCTTTAAGTTTGACCAAACAGTCATATCAGGGCCACAATAACAAGTTAAATATGGCCACAAAAACTCAACGTCGTCAAAACACCTAAATCTTCAATCGATACAGGATTATACCATACTTAGCGAAATTATTATATTTTATTACTATTCACATAACGTGGTCAAACCTCCTAAATTTTTAATCGATACAGGATTGTACCGTACTTAGCAAAATTATTATTTCTGCAATCAATCTGTGCTTTTTGAATATTAAGTCTATCGATTATTTAGTTAAAAACGTATTCGCGGTTATAGGAAAGTACAGATCATTGACCCCCGCAAGACACACGCGGACTTGGTCTGAAGTAGGTCACCGTGCGGGATTAACGCAAATCCCTTGTTCATGCGTGATCAGGCAATGGGATTCGTAGATTGCAAATAGGGATGGGAACGCCACTTGACAAATAAAATCCTTGACTATCTCTTTTTTTATGAGTAAAAATAAAGGTACTAGTAAAGTTGGATTGAACACACCACAAAATAAGCGTGTTTACGGCTCAGCGAATGATACGTTAAAGAAGCAGTATGAAATAAATATTTTGGTATTCTCTTGAATGATATTGTTTAAATCAAAATCAATGTGAGAAATAATTTATAAGAATATATTGTTGAGATATAATTATGTTTACGAGAATTAACGCATTAAGTTTAGGTAATTAATTCTACAGGAATTAACTTAATTACATTGTATGGAACGCAATGGTTTAAAAAAATCTCATTTTTTTAAACCATGGCGCACACGAAAGCATTGAAATGCTACATAAGACCTCCCTAGATCAATGGCTAAGCTTTGTAACATATAGTAGTAGAAGCTTCCAATAATATTTCAACCCTTCACTTAATGTTGAAACTTTCTGCTAAAGGATGTCTAATGAACTTTTCAATTTTATTCAGCAGATATCGAAGGACGACTTCCTGCCGAAGAAGATCTGCGAGCGTTGCGTGACGAGGTTGGAACAACTGTACGAATGGCGGCAGAACTGCCTTAGTACCGACTCCGTTCTCCGGAACTATGCCGAGTCCATGAAGATTGTCACGTCTACTATTAACTTTCAAGTAAGTGTAACAAAACCGTCTATCAGTACTACATCACCAGGCTTAAAACTAGTAGCACTCTCTACTGCTCCGTCCTGTCTGAGACTTAATCTTTGAAAAGCTTTTGTAAGACAATTGTTAATAAAAAAAATAAGATTAATGTAATATAATTCAATCAGAATTTTAAATAGAAACAATCACATTTAAATACAGATAAGTTACAAAATGTATAACTAATATTCCGTCAAGACTTTTATCTGTCCGTCTTTAAAAATATATAACTGTCATCAAGGAGGTTAGGTTTAAAGTATTTCCTCCTTTTTAAAAAGAATCCTGTGTTTCGTATGTTATGGTTTTCGTCGAAAATACTGAGATAATGTATATTTATTTCCTACTTCTTCCTAAACAACAGTCTTAAACAACCTTGAACATGTATTTTTAGCTTTCAGTGTGCGTCAATTGGTGAAAGAGTAATTAAAGGCCTTTTGTGGGAACCTACCATCCATTTGAAGGTTTCAATTTCGTGGCTAGGTTAATTTTTTCGTGGTTTAATTTTTGTGTTATTTTAATTTTAAACAAATAAAAAATACAGTTTTTATAGTACAGACCCAGTTGGACAAAACCGACAAAGTACGTCAAGAGATAAATGTACGACTGAACGACTATGTAAATAGGACACTGTTCCGTAATTCTTATGACTTCTGATAGATGGCTCTAAACGTCGCATTAAGACGAAGTTTTCCCAGTGAGTTAAAAATATGTAAACATTAGGTAACCCCTTAATTTGGTTTTGGCTTACTTCGAAAGACCTAAGGTGATGACATAACCGTGATTATATAATGAACCTATGACCTTATATATGATGAAACACAATGTTTGTTTTGTAAATGAATAAAATTTCGAATTTTCATTAATTGCTAGTATGTTTATAAATTTGGCCAGCGTATTACGTATATTCGGCCAAAACCTCCTTTCTAAGGAGAGGCCTATGTTCAGTGACTCATAAAGGCTGTCGTTGATGATGATGTTGTTTAGTAACTGGTATTTATAAGTAACGGCTGCCTAAGTGCTTAAGCAGCACTATTGGAATGAGCTCCCGGACATTTTATTTTCCATAAAATAAATATTTATATCTTATTAAACTTATTAATAGGGAGAGGGGGTAAAGGTACAGGGGGGGAATCTCTGTAACCTCACTTACTCGATGAAAAGCAAGGATACGTAAAGCAACCGTTAAAATCGATTTTCTGTGAGATCGTGGTATCAATTCGGTACAGCCGAGATTTGTGCCGAAGTATGTATCTCCCACAAAAATCCCATTAGGTCATTATCTTAAATAATATGAGAACAAGTTCGTTATGATACTGTATTTGATTATAACAACAGAACCTTTTGGTGTTATATTTTTCCTTTATCATTGTAAGAGAAAGGAAAAGCTTAAAGATTACTACGCGTTAGAGTATGCTGTACCTATTTGGAGTCCCTTTTATAAGAAATATAAGCAGAGGATAGAATTGGTACAGAAAAAAAATCTTCGTACTACCTATTACAAATGTTTTTATTCTAGGATTCATTATGTTGATCTTCTGAAATATGTTAATGATGTTGTACGACATATGCAACAACAAGTATAATTGTACGGAATTATCAAGCAGGCTATGTTATGTAGTACCCAGGACTGTTATTCGAAGGGAGGTACGTACCTCGAGGTGTGTACCTCGATTATTCTATACGGAAAAGTGTAGAACTAATGCTGGAGAGCGTGCACCTCTTCGGCGATTATTGATAAAGTACAACTCACATTTTACGAACTTGGATATTTTCGCTCTCACTCACTCTAAATTTTAAAAAATTACTTCTGATATTCTTTCTGATTAATGATGACATTTTTTAATTAACTATATATCTTTTATTATAACATATAACGCAGCGATTTTGTATAGTGCGTTTGCTGCCTTTGCTGCTCCAGCTTTAACCTCACGAGGTTTTAGGTTTAGTTTAGTTTAGGTTTTAGTTTGTCCACGGACAATAGTGTTGATTCTAAATTACTTATAAAGACTGCAATGTAAAACTGTTTTTGTCCCAAAAAAAATAAAAAACTAGCGTAATATGTAGTTGCGTACATATCGTGACAGTGTCATATATGACGTCTTTTCCGTAATATTATCGATGTTGAACACGGAAAGTTACATTCACATGACGCATAGTTATTGTACGGTACAGTTTAAGGCGTGGTCGCATTGTTTCGGCCAGCTTGAGCTTCGCCCCAATAGTACGTTTGGTGATATGATTTGAACTAAAGATATGCTTAATGATATTTTAAGGAAGATAGGTACGTTATATTCATACTGCACGCGCAAAATATTAGTTCCGTATCACTATACATACATCTAATAATGCATTTTAGAACAAAACACACACTTACCTATGGTATGATATTCCTTTATCTTTATTTACCTTTTTGTCGTAATTTCTGCACTTTTGGATACACAGGAAGACATGTTATTAATTTTCTCAAATTAATGAGTATGTGCGTTCGCCTGCAGTGGTCCTAATTAGGACCAATTCACAGCACATATTTTGTGCGTTGGTGGCGTAGTTACGCTTTGTTTGTATATAATATCATTGGGTAAGCTAGTATTTCTACACGTAGCATAACCCGGGACGAGCCGACTCAAATACACCGGGTTTGACATGTATTCTTTTTTTAAATGTAGCTGTTCAATATTAATCAATTACTAAGTAATGTATTATACTTGATTCCGAAAATTAACTCTGTGCTCGCGGTTCTACGTGAATTAGAACACAGCAACCTTTTACTGCTATTAAAAGGTTCCAACGGTTTATTAGGTTGGATACCAAAAATCTAAATTAGAGCAGAAGACGGCGTTAGTGGCAAAGTCACATTGCGCTATTATTTGCGCATACCGAAACCATAGATGTAAAAAGTTATTTTATCATATGTATCTAAATTTTGAAAAACTCAAAAAGTTCTGCACCGATTGAGCTCAAATTTTGACATGAACACACTTCAAAATTGGTTTTTATTTATTTTTCCTACCACAAAATACCACAGCGAAGTGTGGCAGGGTAAGCCACTTTACATTAAAAGGATTAGTTATTTTATCTGGTTTATTAAAATTGACATTTAGTCCAGTATTCAATGTGGTGAACTTCATTTGCAATGAGCCATTCTTTTTATTACAGACACGATAAGCGTTTGTAAGTAGATTGTTAATTTGAAGACCAGAATGAAAGCTAACGTTATCCGTAACTATCAGCGATGGTCTTGTAAGACTTAGAATCAGCTTCTTTGTCACCCATTTTGTAAAATTATTGTTAGTCTTTTCATGGTGCTAGTCAGCAAATAAATTATTTGATATGTGCATCAGACAATAATTAAAAACTTAGTGTTTTTCGCCGCCAGCGTTTTAAATAATTCACCTCGCACCAATTACAGTACATTTAGCTGAGTTTTCAAAATCTTTTCTTTGTAATCTAAATAGATCATATCCAATTTACTTATAGAGACGATTTTTAGCTTCGTGGTGTTGTTATGTACCTACTGCAAATATTTTTATCTATGTAGTTGTACATTTGCTTTAATAATATTGTCTTTTTTGATTGGCATTTAACATATTATGAACCAATCTCTTTAAGGGAATATACTCAGGGAAAAATGGGTTTAATTTTTAACACTTTAGTAATTTTCCGTGAGCACTTCGTTTTTCTCTCTCTCCTTTGAAATTAATATATTGTTTGGAAGACTTATTTATAAAGTTACAACAGAAAGATTCATTACTGTTGGAATTTCTTCCAGACAATTTATAATTCTTGTATTTTACTTCTTATTTCTTCTAAATTAAATCTGGGTGGCACTTTTTTCATCGTGTACTTATTCACGATACACGTTGAAAACAACATTTCTTATTGGATCACAAATTTGACAAATCCGATCTGACATGACAGGTGACAGTTCAAATCATGAAAATCAGTATTTTTCTTAGGTATTTTACCTATTATAAGATTCAGATAAACTAATTTTTTTGTGAAAATAAAATTGAAAATAATGTTTCATTATAGATTTTGTAGTTTAAAAATCTCGTAAATAAATTTTGTATCAATAAAACGTATCTTAAATAACTTGTTCTGCATGTTCATATTTATTAGGAGCTTTATTTATTTGAATTATTTGTAGGTTTGTTAGTTTGGCCAAATATATTATAAAGTTAGTTAAAAAAAAGTCGTTTTAATCATGGCGTGGTTACTTAATGCCGCGAAAAAAAAACTTAACGAAAATATGAATGTAATGAAATGAACATGTATTAAAATATAGGTATATTATGTCATACTCGTGTATGACAATAGGCGCATTTTCTTGTATAGCCACATACATATCCCTAGTATGTGGTAGTCATTAAGGTCACAATAACAAAAAAGGTTATAACAGACCAGGTTAAAAGGTTATTATAGTTTACCGTAATTTATAACATATTTAATTTTTTTAGCTATCAAAGAAGTTTGGGCTCAACTTATTGTGAGTGATGCTTTAAACATAAAAGACAATAACTACTGTGTAACTCCTGTGCCATCAAGTGGCTCTAACACTTGTCTTCATCACAGAACACTGTTTGAGTGTAGTAGTCCTGTTGTGAAATACTATGTATGCATGTAAACGTATAATTTCGTCTCTTTAATAGCTTTTTTTAACTGCAATGCAGTCACAGAGCGCCACATATATATGACATAACACCTCACAGTGTTAATTTAATACTAATATATTTAGTTTTTTGGTAGTAAGTAGTAGTTGTGTTTGTAAGTAAAGTAATATAAATGAAACTAAAGATGATGCTATCTTCTACTGAACAGACCAACAAAGTGGTCGTTTTATGACTAAGAGTTTATTAAGGTTTATCATTTTAACGTAGTGGTGGTACATACCTTTAAACAATGGTAACATGGTGTTTCTTGTACGTTATCAGTCTTCACCAGCCTTTGTCTTATAACTAAAGTAACTATTTCGGAATAAAAGACGAAATCCGAAGATAGTCTATTAACGAAATCTTTAGCGATCCTCATAATATAGAACTAAGGCAACAACTAGGAAAGACTAAGTTTGTTAGACGTCGCTTCAACGGCCCACAATGGAATCTTCTTGGTAGTCATTGAGGCCTCTATATGTGAACGTCCTACGACTGAAATGATCTTAATGATATTGATGAACCAACCACCCAGAAGGTGCTAAGGGGCTGTATATATTTAGTGATAATCGTTCCCTATTGATTTGCCTCTGGCATGAAATGAACAACCGTAGGACCGGCGGTCATGCCTGCTATAAATCCAATCATCTCGCTAACTCGTATTTAGTAATTGACTGACTCATGAAAAAGTCATGAAAGCAGCTATCTATATCTACATATAAAATGAGTTATCGATCGTTGATTAGATAAAAATATCGATTTGGGTTACAAAATACAGTCCAAAAATAAAACTTCAACAGTCTGTGTGTTTTGAGTTACAGATTTATATTAAATTATTACTACATGTGCCCTAACTGTTGTAATAGAAAGCCATAGTTATTTGGGCGATTAATTTTTCAGTCAGTAGGTAATTGATTTTTCATTACCAGAGCTTCTTTATTTTAATTTACCTCTTAAATTAAGCTTAAACTCATAAGACGTGCTTCTTATCTGTTTATGAAATAAGAACTTCGATATGAAACGTATTGTTGACGAGTGTGCTGGTATGTGGCGGGCAATGCACGGTGTCCGGACCAGGGTTGTGTCCCTCTTTATCGATTGCAGCGCGAACGCCCGACGCGTATCGACCCACAGCCACCCACCACCCGTGATCGTTTCTTGAGCGAAAGTCAACCTTCACCCCTTACTATAATGCTAGATTTTCCATCTCAGAATTGATAAAGGTAAACATTGCACAAACATTGAATTTGAACCTTAATAAAGACGTTTTGTGAACTATTACCGAACGCGTTTATTTCCTTTCTACGTTCTGAGTTGAGTTAATGAATTGTATGCTTTAAGGTAACAGTTATAAGGATTTTAGGCACATCTCATGCGTCATAAGACTGTTGGCATCGCAGAAATTGGTTACGCATGTCCATTAGACATTTTGTTTTTCCGATGCGCGCCGTATAATTTCCTTTTAGGAAAATCTGCTCGTAGCAGATTGTTATGTTGAGTTCGTTGTGCAAATGGCTTTTCTTGGTATGCATTTATATTCTACCTATCTAATTATTAGATCAATTCTTTAGGCTCAATATTTTCTATCTTTTAGAAACATACAGAACATACACATCACTAAGTCCAACTGCCAACAAAGCGTTATGACGTCAAAGCTTGCAGATATATACAATATGCTATGTATAGCATACGTATGAAATGCATTATCATACGCATCCCAAGGTCGAAGGTGGCTCCGTCACCCGAGCTCGGGGGTACCGTTAACCCTGACCTAGCGCGGGAGGTGAAGGATATTCCTACTACGGCCTCCCTTCACCCGTAACACCCGCGGGGGACCGCACCCGCTACCCTGAACACCACTTGCACTGAAACGGTTCAAGCCTTCCCCACATCATATGATGGCTACGAAACGCCTGAAATCTCCATAACTACAGCAAGAGATTATGACACAGTAACACCTTAACTTTTTAACTCAAAGAAGGCGCGTTTATCTTATGGACTTCAACCATTAACAATAAATATATGCCTAAATCAAAGTAAAACCTTTGTACAAATCACGAAATTCAGAGATAAAGATGAATGATGATGTAAATTTTTAATGCCCGCCTCTAGATACAAATTTTATGTTGAGCTATAGACTCAAAACAACATTTCGGACTATAGACGGCGACATCTTAGACGACAGTCTTTGACAAGGAACCGACAGATGGTGTTTTCTATAGAATACGTTTATTTTACGAGTACGAGGTGAATCTGTGTTGCTTTTAATGCTCTCGTTTCATTTGGATGTTCAACACCTTGTCTTCCTTGAAATCAATTACTTTAAAAGAGCAAAAACTTTCATAAAAGCGAATAATCTAAAGTCCAAGTGTTAGCCCACAACGAATGGCGTAAATTAATTACTATCGGTGATTTTTTACGATATAAGGTGTAAACAAACAGATTCAAAGAAAGAAAGAGTTAAAAACATAAGAAATATTCAGAAGGAAGTTGAAACTAGCTTCAGCAGGATTAAAGTTAGGTAATTAGACTAACTATCAGTGTCTATTACAAATCTATGTACAGCAGTGGATTCATCAATCATCACCATCATCAACAGCCTATAACAGTCCACTGCTGGACATAGGCCTCTTCTTAGAAAGGAGGTTTTGCCCTACTATACCACGCTGGCCAGACGGGTTGGTATAGGGTTTGTTTCAAGTTTTCCTTCTCTTCGCAGTGCTGTTTTCACCCCTATTCATCCCGTGGGTGTCGTAAGAGCAGTGGATTGCTAAAGGCTAAACGCAAACTTACCTAATTGAATAACAAGGATCCAAGCAAACAAAATTACACGTTTACCTAAGATATTAGAGGGATAACAAAACAGAAAAGCCTAAATAGAAGGTATATTAAAATAGGACGACGCCTACGATTGTAATGTAGGTTAAAAAGTAAGAAGTAATTAGATAATGCATCAAAAACATATTATGTATAAGAGGAGCCAGGTCTAATACAGCGAAATGCGTAGTTTTCGACTTCATCGACAAAAGAATTAAGATCTTGATTTGTGCCAAGTTTTGTGGCTATCCATAATCCTAAAATTGTAGATAAGTATAGAATAATAACTACGAGAATACCTTTTATGACATTTTAGAGATCGAGGGTACGTTCGGGTACCGGGGATTTCCTTCTTAGGGTACACTTGGTTCCCCGGCTACTGGTACTAATACCAACCAATCCATAATACCATAATACACATAAATTAATATTAATTAACATATTACTTGCTATTGATAATAATTTTATCTTATATATATTTGAGGATGAAAAAGTATTTAGTATTTATTTGAAACGAATAAGTATGTTCCCTTACCTTTGAGATTTGACTTTGCGGTTTCAGTTTCGGCCGAAACCGAAACTCAAACATTCATTTTAAAATTTTGATTGTTTTCTGAAATCTAGTGTATTTTTAGCATTTTATATGCTTATATCTAACCTACCACTTAAAACTACTGTAATAAGGAATTAATTCTAAATAAGAAAAATGTATTTAGGTAGGTAGATAAAAAAAAAAAAACACCTGTCTAAATTAACTAGATAGGTACGTCGCTTACTATTTAATTTGAACGGACTATACGCTTTATCTCACAGTTAAACTTAAGCAATTGAAGATCACAAGTAGTACAAGTCTTTTGGGTGGTTAAAAATGGTAAAATAGGGGTACAGAATGTAATTCAACAACAATTTAGTATCTACCAATAAATAAATCTCAGGGGCATATTACAAAATGAACTCCAGAAACGATTAAAGTTACATTCCGCCTTATAAACCTGCGTTTTAGCCTTTCATGGGTTTTGAGAAACGTTCTGTAATACGGGCGAAGTAATATTTGAATGGAACATAATCTCTTTTATGTGTCACTAATATTTTTAAAATAAAACTCAACAAAACGAAGCTCTATACCTAATATGGGCCTTTGAGATAAAACAATGTTAGTTACAAGTAAAAACAAAACAAATATTAAATTATTTATGCGTAAAACACAATTAATATGATGACTAAGTCGTGGGAGAGCTATGCCTGGGCACATATAGGCCAGGCTCAACCGGAATGATACCGCCTCCTCACAGAAAACCCAGTTCAGCAGTTCTTTCGTTGCTTTCACCGCTTGAGAGAGGTCACCGGAGCCCAAACTCTCCCCTTTCCCTAATTCGAGGGGAGGGACTGAAAGAGCGGCAATGCACTAGTGACTCTTAAGGTGCACGTGTCCATTGGCGACGGTTGTCACTCACCATCATTCGACCCGTCTGCTCCCTTGCCCTCGTATACCATAAAAAAAGATCGCACTGGACAGCGGCGAACTGAGTCTGTGCCGGTGTCCACGACTTAGCCGCGAAGTTAACCAAAAGTCGCACGACACTTTACGAACACTGATTTTCAGCGCGGCCGTAAGTTTAAACCGAAACTCGAACCGATACTGGATTTTTTTGTCGAAACTGGCCAAAACCGAAACTTCAGTCGGTCACTAGTTAAAGGTCTCCTGGAAAACTTGATTTAAAAAAAAATGTTATACTAAAACTAAAAACTACAAGTTAATATTTCCGAAGATAACTAATGCTAAATATAAAGAACTAAAATGTAAAATTAAAAACTGTCAACAAGTTCCAAAGATAAAAGTAAAGATGAAGAATGACCTATTGTCCCTGTAATCATAGTGAAACCGTCAATGCACTCTTCAGTGAGATCGGCTATTAATGATACGTCGAGGCTCCACTTGCAGTGATAAGTATTTTCCTCGCTGTTGCCAACATAGCGCTGTCACCTTCTGGATGACACCGTGCTTGAGACAATTCAAAGCTAGCTTGCAGAATTAAATGACTTATTTAAAACTATTTCCTCCAGTAATTTGAAACTCACAACTTTAGTAAAGATGAAAAAAATACTATAGTAACTCTATCAAAACGGAATTTGCTGTAGACAAAGGTGCAGCACTGCATCTCAGGAAAGGTTTACACTGAAATTTCAAGAAGTCGAATTTTTATTTTTGATAAAACTTTTTCTTTTCGTAGAATAGTGTAAGCAATTAAATTAACCATAGCTAGTGTGGTGGACTACTTCGGGCTTTTTCTAATTTATTATTCCATTTTCACCTTTGAACATTTCAGTAGGTACTTGGAAAATTACAGTAGAAATAAAAATGCTTACGATAAAAGAAAACTAAATTACTGACTAGTTTGTTCTGAGTACCATTTCTACTGTAATTTTCCAAGTACCTACTGAAATGTTGAAAGGTGAAACATCTGAGTAATATCTCATCTGACTAATATATATCTGGTATCTCAGCAATATAGAGCACATATAGTCCCTTTAAAATTGATCTTCATCCTTATTTTTAGAACCATAAGGCACTAAATTTTGCCATAAAATTAACAATAAAATGGAACGGAATTTTAGCTTAACATCGTAAAAGTATTAAAAGTTACGACTCTGAAGTGCGCTGTAAGCAAGATAAGTTATTCAAATCGGATTCGCTTTGAATTAAAACCAACATGTATTCATAATTTTGATAGCTTTTTGATTATACTTGGAGGCAAAGAAATATTTAATAAAATAACTAAATTAATAATAATAGCTTCACAAGTCTCACACACGGTCACATGATCGCTACCTCTAGGCTGAGCCTGTATTATGCTAAGCAAACCGCTAATAAACATATTTTTATAATTCTAAATACATACATATTATATTATATTGGCCTATGTCCAGCAGTGAACGATGATGATGATGATGACATATTATAGATAAACTACACCCACACACAGAATAAATGATCATGCTCATCACGCAATGATTATACTGGGTGGGAATAGAACCCACGACCTCTAGCGTTAATAAAACGTTAAAAATGCTCTATTTTTGTCATCTTCTTCAAACTTAAATACAAAACACGTCAAATTGAGTAGGTATCAATGTAACAAATAGTTGTTGATATTTGAACTCTTCTACATGTGTATCCTTTTTCGCTTTTCCTGTTATGTTGCTTAAAAAAAAGTAAAAAAGATTCCCATTCTGCGTGTTGGTTTGATTAAAATTTAAGTCAAAATAATTATAAAACTCAACAATAGTTACTGTTATTTTAAGTTCGAGTAAGTTTATAGCGATGGCGTTTATAAGCCAATAAGTGTCTGTGTCCCTTCTGAGCCAGGTGCGTCGTGAAGAGGAAAGTGTAGACGATCGATGAGACTTGCAAGCTCGCCAGCGGTTAACTTGCACTTACCACTTAGTGCATAGTAACGTCGGAGGGCACCCGCCTCGCGAGACGGGCCCAATACCGCGAGCCGAACCGCCCTTGGGCTCAAACGATCTTATATTACGATATTCTAACATAGTACGTTGACTAGATATAGGAACATGTTCTGCGATTATCGATATTTATTTATTAAATAATGATTTATTATTGTGACTATATGCATTAACAAGCGTTTAGTCTAGTAATGCAGTTAAGTTCATACTACAGTCAGCTGTGGGACCTTGGGGTGAGTTTAATTTGTGATGACGATATAAATGTGTTGTTATTATTGAAGAAAATTTAAACAGTAGTTAGTAAATTTGATTAACAAGTGGTTTATCGTAATGTAAATTGGTTTCATGGGAACAGCACATAGATAGATAGATTGACAGAGAGACTGATTGATAAAATCAACATTAGCAAAAGCGATTACTAGCGTTTCTAAGATTTACTTTTTGAAGTTTTTGTATCAATTACTATTGTGTAATTACTATAAAAAGTACCTACTTTTTGTACGTACTTAAAACATTTTCATTGTGTTAGTCTGATTGTAACCAGCCTTTTTACCCGACCGCGCTAGAAGTAGGTACATAACCTTTCGAGTGTATTTATGTATGTATATTTTAATGATACGGCATGTAGCCTAAACGGCTTGATGGATTTTGGCGTTTGAAGTTTCGAGTTTAGATTCGTCATAATTGTGAGCCAGGATTACTGGGTTTATGAAAATTTGGTATACAATTAAAATCGGTTTGTAAATTTTATTTACCTATATATTTTATCCAAGAAATTCGGTTTTCTCATTTACAGATATATATTAGCTTTCTCCTTGATGTGGTTCTTTCCTCGACATATGATGTTAGATAGTATAGCATACAGTTTAGACGTTATAGTTCTCGTCAGCATATTTATCTTTCATTTTCTAATATTTTTACCCTATCGCGGTACCCCATATGCAAACCCTCCTTTTAGGTAAGTTTGTGTTTAATCAGTGCATGAGTGATAAGCCCCCCGAGGCTTCCCCTGCCCCCATTCGCATTTCTCTCCCTTCTCTTATCTTGAGGGGACAGCATTCCATTGCGTCTATAGCAATTGTTGGTTCACGTAACATAATGCTAAATAACAAACAAATAATGTGATTTTTCGGATACCTCTTGTAGATTTTTTATATACAAGTGATATTATTTTCAGGATACTTTATGTATATTATGTAAACAGCATATACTGTTAATAAAACTTCGAAAATTTTGATCTTTACCGGTTCTGAATTTATATAAAAATATTGACGTTTCCCTCTATCGTTAGTATTTTAAAGCCACTTCTAAAGGATCTATAATTGTAACTGAGGCTACCAGGTTATGCTAACCAATGGGGGACTGTGGATTTTTATCGATAATTTGATGATTGATTGTTGGAACATATCTTTATAAGTGAATATCAACTTTTAACGTTAGTTGCTTTTGATTGCTAAGTTGACACGCACGATGTATGATCGTGATAAACGATGATAAATCATAAAAAAATTACTAAATTTATATATAATTACTTTTACGAAGATACTGAATTAACTAAATTTGAAATACAAAACCTCATATATCGTAACCTAATTATATTAGATAACAGCTACATTAAGCTCGACAGAGCAAGTACCTGTCATTTGAATTATGGTCGATACTCGACCTCCAAGCTATTAAAACAAGTGACGTCAATTATTTGTTGCCTAATTTTTTTTTCCTTATTAGTTAGAGAAATCAGTATAAATACTACACTGCTAGCCAGCGATAACGTTTCGCATTTTCCTTTATGATTTATGTAGTACACCAGAGGTTCGTATTCTACTCGTTTCTAGTAAAGCAGCCAGTTTCTACCTCCTTGATAGCTTATTGTGTGTTTCAGTATGTTTTTTTATTTATTATTTCAGGCAGTATTTAGTCGTTTTTTTACTCTAGTTTTTTTAATTTTTTATTTATCTATTCGGCATCGTACCTGTTCTTGCTGTTCATCGATGAGCACCCAATACTTCTTCGCCTAAAGTTTTAGATAGAAAGAAGTCACTTTAATTCTGGGAAATGAATTCATGGAAGTAAAATTCATTTCCCTGTCTCGGCCATAACCGAGGTCATTGAACTAAGCGCGTGCCGAATTTAAGCAATTAACTATAGGGTATTCAAACATCATGTTACGGAATGAAAGTCGGCGGAACTTAGGGAGCCGTTCTCACTTTCTGCGGGGTGAATGCACTGGCGGGGGTGCCCACCCTAATGCGACCCTCCCTCGGGCCCTCCGGCCGCATCAAAGACACTCAATGAAGGTGGTAATAATTCTTACTAGACACCAAGAATTGATTAATTTAATTTCTTTTGCGTGGAATATCTTACGTGCAGCATACTGATTTAGAACGTAGATAGTCATATTATTCATTCCTCTGTAATTTTGATCAGGATGGAACAGTCAACATGGACAAAATGACGGAAGCACAAAAAACAGCTTACTTAGAGGCGCATGTTGCTGTTCAGCAACATATGGCTCAAGCTGCAGCTGCTGCTCGTCGTGAGACGCAACAACAGCAACAACATCAGGCAGCGCATCAACAACAACAACACCAACAGCAGCAACAACAGCAGCAGCAACAACAACAGCAGCAACAACAACAACAGCAACAGCAACAACAACAACAGCAGCAACAACAACAGCAACAACAGCAGCAGCAACAGCAGCAACAACAGCAGCAGCAACAGCAGCAGCAGCAACAACAACAACAGCAGCAACATCAGCAGCAGCAACAACAACAACAACAACAGCAGCAGCAAAGTACGAACACCAATAATACGACACGACATCATCAAGAAATGCAGGTGTGTATTTTCAATATACTGGTTAGCGATGATAACTTTTATATTGCTATATTGTTAAGGGTCTTTTTCTTATAATTAATCTAAGCATAAAAATTCTCATACTTAAATTCAATACCATTTCAGTCAGTTCGGGATTATCAATCATAATCCTTTCATACCTACTTGACTTCTATTACATATTGGATGATAATATATACTTATAATGTAATATAATGAATTTTAACAAATAATATTCTACAAACAGCATTTATCCGCTGTATAGAAATTAGTCAGTTTAACACTTGAATAGAATTAAATAGTTCGATGGTTTTGAAACTGTCATTGAAATCACCGCAGTATCTTAGGTAAAAAAAAACCCAATAAATACCATAAATTATAGTATAAAAACACGCTTTTGTAATTAGACTAAATAAAAATTGAAAATAATTTCCATTCTATTTCTAGTTTTTTCTCTCTCGTCAGTTTTCAAGTCAGTTTAATTTTCTAATTACAAAGCGTGTTTTTTTTTTTAACAATAATTTATTTTTACTTTTTAGTTATCAATGATGATTATTTTCTCATTAAGACAAAAAAGTAACAAGTACGATTCAGCATACGCCTCTTTAGTACGTAGCAAACACTAGAGATGTTAAATACATTGGTTGTGGTCCGAATCAATGACGTCAAAGAGAGTACTTCTATAGTTCCCACGCTGCGAATTGACCACGTACAAAAAATATATACGTCTATTTACACCATGGTCCCAAACGACATCATCTAAAAGCGTCCGTGTGTGATTCGCACACACCGAGCTTGTGGTGTCAATCGACGAAGTATCCCAAAAAATACTACCGTATTTTTAGGTATGGAAAAAGCCATTAATCTTGAAGATCCTGATCAGGATACTGATCAGGATCTTCAAGATTAATGGCTTTTTTCGCATCGGGCAAATTTATCAAATTATTGTGTTGTCATCGGTCCTTGATAATTGAGCGAAGTTTCAATTTAATTTGTCGTTTTGAAGTGGGCCAAAATGACGAAGGTTCCGTTACATACATACATAGATACTTACATACCAAGCTCATAAGAGCGTGTTAAAAAGAAGGACACGAGATAATGTAAATTGACTTCTAAAGATTTCGATACTTTGGAATATATGTTACATATTAATTTCTTTCTTCAGAAATCAAATCAGATAATATTCCCGCAACAAGCACAAAACGGCAATGCTCATCCTGGTCATCCTTCTCCTCCTACTGTGAGTTCGACGCAGCACCATTACGCTACTATCAACTCTCCAATAAAAGTTCCCCAAGTTAGTTCCAGCACCGGCGGTCCTGATAGCACATTTACTGTACCTGATGATGTTGGTATGGGATTTGAAGGAGGCGTTCGTGTATTGCAGAGTCTTGGAAATTGGTGAGTAATTTATACGGTTCATTAAAGAATAGATTTAGAACTTCTAACCTTTTTTTCACGCCTTCTACGATTATACCCGCCATATTCGATACATCTCCTCATTCCGCATTACGTACATAATAATATCCATACCACATTGTCTACATTTCTTAACTTTTATACATTCTCTACCTTTATCTACCTTTCAGTAATTCTTACCGGGGAACAGAGTGTTTTATACAAAAGCAAATAAAAGTACTCAACAAATGCGTACATACCCAATCCAATACTTAGGTGCATGTGAATAATGTAAGATGATCCTTCATGATCTAAATCTCATAAATATCAGCAATCTATAAGTACTCTATCTAATATGGGATAAATATTGGAAATATTGTCTTACTGTTTGTTTTTCAACGCAATTAAAAGCCGAACGTATCAAGCGGATTTACATACGGTTGTCAGAGGTCCTAGTGTACGTGACGATTGAATAGAAGTGAAATAAACTTAATCTATATAGGCCCTTAACAATGGATAGAGTCATTCATGATAACGATCAATATTAAAGCTGACAAAAACATCACTTACTGTACTAGCACTTATACCTCTTCAAAATATCAATTACAACGCTATATTCTTTATAATTTAAGATAAACACACGTCAACGAAAAAATATTACACTAATGGGGTCTGAGAGACATCAAAATTCTCTTTTACTGGATACCAAATCTAAACTATAATTATGACCCGACAGACAAAACAAGGTTATACTACAATTTTGACTTAAAATTAAATGCTTGCTTACGATAGGTCTCCAGAAGTAACACATAATATACCAAGACCGAACTTGATACCATTTACGGAGCCCTACGCAGAAGGTGGATCAATGCATCCAGGAACGCGACTGAAAGCATTGCAGAGCTCTACTGTTCGAAAGCATCCGGCTATTAAACCAACCAGTTCTACTACCGAAGGTAAGAATGGCATTTCATGTTGTTGTTTCATTCACAGTTGGAATACGCGCATACTTTTAAATATATAATCTTGCATGCTTTACTTATAGAGACAGCCCCTAATGTGTATCACCTAGGGATAGCACTCATTTTTGTGTATTTGAAATTCACTGTAATCGATATTAAATCAGGACCGGTCTATAATAGTATTAATCAGTATTAGGTGTATTTTTTCTCACTGCTAAGGTTTCTCGCAAAATTGAAGGCTTTTCATACTAAAGTAAGCATCTGTTTAATTTCAGGAAGCAAAGCATTCGAGTGCACAGTGTGCGGAAAGGGATTAGCTCGTAAAGACAAATTGACGATACATATGAGAATACACACAGGTAATAGATGAAATTTATTATGTTATAAGGCGACAGACATAATGAAATCCCCCAGATTTAAGTGTTTTGGCTGTTGTGATGTAGTCAGTAGTCTACAGTGACAGTAAATAAATTGCCAATTAGATAGTCAATCACTTCCTCTTGTTTACATTGTGCTGGTTAAAATGAAAGATTCATAAAACTTATCATCATCATCAACAGCCTTTAATAGTCCACTGCAGGACATAGGCCTCTCCTTAGAAAGGAGGTTTTGGCCTACTAAAAACTTATACAAGCAACATAATTTTATAGGATATTAAACTTTCTTTGTGATTGTTCTCAGGTGAAAAGCCGTACGTTTGCGAAGTGTGTAACAAAGCGTTTGCACGAAGAGACAAACTAGTGCTACATATGAACAAACTGAAACATATTACGCCTTCGAACATTGCTCCTCTAGGTAAAAGAACCATCACAATACCACGTGAGTATGATTCGTAATGGTAATGATAGATGTTCATTGATACCATATCTTATCACTGCCGTTACGGGTTCGTGACGGTAGGAACAAAAAGCAATCCATAATTTTACTAAGTTCATTTTTTCTGGCCAAGTTACTGATTTATACCTGCCCAATATTTAGCATGTCCTGCTTGCATTGGCCATTAAAGGGCCGTACTTGCATTTACACGTAAAATATGGTATAGGCTATAGACTTTTCTTGTACTGTTTACAAAATTTACAAAAACTAATTTACAAAAGTCCACATATCACAATTAAGCAAAAATTACTTTAATCAAAAATAAGTACAAAACAAATACATACAAAACCATCGTGCTTCATTTCACCACTTTTCTTCCTCAGATGTTCATTTTTGTTCATATTACACATAGCATCACTATTCCCTTTTTAGCAATTACATTCACATTTTGATTTTTCCAGCGTTAAAACTAGATGACGTGAAGCCGCAACTAACGAAGCAAGAGGATACAAAACCAAGTCAGGCCGAGATAGCCGCAGTTGCAGCGGCACAGCAACAACAACAACAACAACAGCAGCAACAACAACAACAACAGCAGCAACAGCAACAACACTCCCACCAGCAGCCGATTCAGGTCTGCCAGGTACCTGGACACAACTTTACGGTAAATTTGATTAAGACTTCAAGGCATGGTTCGTAGCCGTCTTTTAGAATGTATCATACGAGTAGTAGATTTACGTGTCGGTATGTGTTCGTTTTAAGGTCTTAATGATTAAACTAATTACTAGCAGTCAGTTTTGGTTACCTCATGAAAAATTCTAGCCTGTTTCATGTTTTATTTTATAATCACGCATGCATTGTTAATATGTACGATAATTGTAAAATAATTAATTATTTTATGACTGTTGTAGTTCATTGCAAATCTTTTTTCTAACATCTTTTATATGACAATTAGTAGATCATACTGTTTTTAAATGTTCATCAACTTGTTATTATTGCGGACATCTGTATTTATTTTCAGGAATAAATACCTACCCTACTTACAATTTTATATTTTCAACATCATAATTTATTCAACAATTTATACTAATATTATTAAAAGGTAAAATTAGTTTGTTTTGCAAGTAAAATTATTTTGTTTGAGGCTAATGGAGTAATAATAATGATTTCAAAAATTATGAAACTGATGCAAAACTTATTTTACTAATAGAAAGCTATATTGCCTCCAATTAATTATAAATGAAATTCCGCTGGCTGATAAATTGGTTGCAATATTTTGCAAGTAATATGCTATTTCAGTAATGATTTGTAGGCGTAGGTAATAGGCGACATCCATGCTCACATAATTTTCTGAACGTAATAGAAGTTACTATGATTTGTTTGCATAAGGACATACCCGGGTATATCTCCAAAACTATAAGGCTATTGTTATTTCAGGAACCCATCTGTTTATCTTTTCTCAATAATATCGAAATCTAATATCCAAAAGTAAAGTAATATCCGAAAGCTCACTGTATTTGGAAGTTTTATATGAAGTAGTCAGTAAGAATTCATATGTTAATCCATAATATCATACAGAACACAAACCTGGTGCATACAAGCGCAGCGTCAGCAGCAGTAGCGGCTGCAACTGCAGGCATGGTCGTATCCTGGTCATGTGAGCTATGCGGTCGATTGTTTGCCACCAGAGACGAATGGAGTGCTCACGCAAAATCACATCTACCTGACACAAAGCTGTTACAAGATAAGATGCAGGCCACTCAACATCAGGTGATCTATTTAAGTTCACTTTTGCTGTATCAGTAATTGTATAAAAGCGATTTATTTTATTCAGGGCTTCCTTAAAGGGCAGGCAATACAGGTTTAGGTTGGATAATATCACTATTTCTTCTAGGCACTAACTATGTTATCTTAAGGTTAATTGCAAAAGAATTCGTTTAGCATTAAGTCCGCTTGGATTTTGGAGTTATTTATGCAAAAATGAAGACACTACTCCTTTTTTTTTAAATCATTGTTTTATCATCATTTGTTTTACTCATGTACACCATTTTATTAAAATTAATATACTCTGTATGTGAAATTTGCGAAGTATCTAACAGATTACGACTTAACAACCTAAGTTACCACTCCAACTTTTGGTAACTCCAGCTTTTAGTAAAAAAAAGGACTGCTGATGGATAAATCCCCATAGATATGTGGTATGGCGGAGATCCTTGGCAAATTTAGTACACGCAATAGTAGGCGAGCCTGTTGCCGGCAACAAAATGCTTTGAGAGTCAAAGGTAGGAAAATTAGGAGTGCATTGTAAAGGAACCGTAGGGAAGAGGGGAAGTCAAGTGAGGTAAAGGAATGGTGAATAGGTCAGGGTAGCATAACTATAAATCCAACAAGTACTTACTCATTAATTGTTATTTACAGCAACAAGAAAAAGTTCACTTATCTAATCAGGAAAAGTTACAACTGCTCCATCATCACAATCAAAACCAGCAGATCTTGAATAGCCATGGGATTGCAACAGCACCAGTATCAACCGCGACAGTTGTGAACGAAGGAGGTGGAGGGGGAGCGTATTTTACTCATAATCACAACCACTACGCACCTGAAAGGCCCCACACCCATTCTCATCACCTCTGCCTAATGTGTAGGCAGGAATTCAGCGGCAAAGCCGAATTCATGTTCCACGTGAGAGGTCATTTTGAAACTAAAGTGAGTGATATTGCAGCAGCTGACGTGTTAGCCCGTTCTTTAGTGGATAATTCTGGTCTGTGTACCTGAGCCCCGCCAACGCCCATCAGTGCATTTCATGCGGATGCCTGCAGCAAGGGCGTCTTTCAAGACGATACTATCATGTTAAAGTTTTGACTTAATTATTATGAGGGATGTAAAGAAGTAAATCACATTGTAGCAATTAAGTTCACTATTTATAAGCACCATGACTTTGTTGTTTTAATTTTAACATTTGTGGGCCTTGACCCACTAAAATTAAGTGTTTTAATGGATGCATATTGGTTACCGTATATTATCTAGAACACAGCAAAAAAGATTTACAAAAATATAGAAAATTTTCAAAATTAGTAAATACAGTCGAAAACAGAGTACATTAATTTAATTGTAATTAAATAATAGCCATCAAGTAAGTTGAAAATAAATGTCATTTTATTTATGATGAACAGAAAAGTAGATAAGGTAGGGCAGAACAATATGCCGTATTTCGAGTGATGGTTATCTTGTCATTCTGTAAGTCTCTCACTATCTATCTACATACGTATTTACCTATATTTTAATTTGAAGCTTGTCTGTCCTGCTAAATAAAATGCCACGTTTACCTCTAGCCAAAATTTACCTCTATATTTACTTACGAGCATTAACAGTTCTTTCATTTAAACAAAACAACATTAGGAATAATTTTTCTTTTATAAGTATTCAAATGTAGAACACAGGAAACATCCAGATTCGGGACAAGTGTGACGAGACAACAATGAATACCAATAATAAAGTTCTAGATTACACTGACATTATTTTGTGTGAAATAATAAATATTTTGTAACCAGGGTGTATGTTGTTATCAGAAATTAATTAGACGTACATGACGTCCTAAGAGGCTAGATGACTGGCAAGTTAAATCAATACCTTTTATTTATTTTTTAAAGTTCAAAACGATAGACGCAGTACATTTTTGTAAGAAATACTAAGGCGTGATGTCGTTCCTAGCTACTGGCAAATCATGTACTTTTACATTTGATGTTGATTTGAAGAAATTCAAAATGTTAAATTAATAATGGAGGATAAATACTGTACTTTAAGATGTGACATTTAATTATTCAGGCGGAGTCGTTTATCTAAAACATCTATTTTTTTTCATTTTTTCACACGTCACACACTTTTTAAAATGACCTTTTCTTTCAAGTTAGGCGATGATTACTTAGACAGTAAATCATCGTCTAACTTGAAGTTCTGTGTGAAGTTTTTGAAATGAAACGTAACATTCGAGAATTCTTTTATCCATTTATGTGGTGTACATGGAATACATAAAATGTATTTAAGAGATAGAACTTAATGTATAGCTTATTGTTTTTGTTTGTATATTAATGTCCACAGATAATTTAGGGGTCTTAGTTCAGCTAGATGGAAAACTTAATTTAAATTGTATGTACATAAATGTGTAAAAATTACGTATCTAAGAAAATAATGTTTAATAGAATCCGAATAACTTCGCTTTATTTGATTTTACTTTAGAAAGTAAACTTTAGAAAATAAGTGTTGAGAACGAATAAAGGATGAGTGTATCTAGTCATTTCTAATTTATTGAGTGAAACGTAGTCTGTATTATAATAAAATGTATGTGAAATAGTATTTTTATAATCAATTAGTATGAAATAGTCGCTTGCCATGTGGACTTAAAGTACCTATATAAAGGCATTAGAAAAGTATGAAGAATTTAGATACTTACTTAGTATTTAAAAGTACCTATATAAGACGTTAAAAATAACAAAAATAAACGTAATTCGTTTTAGTAAGATCTACGTGTTAGTAGAGCCATTTCATGATAACCATTTAAAAATATTAGCTGCGTGAACGCAATTTTAATGTTTTAGTTATTTCTTCTGAAACAGTCTTAAATCCATGCCTGTCTATGTTTTTCACCATTTAAAAGTTGCAAAATTAATTGGAAAGTAAAATGCACAAAAGATGAATAAGAAATAACAGTTGTGTGGAAACTATGCGTATTCTAAACATTAGGTGTGTATGTGTGTGAGTAAACTCGTGACTACGATCGGTATAATTCGGTCGGTATAATAGGTTTCCGCTGTCGCTGACACGATCATCGCCCGCTTTACACGCGCTGCCGTGATATTTGCATGTAATTAAGTTTTCCCGTTTGTTTTGTAGTGGGATACTCTAGGTAGACATATAAATAAAATTCGCTTGTAATTATTTTCTAACTACTACTTTTTACTAACTTTAATTACTAACTTTTAAACTATTGCATTGGATAACATATAATTATACCGCTCACGATAGGTATTAAGTACATACCTTTGAATTGTCTGACATTTCGACCAGGTTGCATTGGCTGTGGTCACAAACTAACTCTTTTTGACTCGCTAAATAGCGCGAGTTATTACATAACTGTCAGCTATGTATTCCACAAATGATCCTAAAACTTAGATTAAAGTAGTTTCAGTCATGATGTTTCAAATTTATGTTAATTCTGACATTTTTCACCTTTGAATGCAAGTGGTTTTTTTGTTGATAGTTCATAAATTGTGACAGAAAATGGGAAAGTTGAAAAATAATTGCAATTTATACCATGCAAACCTATGTAACGCGAAAGATCTTGTTGTTGTCTATGTATTTATTATTTTACAGAAACATCTATTCAAAGTCTTTAAGAACATTCTTAAAATAATATTAGGAGATTTGCAATTCATTGCACAGAACCTGTATATGCTACTGAAAATAGCCTTATAGATTTATTTATGTACTTATGTGTATTTATATTGCACATTTGAGTGTCATTATTTAGGGACCCAGTCACAGAAGGTTGCACATTGCACATAAAATGCTAGTTTCGGCACTGTTGGATTACTAAGTATGTGAATTTGAGTGATGGTGAGGTCATAATGTTTTTGCGATGTAACTTTTCAACTATCAACGTTTTTAGCTTTGTAGCAAGCTGTCGTAGTGTCTGAATTTTTATGAAATCATGTTTACTTACTTCTTGTCTTTGATGGTTGTCTTTTAAAACGTATTCTGTTCAATGACTACATTGACTTGACGAGACGTTGTCAGAACTATCAGTACCAGTCAGTTTCCGACAGTTCTGACGACTTCACTTTATGAAAAAGTAAAGTCTTACTCATAAAGTAAAGGAACTTCCACTATCCTGTTTTAAATGACGACTGTCCTTTATGACCCTCAATGTTGTAGACACAGCCCTATATGCAATAAAATTGGATTGATGTACCTAGAATTAGATGTATTTAATAGAAATACCTATTACATACATGGTTAGCATTTGTATCTCATTCACCAAAGTGCTTCGTATGTTAAGTTTGATTTGTCACATCGAATGAACATTATGATGGTTAGCTGTAAGGTCCAGTGTTGAGTCCACATTTAGTTTAAAAATAATGATATGTTAGTTACAGTTTTGTAATTTAAATATACCGAATGAATAACCGTAAATAATACCTATACACTAAAGATACTCAATCATTTATTGCGTTCCAAAATGTACATAAATGGTCTTAAAAATATAAAAATACCGAACCATTATGGACCCTGTCGGTCATAATAATGCATTTTAAATGGAGTGGTATCTTGAAATAAGTCAAATGATTTTTCTGAGTATTCCGCCATAACATTTTATCTTTATTTTTCGAACACACAGATGTATAACACACAGATTGCAGACAGCGAAAGGCCACTGATTATACCTCCTAATATTTAAACTTAATTTTTCTATCCCTATTTTTGGAAGTATCAATCTAAAAGATAGCTATAATAATAGGTATGTTAACAATTTTTAATTAAATGTGGATTACGCACAGAATGAATTTACCCGAAAGGGAAAATCAGAGCACGATGGAAGTTACAAATTTGATAGGATAGGGTCGTATGTAAAATTGCTAGGTAAGGTTATAGGTGGGACATAATTGCAATATTTAATAGTTGCATTTGATTTATGGCTAAATGGTTCGAATAACGAATATAATACATTTAAGTACCAAAATATATAGGTATGTACATATATATATATATATATATATATATATAGACAGTATACCTATTTGTATACATGTAGTAATAGGTTATGACTTACCAAAGAGCCTCAGGGTTAAAATAGGTAGGAATTTGCAGTGATTGGCTATGAATACAATTTGCAAAATTTAAATATAATTCTGTGTTACGAAATATTTCGTTAAACATTTATAATTTCATATGAAACAGAATTAAAGGTAATTAATATAGTAATAATACTTTTATACTATTAATGAAAACAAATTCATTTCTTAAATATTATTATGTATTATTTAAACAAGGGAACATTTTTGCATGAATAGTAGATAATGTAGTATAATTAATTGTAAAGATAAAAATTGGCTTTCAAAATGATCTCAGAAGTCTAGTCGATAGTTTATAAGAAGATTTATAAATGTGTATGCTAAATACGCTTATAAATATTAGGATTTAAGTGTACTATATCTAATAGAAACTTGTAACTGAAAACAATTATAATGTGTCTTAACTGAGACAACCGAATAGTCGGTTCTATTTATACACTAACAATACTTTTTTTTTATGTAATTGAATTCACATTTCAAAAATTGTTTCAGTTGGTCGTTTTAATAGTGCTTTTTCTAAATCATGTCAGTGTCGTTTTATACCATAGTGTTAGCGAAACGCTATCGAAAACATGGACAGACATTATTATTATTAATGATACCTTTGATGATAGGTCAGAAAACATAGATCCTGACGAAAAAAAATGTTTCAATGTATAGATAACTTATAAAAAACATCGTTTTACTGATAAAAATCAAGACAGCTGATTGGGAAACTTATGTTAATAAAACGCTGTAAAAAGAGGTTTTTTTTTCATCCGAATCTATTTTTTTGTCTGACCTACAATCAAAGGTGTCCTGGTGATGATAAATTCAGAATACGGAGTCGCACCACTACTATTCATCCCGTGGGTGTCGTAAGAGCTGACTAAGGGAGCAAAGCAGAACAACAGCAGTGCAGAGAGAAGGAAACTTCAAACCCTATACCAACCCGTATGGCCAGCGTGGTATAGTAGGCCAAAACCTCCTTTCTAAGGAGAGGCTCATGTCCAGCAGTGGACTATTAAAGGCTGTTGATGTGATATTTAAATAGGCCAAAACCTCCTTTCTAAGGAGAGACCTATGTCCCGCGTTGGGCTATTAAAGGCTGTTGATGATGATGATCATCATCAAAGGTATCATGGTCTGTCTTCGTTTTCGGGACTGTTATTCTAAAACTCTGTATATATTATTAAATAAGTATGTATATTTTATTTGACGAAACAATTTAATGAATAAAAAAAACTTCTCCACCCGTAGTTTATGTGTTTGACAAATATCATTTCAATCACATTAGAATTTAATTGTGAATAGATTTTAATTGTGTACAGTTGGGTAATATGCATTAATAATAATAGTTTTGATGTATCTATGAACCCTCTAGGAATTGATACGTAAATCAGTGTCAGTCAGAGAGCAATCTATATTTCTACTTGAAAGCCGTTCATGTACGAGTGTATTAGTTGGTTTAATACTTGCTTGTCTGTTGTCAAGTAAAACGAAGTACTTGTCCCAAAAGTACTAATTATTAACTTTTTTCTTTGTATTATACTTGTAGGCATTTCGATTTTATTTTCTCATTAGTTATTTAAATAGCTACGTATTAATAATAAAATTTATTGTAGGAATAAGAGACCCACGTCCGAGACTGTGGTTAAAATACATAATACCATACATAGCACCTATTACCATTTAAACCTCTTTAAGGTTTTCATATTATAAATCTAATAAAGCAACTTTAACTGCCGACGAATTGGTACATTTAAGTCAAACGATTAATTGTACAAAAAAGTCTATAGTAAAATGTGTAGGAGAGAGACAGAAATATCTATTGTAATATATTTTGTGAAATAGCAAAACTGTGATTACATTTATTTCCTTGTAAAATCTCAAACGACATTGTATACATTTTTAAAACTAAAAATATAACGAAATTTATTTAATTTGTATATATTTTGATTTTTATTTAAGTGATCAAGTGTATAAGAAGTACTTCAAAAATTTAGCTATAACAAATATTAGGAGCAATAATTCGGTGTCGCATATCGTAAATTAAAATTTGTAAAAACTATGTAAATTATGAAATTGACGGTGATGTACTTGTATTGAAAAAGTAGCGAGAGTTTTGGAAATTAAAATGAGAATAACTCCGTTGTCGTTTTATTGTTAACCCTTCTTTTCCACCATTTTGATTCCACAACTGCCTGTTAGTATTATCAGCATTTCTTTATCAGCATACAAGTCTTATACATATAAAGTTGTCTTATATTCATCAACTTAGTGTCTTCAAAATTTTTATAAGTATGGATAGCGAAATAATATCTTTATGATCTTGTATTGTACTCTTTGTAATTCTTGTAATTTCGTTTTCCCTGAGTTGCCCCAAATTTCTATTTAAGTAAAATAAATGTGATTTGACTGGAAAGTTGTAAATAGTCAAGCGATTTTTTGCGAGCACTGCAGAGAGAAGGAAAACTTGACACAAACCGTATACCAACCCATCTGGCCAGCGTGGTATAGTAGGCTAAAACCTCCTTTCTAAGGAGAGGCTTATGTCCAGCAGTGGACTATTAAAGGCTGTTGATTGAAGCGATTTTTTTTGGTATACAATAACTTATGTTGCAGAGTGAACTAGAAAAACAATAATCTTTAATAAAATCTATTTGGGTATTCCAGTTGAGGTCTAAGCCAAGATATTTTTCACAGTGTTTTTTGTTGTTATGGGATGTTGTTAATAGTTAATGAGTAAGATCAGGAATCTCTTTTTTTTTAGCTTTAAATATTACGTAACAGGTTTTTGATATGTTTTTGGAAAGCAAATTATATTGGAGCCACTCAAATAAAATACTTAGATCTTGTTGGGCTTGTGAAGCATTGTTATGTATGTTAAGTGTTGTCTGCATAAAAAGTTAGATGACCACGTTTGTAGTTTTAATGCTGTAATATGATTTATGTAGATTAAGAACAACAAAGGTCCCAAAATGGACCCTGGGGAACTCCATACGTTATGGGTAAAGCATTACTTTCAACGTCATCTATCTTGACTGTCTGGTATCTATTAGTTAAATACGATATGAGGATTTTAAGTGGATACCAGCATGTTCGAGCTTATTTATATACGACTACTTACAGTATCGACAGCTTTTTTAAATTGATGAATACACCTAAAACAATGTTTTTATTATATTTATATTATCTCTGATTTTTGTTGTTAAATCAATTGTAGCTGCATTAGTGTTACTTTTAGGTCTAAATCCATATTGTCGTACCGATATAAAGTGTAAAATATACACTCTATTAAGAGAGAATGAGATAGAGACTATAAGAATAAACTTTAGCACAGATAGAACATAAATAAAATATATACTTGTCCCGTCTTATTCCATTCATATTTAACGGAATATCCCTCATTTCGAATTTAACCTTTTTACCGATTTATTTAAAATGTCATTAAAAAAACTATACATATAGACATAACATTGGACATATACAATAGTATGTTACAACTATAATGGTTTCCAAATTTTAGTTTATAATTTGAAATCTAAAATTATGTGTTTTATTTCAACAGTTACCTAATTTAGGTAAGTTAGTTCGTAACTTTTATTAATGAGAAGTTCTATGGAGCAACATCTTTGTAGATGCGAATAGCTGTGTGATAGTGGCAAAAGTAAACGACTTTACCCTTAGCGCAAGATATTATTAGTATAAAACGGCTTATTACGGGCTTACATTTCATGCAACCAACATATTTATTTATTTATTTTGACTTCATGCAAAACTTTATTTATGCATTCTCTACCAGCCAACCGATTGGGCAATGCATAGAAAGGTCTTGTCTTAAACTGATCCAGACTGCTCAACCAGTGGTTGAAGGTTCGGTTTACGCCTAGGACCTAGTTTCATTTTTCTAAACCATGTATACATATATTCACAAGTATATAATACATACCTATGTGTTTCAGTTTATATATTCACATTTGTGGACATACACATATGTACTATTAAACATATATATTATATACTTATATAATATATAGGTCCGTGTGGTGACGGATTAAGAATACAGATTGTCACCACCCCTATTCATCCCGTGGGTGTTGTAAGAGTCAACTAAGGGAAAAAACTACGCAAAACAACAACTGCAACAACAAAAAAAAAACACTGCAGAGAGAAGGAAAACGTAACATAAACCCTATACCAACCCGTCTGGCCAGCGTGGTATAGTAGGCCAAACCTCCTTTCTAAGGAGAGGCTTATGTCCAGCAGTGGACTATTAAAGGCTGTTGATGATATAATATATATGTTTAATAGTACATATGTCTATCAGTTTGGTACCAACAGTGCAGGCTGTGCCTAATTGAAATCAGCTGACTGTGGGAAATTTATGCAATTATCATTACAATAATTATCCATATTTGTAAAATGATACGTTGGTATGTGTACGCTTCAAGAACTCAAAAAGTTCTGCACCGATTGAGCTCAAAATTTGACACAATGGACGACCCGCTTCAAATATGTTTTTTTTTTATTTTTCATGCCACTTTTGTTCCCCATTTCTCCAGAGCGAAGCACGGCAGGGTCTGTACCCTCGTTATATATAATTATATTTTTTTTATTGTATGGAAACCCCCATGGATTATAACCTTACTGAGGCTCACGGTGAACTGGTATGTTGGATAAAAGTCAAACGCTGTTCCTTGCACCTATTGCAAGAGACTAGGGTATATCCTTTGAAGGAAATCCCCAACAACCCCCGTGGATCTTAGCCGCTATAGGCAGCCACACCACTGGGTGCTAGGGGCCTTGACCTCCTCCGGGTTAAAGACGACCTACAGGCGCATGCGCATTATCATCGCGGAATGTCTCGTTGAGCACCTTTCCGTTAGGTTAATCGGCCGGGTGCCCTACGGACTCTGGTGGAAGAAGCAATATCCCTCTCTTGACAACGCCAACGCATTCAACACCTTGCCGTTGAGTTTTATTTAGTTTATTTAGTTTTTTTACCCACTTTTTTATTTTATTTTAGACTGATTTGCTATAAATGGATACTGCATATTTAAGAATAAAGTTTTCACCACTCTTAAAAGAATCTGAGAAACATAATTCAAAATGTTATTTAGAAATTATACCAGAAGTGTCTCAAATTCAGAATTTTGATAAACTAACATTTCAAAAGGAAAGTAACTGCATAGAATATACCATACCTATGACATATAAAATAATACTTAGAAAACAGAATACAGCTTCAGAAAAAGATAATGAAACTATCAGAACCTATTATTCATGTGTTGACCTATTGCTGTCTACTTCTCAATCAAAATATGACTTGGCATCAGGAGATGTATCAAGGATAATAAGTGATACCTTTATATTCGGTAAAATACCACCAAATACGTTGAAAAAAGATAATTTTATTAGTAATTTACTAGATGATTTAAACTATGTAACTCAAAGTGGCACTGCAACTTACGAAACTTTTTTGAAGGATTTGTCAATCAAAGAAATTGAAGAGAAAGTTGCAAATAATGGTAATATTATTCCAAATTGACATAATTTTGAATAATAGCACACGATATTAATAGACTTGTTTTAATTTGTTTTACAGGCATTACAAAATCAACATCAAGAATAATTGATACAGACAATGTAGAAATATTAGTATGTGACAAAAATACAAACACAGACACCATTCATGCAGTATATCCTTACGATATAAATCCCGACGTGTCTACCAAGAGAAAAAGTAGACCTGACTCTAAACGAACCTTGAGTGTCCCCCCTATGATGTCTTTGAAGACACCTTCTCAAATATTATCGAGAAGCACAGTTTCTAAAGCTATCACGTGCAACATGCACAATTTTCAAACAGACATGATCCTAGTGGAAGCTACAAATACTCAAAGCGATATCCTTAATGAAATCAAATTATCTAAAATGGTTTCGAAATTCGGCGACATATCCAGAAACACTATCAAAAGTCTATTTTTTACGTCTACCAATAAATTTCCACCTAAAATGAGGATTGAGCAATATGTTCAGTACATGCAAACAGAACTCTTACCTCTAAATATATTTCTTGACAAACTTATAACTAAATGTTCAGTACTTGGTCTAAACAGGAATCAGTGTAGTAGTACTAAAGTCCCTAGCAATAATACCTTACTGTATAAATCTGTAAGTATGACTAAGCGTAAAGAAACAGAAACTTGTGAGAAACCTATATCGAATCGTGCTGTTTTTTCAATTTTATCTGATGATTAAAGTGAATGTAAAAAAAATAATGACTTTGAACTCTCTTACAGTTTTAGTTTTTTGATGGCCATCTTTTTCCTCGCTTTTTTTCGTATCATGAAGTCATAATTTCAAAGGGATGTAAATGTTTAGCTGGAAGCTGGGGAAGCGCGCGCTTTTTGATTTAACTAATTAACTCAGGCGATGCTAGTGTTGGCCGCCAGTTAGTGAGATGTGAAATGTGGCAACTACTGTAAGGCTGTCTAATTTTTTTTTTGTTGTAGTGCTCTAATGATCTTACGATTTTTGGCGCATTATACATATATATATATATACTGCTTCTCTCCATCTTTGTCTCTTTTTTAAAAGACGTGTTACGATGTTCGGACATTTAATTTTCATTTTAAAGTTTTCAAGTTTTAAATTAATGACTAAATAAAGAAAAAAGTCTTCAAGATGCACCATGAACATAGGTCTCAGTTTAAATGTGTGCTCAGGATTTATATTTTTGTTAACATCGATGAATGTGGTCAAGGAGAGGGTCAATTCATCGATGTCACCAGTCCAGTTTGAATATTTGCAATCATCTCTGGTCGTTGGCAGATCATTTACGTAAACAGTAGCAAATTTTAGTAGTTTAATGAAGTTGATGGGTGCTTTTTCATCTTCGGGAGGAGATCTGCTGATTATTTTTACTTTTTGTAAGACCAGGCTTGTGTCTAATACGTTTTTTACTACGTGGTGATAAACTAACTACTTTGTGCTACTTGTGTTGTTGTTGATAATATCCGGTCTAGTTATGGTTTGCTTTATACAACAGTCTATCGTCTATAGTTTAATAATTTTGAAAAATAATTCACTTTAATCGAGAGTAGCAATTTATGTAATAATATCGCAACTGGTATAATTATACAGTTTGTTTATCATTTAACACTCATGGTGAAGAAACTGCAGCCGGTTAAGTTAATTTTATTGAAAATTTTATTTAGTTTTACAGAAATGGATAACCGTGCTGTAATTGAAAGAATCATGAGAAGTTTGGCTTATGAAGTTGAAACTAATTCCAATAATGAAAAGATTAAAGAACGTACCAATCCATCCAAACTTGACGAACTAAATGTTAAAATTAAAGTGAGGAAGAAAGAAATAAATCAACTATATAACCGTGGATTTATATCAAATAATCAATCTGAAGCTCAAGTGGTTCCTCAAAAAGTCCGAATTGTAACTAGTGATGAAACAATAATGTCTTTCGATATGTTCATGGAAGCGGATGAAAAAGTAATGACCCAAAAACATAGGAAACCCATATTTGATAGAATGAAGCCAGGTATATTTTGCTTTAATTGCACACTATTTTTCATCAACTTTTATTTTTATATGTAGAAAGAGTAGAGCGATCAGATGATATTGCAGTAAGCGGCATCGATTATCGCACCGTCAAAACTGATATGTGGTCCTGGCCTCCTCCAACTAAGCTGTAGTGTGTTCCGTTTTTAAATCCATAGCTTGGTATCCCTTACCCTAGCTTCCTCGCCCTATCTGTTTTCCTTACCCAAATTCACATTCTTCCTTTGTCCTGTGTGATTTTCTACTGTGTGCTCAGGATTTATATTTTTGCTAGCATCGATTAATGTGGTCAAGGAGAGGGTTAATTTATCGATGTTACCTATCCAGTTTGAATATTTGCAATCATCTCTGGTTGTTGGCAGATATGATTGCAAAAATTATTTATATTTGCAGTACATAAACAGTACCAAGTTTCAGTAGTTTAATGAAGTTGTTGGGTGCTTTTTCATCTTCGGGAGGAGATCTGCTGATTATTTGAACTTTTTTGTAAGACCCGGTTTGTGTCTTATACGTTTTCACATGACGAATATATAATTATTTTAGGCCCAGAGAGCTATTATCATCTCTATGCTATCATCCATTCGGTATTAATCATACATTGGGTACGACGTTGACGGACACGAGACACTACTAGTGATCTCACAAACCAGAGATGTTGGATTCCTCAGCTTTTTCTTATCGTTTCTCTGTGCTAGACAGATGGACACAAAGAGAATTAGAGTGTAGAAAATAAACCAATAGTAATAATTGTAATTGTTTTGCTATAATTGTTGTAGAATAGAACTTCATTGCAGGAATATGCTTGAATGCTAGAACTGATGAGAATAATCAACCTTATATGCCTGAGTCTCAAGGGAGCCCACTTAGCAAATCAGATGAAGAAGTTGAGCGTCCATTTAAGCTTTATAAAAATAATTATGACACCTACCGTAAATCACCTAAGAGAATAGAAAGAACTTTCCTGGGCACAAAATGTAAACCGGGTCTGTATTGTCTTAAAACACATAAAGATTTCACTAGAGTAGCTTTAGTTAGTTGTTGTTATCGTCAAGAGTAAGTTTTAGTCAGTATTAATTAATGCGTTTTTGAGGAGGAAATAGTGCACAAAAGAATTCTAGCTAAGCTAGTGGTGTCTGACTAGGGAATAACCTGTTACAGAAGTCACAGTCAGTTTATGTTTGTAATGTCAAAATAATAGGTTTTTTCATGCTCACATTGTTATTTGAACGATACCTATTTAAATATTTTTTTGTCTGTCTGTTTGTTCCGCGAGTAATCTTCAAAACTTCTCTATAAGGAGTGACTTAACCTGTTTCTCCTCTCAGAAAATTCTTTAAAAATTTCCGTCGCAGTCGCATACCGTACTAGGTACTCCAAAAAGGCAGCGCTTTTCCAATTGCATGCGGACGAAGTAGTACAAGCCAGTTTGTTATATTTACTATCGTCGAAGTAAATAAGACACTGGCAATGAAACATTCCGGGTGCTTGAATCCAATTCAGTTGTACAAAATAAGTAGATGTACTGTACATGTACATGTACATGTAAATGTAGATGTAGATGATAATAATATACTGACTGTGTATGCTGTTAGTTTTCTAAGGTATTTTACTTCAAATTTAGAAGAAAGAAAGAAGAAGAAAAGGTACTCCCAAATGATATCGAAATTAATGTTCCCTACTCGAACTTTGTATGAGATAACATTATTATGGTTACGGAACCCTAATAATGTTATCTCATACAAAGTTAATCTCAATCTCAAATAAAGTAATAATTCCAAAATATAAAAGAAAAATCTACGTAAAATCTGGGTAGGTACGGAACCCTCGGCGCACGAATTCGACTCGTACCTGACCGGTATTTTTGTTTGAGATTGTGCAATCTCAAGAAAACTACCGGTCAAAGTGTTGAAAACTGTTGTAAGGGTAAAACGATATGTCATTGTAATCAGGGTAGGGAAACGTTTCGACTGCGCCGTCACATACTTACTGTTTTTGACTGATTTTGTCTGTTTAACTAAACTTTGGTAGTATTTATTGTTTTATTTTTTTAAGGTCCACTAGCAACCGAAATTACTAGTCTTGCCGTTAACCCCTCCGCTAAGCTAAATTGCTTGTGTTATTCATTAGTTTTGACACAAATTAAGCCCTTTCTGCTTGTAATAATTTTACTGTACGAACGAAAGGAGGATTGCGTGGCCACGGAGATCTCAGCAACTACTTAAGTTAGAGATTTAATTCTTTTTGTCCTTTGAAGACTAACTTTGGCGAAAAAAGGATTATTAGCTACAGATCATTATTTTATGAAATATTCACCTTGGAAGTTATGGCCTCTCAATCGTATACTTGTTTTTTTTACTGTTGATTATTTATTTAAAACTTGAGACTTATACAGTAAAATTATTACAAGAAGAAAGGTCTTAATTTGTGAAAACTAATGAATAACACAAGCAATTTAGCTTAGCGGGAGGGTTTAACGGGATTACTGGTAATTTCAGTAAAAGCGATAAATACTACCAAAGTTTAGTAACTTAAAACCCTTAAAACTTCTTTATTTCTGCTTCGACAATTTTTGTTATTGTTTTGTTTGTATACCGTGGCGGAGCAATCGAAACGCACACTCCTTCTTGTTCTCCCCATCGTCTACTAACAAGAAAGCCGTCGATGGGGGTGTGCAGGACTATATCCATTGTGGGGAAAGTTGTCCTTAATCACTTCCTGTGGAGTGGCTGGGCTGGAGTCTCAATACGGGAGGGGCCCGACGTGCCATATAAGGTGATTCCCTCCATTCGGTAGCAACACATCCCATACTCTTGTCTTTTAGCGACAAGGATGAAAATGAGCCACCGTAGAGCTGAAGACTGTCGCAGAGTCATCCCAGTCACCTAACTTATGTAACGTAACCGTAACGTGTATGGAGAGGAACGGTATAGAGCTCCTCGACTACGGCTGCACCGATCGATTACCATGCCATGATTTGCAGGACAGTACTTAAGGTTCGTCGGAACTAGTAGCCTCTTTCACATGCAACGAGGTCGACGCCCGAAGGACTTCGGAGGCAGCGTGGGTTGACTGGCTAGCCTCCGAAGATTGGTGGCGAATTTTTACACCGCCTTTTATCCTGGTCAATCCAGCGGAAACAGAGTCCCATTCCCAGGTTATGTCCTGCGGCCGCGCCACCACGCCTTTTCTGTTGGGCCAAGCCCTCCTCCTCTTCCTGCTGGAATAGTGCGTTGGAAGTGACGCGCTCGTCAAACGAAGAGGAGAAAAAAAATCTGTTACTTTTAGAGTATCTGTTGGTACTAAAATAAATAAAGGGCTGCCTAGAATCAGCTATTAGTGAGTAGAGAGTATAAAAATGTTTTGTCAAAAAAAGATGACCAAGAAATCCCAGCGTAATGGGACTACCATTACGCTGGACATTACATAAATACCTAAGTATTTATGTCATAATTTTTATAACTTTACTTGAAATTATTTAATATTTATAAACACATTTTTTAGGTGGATGTCTAGACCCTCCATTTGATGAAGACACGTATTCCTATGAGCCTCCTGAAACAGCTGAATTACGACAACATCCAGGCAATACTGATATAATTGATCATCAAGAAAAAGTACTAATTGATTCTAAATTATATCCTAAAACACCCGATAAAAATAAAATACAAACCAAACATACTTCAATCTCCGTTGACCCCGTCGATGACAAAGTTAAAAAATCCGGTTCCATTCAAAATTTATCCTGTATGGAGCCTGTAAAAAAAACGGTTATAGCAGATCCGCATAAGGAGAGTGAAGAAGGTACATATTCATATAACCCTGTTTTAGAAACTTCTCTAACACGTGATTCATACGATATTAAAATATCCGATCATCGAGAAGATAAATCAATAAATTCAAAATTGAGTCCTATAGCTCCACATAAAAGTAAAAGAAAATCTAAAGATACTTCATTTTCTATTAGCCCAGTTAACGACGATACGGACTTTATAAAAAAACCTGTGATTACATATTTACCTGATGACAACAAAAAAGCTTTAAGAACCAGAATTTCCAGTCAAGACAAATCGAAAAAGTCTGTCGATGGGTCAGTAAATGCCTTTTTCGTTCCCCCCAAAGGAACTAAAAGAGAATTTAATGACCCAGTTCAACGAAATTCATCAAAACAACTTTCCTATAATCCTCAATCTATTAAGGATAAATCTGAAGAATGTTTAAAATTACTGGCATTAGTAGAACCTCTTCCAATTAAAACTCCATCAGATCATGTCTCTGTAGGACAAAGTTCTCCTTCTGAAGTTATAGGCGACATTAAATCAAATATTGAAATAAAGGATGCGCAATTAATTGAAAAAAAAAACAAGTTCAAAAGATACTGGCAAGATATCAAATAAACCATTAAATATTCCATTTCAACCAAATAAGGAGTTACTTGATGCCAATACCAACGACACTGAATCCTCTAACCTCATTAGTGATATTGAAAAGATTTCTGTTGTTCCTATTAATGACGAAATAAGTCTTCCAAATAGAGATAATATTAATGAGGAAGTGACTTCTAGTAAGATTTTACCAAATGAGCACTCTAAAATTCCAATTGAAAATGCAACACAGCCAGAAAAAGATCATGTTACAAATCATAAGCCTGAAAGTAATACCAATAAAGAGAAGATCAATGAAACCTTTGATAAAGTCGAGAGTTTTATAGACCAATCTCCTGACAAAGGTAAAATAATGTCGACAAAAGATAAAATCGATATGGCAATACAAAGAAAATATGACGAAGAACAAACAGTAACAATTGAAAAAGAACCTGAAATACAAAATCAGATGCATAATATAAAAAGTCCAAAAATACATACAACGAGCAACGTTTCAGACAATATATATCAACACTTTGATTTAGACAACAACATAGCAAATATAACAACTGCTAAAGACGTAGATCCCTTAAGTTTTTTAGAACAGAAACCTAAGTCTGGAAGTAATATTTTAGAAACATTTGAAGAAAATGCTGATTTAAACAAAAATGATATGGACACTAATTTTGCAGATGAAAATAACACTTTAGACCATATAATACAGCCAATTATGAATCCACTGGCTAAAGAAATTTTTGAAGAACCACATGAAGTGAGCCTCTTTTCAGACAGTAAGTCTCAATACTCTGATTTAGACAACAAGATTACAAATTTCACAAATGGGGAAGACATACATCTCATAAGCGTTTTAGAGCAGAAACCTGAGTCAGAAAATAATGTTTTAGAAATATTTGAAGAAAATGCAGATGTGAACGTAAATACTATGGACAGTGATATTGTAGATACGTTTAGCGATGAAAATAAGACTTTGGACGACAGAACACTTCAAATTACGAAACTAAAGGCTGAAGAAGTTTTTGAAAAACAACACAAAGACAGCGACGTTCCAGACAGTATGTCTGAACCCTTTAATTTAGACAATGCCATGGACAGTAATACTGTAGATATGCTTAGCGATGAAAATAAGACTTCAGAGGACAGAAGACTTCAAATTAAGGACCCAAAGCCTAAAGAAATTTTTGAACAACCACAGGTTGCATATCCAGGAGGAGTGAGTACTCTTACTATTGAGCAACATAATAAAGTAATAGATGAAGAAGAACAAAAAGCAAATGATATACAAGCTCAAGCAATAGATGTTAAACTGTCGCCAAGCCAGATTTTAGTCACAGAAAATAGTGCTAGTGATACTTTAACTCAAAAGCAGAAAATAATAGATGCGTTCTTGGATACTCATAAAAAAGACATGAGAGATAAAGATGAAGATTTGTCAGGTGGACAAGCTCAGGATGTAACCAGTGTACGACTATCAGATGATAGTGTGGTAACATCTGACTTAAAAACTATTTCTCTTAATTTAGCATTTCACACTTACCTAAAAAATAAAAATGAAAGAATATTTAAAACCATTCTTAATGACAATGACATCTATCGCTATCCAAATGATTCGATAACAGTCATCACATCACAGATAAAAGTATCTTCAAATGAAAATCTGCCAGAATTAAACATTCCTATAGATCCTATGTTTAATATAGCCATTAAAATAAAATCAAATGAACAGGACCAGAAACCTAAGCATGACTTTGATACTGTTCTTGATAAAACTAAAACAAAACCAATCAATACTTTTCCAGCGAGTGGTAAGTTGATATATATATTTATATATATATATTATTTTCCATTCATAAATTAGTGTATTAATGTATGTATTAGTATTATAACATGAAATTAATTATAAACATCTTAAAGTAGAAAAGATTTAAGATCCTGTTATTTACTGAACATTTTTTGATTCTGTACACTACATGATATAATCTAGTATGATTTTCTAAAGTTTTATGTCTATTTATTAGGTTTAGACTAAGGAGGGGCATCAAGTAGTTTACAAAATCCGGCGCGCAGACCGATTTTACATAAAACTTAGATAAACAGTACAATATATAACAGAAACTTAATTAATTAAAGATTTTATTAAAAATAATCTTTGATTAAATTTCAATCATAATAATTGTTCAAACCAAATATGAAAAATATCTAATAATAATAAAAATGTATGCAACCACTGACCATGAATGTTTGGCAAAAAAAGTTTTCAACTGTCAAGTATGTGTTTTTGTCAAGGAGTTATTATTTATATTAAGGAAAAAAAATTTTACTTAGAAAAATAAAATATTGTAAACATAGAAAGGAATTGTGTAAGGTATTAATAAAACATCGTATATTTGTCTTAAAAATGTTTATGATTAATCGTTATTAACAAAAAACTATTTTTTTCCTAGAAATAAAGGTATTATAAAACGGCAGCAATCAATGACTATTAAAAGCTTGGCACGTCATAGACTTTGGCTAACCTATAATGGCTTTGTTAACCTATTCAGTATGTTCTAGAAGTTACTAACTCGACATATCTATATATGTATATTTTAGCAAAAACTTTGGACACTAAACCTAAAAGTAAAAGTGTGGAACAGAGAATACGCAACCAACAAGATCAAAATGACACAGCGTTGCACCGTACATTAACAGACATTTATGAACAAGAATTAGTGCCACTACAAACGATGATAAGGTCCTTGAAAACCGATATCGATTCTTTGGCGGAACAGCGAACTTTCCTAAAGACAAAAGTAATTTGTTCGAAGAAGTCATTCCACCGTAAAAGAAACTGAAGAAAAGTTATATCAGAAATATAAATTGTAAAATAAAGAAATATGCTTTAATTCACTTTTTTATCATATACACCTATATAGGTTTTGATATCTGCACGTCAATATACATATATTTATATTATAAAGTTTGCATCTTCAATTTGAAAACAATGTATCAATGACATCAAGAATAGTTTTCCAAAAATATGCTATTATATTATAAATTAGTGGGAACAATTATTACAAATACTACATGGGTTTTAGTTTTTTGCATATCAATATTTATATTTAAAAAAATGCATTTTCAATTTGCAAACAAAGCATCAATGACATCAGCAATAGTTTTTCAAAAAAACATGCTAATATAAATTAGCGGGAACAACTATTTCAATTTTATTTTTTAAAGATAACTCTAGCACTAGGAATAAATCCTATGTCGCGGGGGACTTTACAAACATATATTAAACGGATACAAAGACCACCCAGACTCAGAACAACAATTTGTTGATCACACAAAGTTTAGTCCCCATGTGGTAGTAACACCCAGCGCGGTAGGAAGCGGCGAGGTGACCGCTTAAACCACTACGTCTACTCCACCATACATGAGGCCTTCATATACGGAGGGAGCGTCTAGGGCATCAGATTAGTTAAAAAAAGAATCGATGACCAGAAATACCCGAGCGTGTAAGATTAATGTAAGTTGAGTCAATTACATACACATTAGTGTGTATTTAAAAAATCAGACAATTTAAGCATGGCATAAAGCAGTGGGAGGGTAAGTGACCAGCCCACTGCTTTATACCACGCTTAAATCCAAAAAAAAAATCCCTCGCATAGAGATGAAAGCAGTATTCCATATGCGGTCAGACTTGCGCCTTATAGAGCTAAAGGCGGTGTGCCTTAGTAAAATACTGCCTCGATCTGTTGCACAGAGTACATTGTAATATACTGAAATAGAGGTATATCTCAATCGCTTTTGGAGGAAATTACAAAACAACGCCATCTGTTAGGAGCGAGCAACAACTTTTCTCTTACTCAACATTTGAAAGGATATATTTATACCTACATATCTATACTATAGGTAATACTTATTATATACAGTAATGTTTATATTATGTACAAATATACCTATGCAATTAGAACTTTGTAAAATAAAACAATGTATAAAAAAAAAAGTTTATTTTCTTCTTTTCAAGACAACAACGTTTAACAGACATTGCAACACAAAAATAAAGCGTTAAAAATAAGTGTCTCTACCTCAATACTACTCGAAAACAACACACAAGGATAACAAAGATCAGAAGAACCTAGGCTCAACTCACGCATTAATGAAGATATCAGAGAATAATTGTTATTAGTTCCAAGCAAGTAAACATTCAACCACCAAAAAAATGCAGGTATGAATGTCATGTTGACGGACAACATTCATAACGACAGCTGTTGCAAATGTTGCTGCATTAACGCTGATGAAAAGTACCAAAACAATGGCAATAATGAAATGATACAGGCACTAAGTTAGGATTTCTTAGAATCGTGTGTTTTAAAGTGCTAAAAAATTTTTAAAGTTTTCAAACATTTTAATATAAGTCTACATTTATCAATTTTATCATACAAAATAACTACCAACTCAATGTATAAAAAAAATAATGGCAACATTTTATTTCCAAAAGTCATTTTATAATGATTCCAGAAAATAGTGATATACGTTCCGGGATAATAAAAACTAAAACAACTCACTTTATGTTTTATGCGGATTATACCGAAAGTAACGACATCTATAAGTATCGACTGGCGAAATTACATGACGTACACACGTATTATACGCCTAAATGAAGTGTACGTATAATGTTGTTAAAATTTTAGAACAAATAAATAACCATTGTATTTGGTTTCATTATTTTCGTAACATTCCAAGGATTGTCGATTAAGATTGTACCGCCTGATCTGTTGAGCACACCTAGGCCAATTCGACCTTACCCTCTAAGTGACCTCGATATTGGACTTCGCTCGATTTATCGATGCCAAGGATTCCGATATTGGCTGACGCAGTTAGGGAGGTGCTCTCAAACTGAGGTGATACGACAAATGGTATCTTCTTTGCGGTGAACGCGCAAACCTGTCTTTTTTGGGTTAAAGTGGACTAGATTTAATCGGCCCCAATCTGAAACCTCCGCTCAGGAAGTTTCAATTTCAGACACAAGTTTGTTTCGACTCTCGAGAACGTTTGCCTAAGAAATATCTGGGCGGCCGGTGTACAGGGCATCTCCCATACTGTAATCTGCATAGCAATGGTTGCCACTAGCTTGCAACATGTCATTGTGTGTCAAACAGTGTGGATAGCACACAGTCTTGCGGGACACCAGCGTTTACGGATTTTAATCCGAAGCATGCACCGTCGACAACGACCTTAATGCTTCTGTCCGCAAGGAAACCTCGAGAGAAGCGCCTTAGGTTAGACCCGCTATGCAAACCAGCCCCACAGGCCACTCCCTTGATCGCCTGTGCCCACCGGTGTGTTAGAAAGAGGAGAACATCACCAGCTGAGCGACCCCGGTAAAAACCATATTGTCAGTCATTGAGTAGCTGATGATCATCTAAGTACCGGACTAGCAAACAATTGATTATGGATTCCATAACCTTAGACAACAAAGGATTTATGACTATAGGCATGCAGCTCTGGCACCGCGACTTAAGCAATGCAATATGTATAGGTTCATTTATTAAATAACTTGTGGGTTTAGTGGTTACCTATCCTGGCTGCCAAGTCAGAGGTCTTGGGTTCGATTCCTACCCAGGACTAATAATAGTGTGATGAACACGATAATTTGTTTTATCTGGGTGTAATTTATCTATAATATTTATGTATTTAGAAATATATGTACGTTATGTACGTTTAACAGCAATCTGATTACCATAGCACAGGTTTCGCTTAATTTAAAATCATACAACCGTGTGTGAGATATCTGGAATTTTTAAAGAAATGAATCATAAGGAATAATCTTTACTCTACAATACTACTATGATTGCTTAAAAGCGACCAGTAATTAGTAATACTATTAGTATAATAATATTATATCAAAAAGAAGGTTTAACACTTTATTCAGAAATGAAAGGCACATTTTAATCTCAAAAAAAAAACGAAGTACGTGAATGTCAATGTCTGTGTCCAATCTCAGTCAAATATAGTAAAATGTGTTGTGTACCTAAAAGTGTTTCACAAAGTACATTTATATGCTAAGTTAATAACTATTACCCACGTACGACGTAACGTTACTTAAAGGAAGGATTTAACACAATAACAGTATTCTATTTTGATTTTGAGGAATTTATACCATCAAGTTGCTAGAAGTGCGAGTTTAGATATTAGGGTTGCATTCATTAAAAAGAGTTCTCTAATGAATTAAGTGAGTGAGTAATTTTTCTGTTCTTCATTTAAGGTATAAAGCCTTTCTACAGTTTATAGTGATTTAAAATTTAATCAATCAGTTAAATAATATTAATTTTCTGTTTACAGTATTTACAATGGTTCGTGTTTCAAAATAAATATACTAAACCATTGTAAGGTTTAATAGTGGATATTGAGAATGTCTAGGAATCCTGAAAATCCTGAAACACCTCACGAATCAGAAAAAGCCTCACAGCCCAAACCATCTGGGAATGAAGAAAGTACACAACCACAATCGCCGGTAAAGACATCACCTCTAGGAGATTACTCCTTAGAAGAACTGGAGGAGGGGCTTAGTATTATAGGTATATGAATAATTTACAAATCTATAACACAGAATTGTCCAGCGAAATCCGACGTGAATGTGTAATAAAAAATTGTAGGAGTGCGACGTACGTACGAATAGTGTATAAGAACACAAATAAAACGATTTTTAAAATTATTTTCTGTCTGGTTGTTCTCGCACATATATTTGACCGGATGTTTTATTTAAATCAGATATTGGAATAAAGTTATCAAAAATTACACAACCGATATGATTCTGATACCATTCTTTGTAATGTACTGTAACGGTGCGTTTCGCACCATTACAGAAAATTTATTTATCGACGCGTTTTTGGTTTGACGTTCGAATTTTATGACGTTTCAGTGAGCTCCGATTGACGGTGTCACGGACGAGAATAAAGGTCGGTGCTGATCGTCTATGGTAATGTATCGATTTGGCAACTTGTTCTGGCAACTTTTTTTGTCGCGTTATAGTTAGGAGCGGAGTTTCGGCTATGGCAACATGTCTGACACTTTGGTTTTGAGCCCGTGTGAAACTAGTTACGCGGAGCGATATATTTTTTTTTATATTAGTAATCCATATTTATTTGCTGTAATCGAAGACATAATTCATCTTTTAATGTTTGGCCAGTCTCGTTAATGACACGAGTTCTTTGTTGGAATTGTTATTTTCATTGTAAAGGTAAGTTTTGTTAAGCCGCATGGTTCATGCTTGGCTTATGGAGATTAGTTGTTTTAAATCTTTGTTTATTTGGTTACAGGCATTAATCATAATGCCGCTGCTTTGTTTGTGAAACGTTATGGAACCCTGGTGAGTAAATTATTGTATCTTACCAGATTTAGGATTCATCTTTTGAGATAGGCAAATAACCTATAATTTTCGTTGTTTCAGATGAAACAGGGTTCTTTTTATACCTTATTTTCTTTTTATACCTTATTTTCTTTCTTACCTTACTTCAGATCTTTATTTAACCTTTAGTTTAATTCTCTTATTAGATTGTAATGTCCTTACGTTACAATTGGTTTTTACCTCGCTACCGGCCCGATTCAAGGATTTAGTTGGCTGCGGAGCGTCCCTATAATGGTAGGAAAAGTTCTTTAGCTGCAGTCCATTATCAGGAACCTTGGAATACTTACCCCGCCACTACAACCACGTGGGAGCACGAGTGAGGTTTATAAGAATTAAGTTTACTCTAATTTCATACGGACAGAGCCAAAGTCATTAGGTATGTTCTTTATTATATTAATTTTGTTGGCGTTGTTAAACGACCCTTAGATTCATTTCCTATTTATTAAGTCTTTATGTGACTCTTCAAAACATATTTAATTTTAGTTTGTTTTAACCAGTTAAACAGATTGCATTAATGACAGTACTAATTTGAGTATAAGAATTACATATTGTAATTAGAACTTTAAGATACCATGTACTCTACAGACACTACGGGTTAATAAACTGCCACTTAAACCTATAACATCTTTGTATTTAATAGCTGCCCCCCATCCTAGATTAAAAGTCTAGCGCTGACCGAGCTGTTCGAGGCATTCTTTGTATTTGTGGTTAGTTGTGTGTTCATTTAAGGTTAAGGCACCTGGCGCCCGAGATTATTAGTTTTGTTAGAATTTGTGGTGCCACCAGTTAGTTTATTCGTTTATTTGGAACATAGATAACATTAACATTACACATTTACATTCAAATAAAAAAATAAAAAAAATTTAATATTACAGTACGAAATGACTTCTATAGATTAAACTTGCATTTAAGTGTTTTTTCAGTAGGGACTTCTTATAATCGAGTCATCGAATCAGTGCCAAGTAATACAAGTACTGATACCTTCATTAGCCCTTTCCCACTATTACATGTGACATGCATTTCTTATTTTGATTACTTAAACTTGGTTCGATTAACCTTAATTTTTGCTGTTAGGAAAACCATTGTACGTTTATAGTTTTAATAACAAATTTTATTGGTTTGAACTGATTCCAGGTCTTGGAAGGTATAATCTGAAGTATGCAATGTTCATAGCCTTGCTCCTTGTGTCATCTATGATTGAAGTGGTTGGGAACTCTGTTGTGTTACCTGCTGCACAATGTGATCTAGGCATATCTGATGGTATGCAAGGTATAATTGCAGCGATTCCTTTTATAGGTGCATATAGTTTTATAATGGTCTATTATATAATATATTTAATGATAATAATAAATCTTTATTTATTGTTTACAATACTCACAATTTAACATATTTATTTTATATTAATTTTAGTTACAATTATTTACGTAGCTATCTGTAGCCATTTTATAATATTATTGGACTGAACACGAATGCCATCCAAAGACCTCTTCGTATATGCAAGCCAGAGTTGACACGTGTAGAAATTCTGCCAGTGTATTCTGAACAGGTGTACTCTAGTCTGTACATCGGCATTAAAAACTCTCCTGACCAACGACTGAGAGTGCTCGATGCCGGTGGTCTATATTAGCGTCATGTCTCATGTCTGACGTTAGTATGTGCCCGAGTACTTGAACCTACCCACCACGTTAATTATCTGGCCTTCTATCTATACCGAAGGAACGTTCTGCGGACCTCTTCCCGACCTGAATAGCATCATTTCAGTCTTTTTTGCATTATATACTAAGTCATGCACAGTTGCCTATCTCTCACATATAGCTAACAGTATTTTTAAGCGCTGGTACTCAGCAGGACCATTTCACCGGCATAACTCAACTTGTTGTTGTTTATCTGCCACCAAATCAGGTTATTGATAGACATTTAAAATAGGCCAGGAGAGGTCAACCTCCCCCCCCCCCTGTCTTAAACCAGATTATAGCCTGTAGTTGTCCGATATGGCAGTCCTCCACCTGTCACTATTAGACTGATTAGAGTTCCAGTATCTAATCAGTCTAACAAAGCCCACCTGTAAGTTACTGTTTTCTGGTGTCTCCCGTAGCAAGTCGTGATAAATTATGTCGAATGCGCTACTTAGATCCAGGAAACAAACGTAAACACTTGTATCCTGGCTGACATATTGCGACAAGACCTGTTTAAGAAAGACTTCTGGACTCTACTTATTGTGTATCAAACGTTCAAGTACCTTTGCCACTACCGTTGCCAAGGAAATGGACCTATAATTGGTCATTCTCGAGACATCACCCGTTTTATTTTTAGTTATCGGTACAACAACAGTACGGAAGATCAGCAGGCAGGTACATATGTTGCGCAAAAAGACTGAAGAAACGAGCTAAAACGTCAGCAACATGCCACACATAAAGCAGATGTTCCAAGCTTAAACCGTCATGGCCTGGGTATGTTCCACGCCACATCCCTCTGAGTACGTCAATAACCTCGTCAGCAGTGACGTGGCAAGCTTCATCCTCTGCCGTATACTACCTAGAAGACACGTCGAGCACACCCTCTACTGACTGGAATACTCTTAGGGTTCAGATTTTTAACTTCAGTCCAGAAATTATCAAAATTCCTTGATGACGCATGTTGGGCCAAAATCATGATTTTTCCTGGTTACTCTGTACGTACTTAAGCGCAGCCTTAAAGATTCTGCGCGCAGCTCACATTTGTTCGTAGTAATGTCCCGAGAACGGCCTACTAAACGTATTCCATTTTATGAATGTATGCCTGTCCAGAACGTCATACTGTCTTACACGGTAGTTAAAACCTATTATATTGCGTTTTTTAGTATCACTTTCCCATCAGGTGACCCGTCTACTCGGCTGCCCTCTCTATCATAAAAAAAAAATCTTTACAGACAAATTGTTTTCAGCGGCTCTTTGTAATATATTTATTATAGAACTATATATTCTATCAATTATTTCTACATGTTCCATAACATTACATAAATTAACTTTACACTCCAAATTCAAACTCAAACCAAAATTATTTATTTATTAATAACAAATTTTACAATATTTATCACTTTAATCTTTATTTCTATAACCCCATCTGTATTTTAAATTGAAATCAGTCAAATTATTACTTATCAGTCATCATCATCAACAGCCTTTAACAGTCCCCTGCTGGACATAGGCCTCTCCTTAGAAAGGAGGTTTCGGCCTACTATACCACGCTGGCCAGACGGGTTGGGATAGGGTTTGTGTCAAGTTTTCCTTCTCTTTGCAGTGTTGTTGTCCTGCGTAGTTTACTCCCTTAGTAGTAGTACACCAAAGGGAAGTGACCCAATAGATATGCATCATACAACACGTGTACACCGCTCAACGCTGACTCGGCCTCCGCGGAAACAAAGCAGTGGTCGAGCCAGCGTTGCGACCCTGTCGCATATACAGATGTACATCGTTTACACCTAATCACTTAACTAGATGTTACTACAAGATAAAAGCGCCTCTGAACGGTAGTCCAAGAAAGAGTTCTTTGTAGAACCTCGTACCAGGGTTAAAGGCATTAAAGTCCCCCAACACAAAAACACTTTCTACGTCCATACTTTCAATTATTGCACTAATATTCGCTGGCATTGTAACATTTCATAAAAGTTCTCTTCACAATCCCTAGGCATATAAACTCTGAATACTAATAAACTTCGATAATCGTGCTCAAGTTTAACCGCAACCAGACGATCTATGTTACACTGCACTATTTCCGCACGTGCAAATATTCTGCGGTCCAACAAAAGAGCAACCACGGCCGCCCGCGCACCACACCTTGTTCCGTGTCGATCGCAGAAATACCATGACTACCGTAGTGCTTTCCTGTGGTGCGATTATGTGTTGGTTAAGACGAAATTGTGTAACTTCTTGTATAGACCTCTTTAACGATCTCCAGTTTTAAGAAATACACCTAATTTATTTATTTATTCATACATAATACACTTTTGGTGCATTGGCGGACTTAATGCCTAAGACATTCTCTACCAGTCAACCTTTTTGTAATTATGTTTGTGTAATCCATATTAATTTATTTGTATTGTCTTACGAGAATTAGTCGGAGGACTGGTTCTCTTGTTACTTCCGGAACACAATATTAGCCGGCCAGAGTTGAATAGCGCTGTCATTCAGGAACAAATCGATACCTCTTATATAAAATGTAAAGAAATGCATATAACGGTGCTGACTTGTCCTTTTTTGAGATCTTAAGTAACATTAATAAAAATAGAGAACAGTTTTTAAACAAGTTGGGCTCCGGTAACCTCACACTAGGTGTGTCTACGACCTCTGACCAACAGGCCTGTCTAGCGGATTATTTAATTTTTGCGTAAAGTGCTCTTGTGATTCTAAATTTGTTTAAAAATGCTCACGGCTTTTAAATCATTAATATTTAGCTTATTCTCATATCATATTATTAATTGAAGCGATGTTGATTTTTAGGTATAGTATTAACGGCTTACTTTCACGGCTATTTAATTGACACTAGAGGTCGGAAGAAAATGGCGGTGATGACCTCATTGGCTGCCGGATGCACTGGTTTTTTAACTGCATTTATGCCTAACCTAGCTTTGTTTGCGTTTTTTAAATTTATCACTGCGTTGTGGTAAGTATCATGGATACTATACATTTATTTTAACTTAGTAATTAGGTGTACCTGTATTACTATAATAGATGCTCTCAAGTACGTTCTAACACAAAAGGACATCTAGCGAGATACAATGACAAAAGATGGACTGTTGAAACAACAGTATATGAAGGACCTATGTGGAACTTATTGGGAGCAACAGATGTGTAGAGGAAATAACAGCAGATAAGGAATTGAGAGGCAAAGCAAACAATAGGAAAACTTACACTAGACTGCTTATACCCAAAGTGGGGTTCCAAAAACGGAATAAAATAATATATACAAGTAGTTTTAAGAAATATATGTTTGGTAAGGTTGTTGGAATTAAAGGAATTAAAAAGGCTTATTATTAGCTGTACTGAAATACTCCAACATTTACAATCGACATGTAACGGTAAAAATTTTGGTGTGCACTGAAACCTGTATTCTGAATAGAATTATAGAGATGAAATAAAAATCCCACTTACCCAGGTAAGCCACACTTAAAAAAAAACACTAGTAAATAAGTTCTAGTAAAGAAATGACCATTAAACTTTGGAGTCATCACTATCACATATATGGACGCTAGAGAGGCGCAGGGGAAGCCGTGGGGCTGATGAGATGTTTGCCTAGGGCGCTCTTGATACTTAATCCGCCTCTGATGCGTTCAAAAAACACTCTTGTACACCAACACCTGAAGATTGATACAACTATTGGTTTGTCCTGTTTTTTAAATAGAACTCTTAAACAAGTTCACCACGACAGTTGTCTTGGCGTTTGATCAGAGCTTTCTCCTTTTTTGTGATTTATTTTCAGTTAGTTAAAGTTAAATATTCCGAATAGTCTACTCAAAATACCTATTAAATTTGAGGAACCGTCTAAGGCGTTGTTTAGTTCCTTGGTTACCGCTTCTTTAATCCACTAGGTATTGTTACTAATCAGTTTAAAACAAAATGATTATTTCATGTAAAGACCATCCCGGGCGTCTACATGGTACTCACACAGTTTGCGTTTATGTATACTTGGAACCTTGAATCTGTTTCGGCGTTTCTACTGATGTCTAGCCACATTTAATGCCGCCACCATGTAGCTTTACAGAACTAATTGACGTGTAAACGTGTCTCAAAAGATCTATTTACATTAGTAAATTCTTTTTTTTATATTTCACCATGTATAATGCTCAAAGTCTCTAAAGAGATCTGTACCTTGATTTTGTAATGTGATCTTTTTTTGAATATGAATGAATACATCATATATATGAACAAATATAATTTAATATATCATTTCATAAAAGTTTTTTCGTCAGGATAGCAGTTCCATCAACGCTACCTTACACATTTATCGCTGAGATAATACCAAAAGAGCACAGGGTTGTGCTATTAACCGTTGTCAACGCTTTACAACTAATGGGGTCAGCCATCGATCCGTGTGAGTATAACAACAGTAAGTTATTATTTTTCCGGAGTGGAGCAGCCTCGCAAGGCATTGGCCGCGGCTCTGTGTGGACCCGCTTATTTGGGATTCATTGGCACTCGTGACGTCATCCATACCGTAATATTCTCAAGGCAAAAGTCTTTAATCAGTTCGATACTGCGTTCAGTGCTGACTGTAAGTACTTGCCTATGACTTACGGTTCCAAGTTTTGTAGACACTGTGAAGTTGCTGCAAAATAACTCTATGAGGAGATCAAATGATGGGGGCGTATATTTGAAAATGCCTATGTCCAGCAGCAGACTATGAAAGGCTCATAATGGGAATGATGATGAAAAAAATAGTAAACATATGAAAAAGTGATATTACTAACGATGTTCACACAGATTAAATGTAGATTAGATGTACGTGTAGTACTTGTAGTTTTAACGTCCGTGTGGTGATGGATTAAGAATACGGAATGTCATCACCCCTATTCATCCCGTGGGTGTCGTAAGAGGCGACTAAGGGAACAAACTACGTAGGACAACAGCACAGCAAAGAGAAGAAAACTTGAAACAAACCCTATACCAACCCGTCTGGCCAGCGTGGTATAGTAGGCCAAAACCTCCTTTCTAAGGAAAGGCCTATGTCCAGCAGTGGACTAGTAATGGCTGTGATGATGACTTGTAGTTTTCGAGCAAATTTATTAGAAAAAGCCTTTATAATCAATTTATTGTTGTGTAAGCACATAGTAATAGAAACTGTTCGTTACAGCCCTTCCCGAGAAGAAAGTGTTAATATAGTATTGTTATAAACTACATATGGTTTTATAGTATGGCTAGGATTTAAGGAAAACAAAATCTTCTAGGACTGAAATATTAGGTACTGAACAATATAGGCACACACCTATGTGCGATATGTGGTAATCCAATACTAATTCACTGCAATTAATTTCAGTAATAGCTTGGATAATCATACCAATGGATTTTCAAATAAACTTCGGTTTGTACATGTTTCGACCTTGGCGGTTACTGATTATTATTTATGCAATGTTTTTTATACTGACCGCCTATTTATTAGCTTCTGGACCTGAGAGTCCAAAGTTTTTGCTCTCTCGTGGTAAACCAGAAGAAGCACTTAAAGTATTGCGGACTATGTACGCCCATAACCATAATAAGGCGCCCGAAGACTTTCCAGTGAGTATTTTTCCACTTTCAAGAACATTTACGTGAAAAAAGTTTTAACCGTCATCTCTTTCGTTTCTCATGTTGCTCAATACTAAACATATGTACTTTTAATACCCGACTCCAAGTTTGATATGTCTGTGTATATGTCTGTGGCATCGTAGGTCCTACACTAAGAAACCGATTATGATGTTGTGTTTTTGTTAGAAAGCATTAAACATTGTATATAAAGCTCATGCAAAATAATCTCAATTGGCTTCGATAAGGTCCTTTTAAAGTTGAGGTCAGGTATCAATAGAAACAAGCACTCTTTCCATGGGAAAATTCTTCACTGCCAATCTTATGTATTGTTTTAGGGACTCCAAATTCACACGTTTAGAGCATGCATCTCTCTATATCTCCAGCGGATTAAGATCGGGTCTAGATGACGGCCAGTCTTCAGCTTTGATGAAGTCAGAAACGTTCGTTTCCGACTATGAGTGCATCGGGCTTTATTTCTAAAATGATTATTCTTGATGCTTGATTATGGAACGTGTTGTTAAGGGGCTTAATCACCGTCTCAAGAATCATATCTGTTGCTTTGACACCTTTTTTACAAAAATATGGCTTAGCCAGCTTAGAAAAAGATTGATAGATTAATAGAATTACTTAAGTCGGATAATGCCCACATTATACTCCACGACTAAATCGGAAGTTTCTTTAGAGCTTTTAGTATAAACTTGGTCATTCTACTTGTTAAAGTATTATTCTATAGTTAATAAAAAAAAAACTGTGACTTCCCGCTTAAAAAGTTTTTTTGATTTTACGACCCTATTCAAAATTCAAATAATTTCAAATTCAAATAATTTATTTATAGTAACAGTACAGATAGTTTATGAAGTCCCTGACTTCAGTGCTAGGTAAACCTGTGTTACAGAAGCCAGTGCCCTCTCCCATTATAGTAACATACATTTGTTTTTTATGAACTAAAGTCGCAGTACAATAATAATTTAAACTCATAAAAAGAGTGGGTAGATAATAAAAGGAGATCGGATACCTATGATATGTGTCTGTGTGCTTATGTGTGTTTCTAAGTCGGTATGTGTGTGTGTGTGTGTGTGTGTGTGTGTGTGTGTGTGTGTGTGTGTGTGTGTGTGTATGTGTATATGTTATGGGGACGTATATGTGTGTAAATGGTTGGGTTGCTATCGAGGAGCATTTCTAATAAAGTGAGTCTCGTGAGAGTGTGGTTTAATAGGCTAAGCGGAGCGGAAATATGTGGGTCATTATTAGTAAGGCAAGTGGATTTTTATGTAATTGTTATTATGATTTTCTCAGTTTCGTCGTATGTCAGAGATTGTAACCATGTTTTAAGTTTGTTTTTAACACTATGCAAACTAAGTTTATAGATGGGAAGAATTTTGTTAACTTTGTTATAAATGCGGCAGCTCTGGGCCAAAAAGTGTCTTCGTGCAAGAGCGGTGTGACAAGTAGCTGTTTCACAAACAGGAAAACCGGTACGTCGACTTGAGAGATTTGTAGTCAAGGGCAGCATTGTGTGTCTGCGTACGACAGAGCGCAAGATATATAGTTGTCTAACTGTCAAAACTTGGGCATCCGAGTATAGTTTTGTGGTGGGATAGTCTCTCTTTTTAAAATACATGGTTTTAAGAGTTGCCCGTTGGGCTCGTTCCACCCCAAGCATCACCGTTTTAAAAGTGCCTCCCCAAACTGGAATACAGTATGTAATTATTGATTCACACAGAGAACGATACACAAGTGAAGTTGTTTCTACGTCCGCCGAATATCTAAGTTCCTTAAATACGTACAAAAGTTTGCGGATTCGTGAACAGAGGTTATTGGTGTGCTCCCGCCAATCCAATCTCTCATCAATGTGGACCCCCAAATATTTAATATTTGATACCATAGTTAGAGAAGGGCAGTTACATGATGAGGAATCTAAACATATGTGGGCCTTGATGGATTTAGAATCTGTAGGTGGTTTCGAAGAATTTGATAAAAACTGTATGATTTTAGTTTTGGTTACGTTTAGTGTTAGCAAATTCGTGGACAACCATTCCATCACAGCTTGCAGAGAAAGTTCGGTTCAGTGCTTGGCACCCACCCAGTCCTTCTCGCAAATTAGAAGAGCCGTGTCGTCAGCATAGGTGAAGATGTTGCAGTGATTTAGAGGTAGTTGACAGAGGTCATTAATATAAATTTGGAAAAGGGTGGGCGCCAAAACACTGCCTTGTGGTAAGCCGTAATTGAGTATTTCCTCGTCACTGCATGTCGCATTGATTTTAACGCACTGGCTACGTTCCCTAAGGAAGTCCTTGTAGATATTCAGGGCCATACCACGTATTCCCATACGCTCCATCTTCTTGACAAGTCTAGGAATGGAAACCGTATCGAAGGCCTTGGTTAGGTCTAAAAATACACCATAACATTTCAAGTGCTTTATCTAATTTATCGACCAGTGTATTCGCAAAGTCCGAAACCGCATCTTCAGTAGAAATTCCTGCCCGAAAACCATATTGGTTGCTTGCTATCAAGTGGTTCTTGTTCAGAAATTTTTTTAGGTTGGTATTCAAAATATTTTCAAGAATTTTGGATAGTCCGGTGAGCACTGAGATTGGTCGGTAATTGGAAACATCATCTCTCGCTCCACTCTTGTAAATCGGATGTACAATCGCTCGCTTAAAAGCGCTAGGAAAGATACCTGAATCGATTGCACAATTACAAATGTGAGCGATGATAGGGGCCAGAGTATTTCGAGACAATTTTATAATTTTCGTTGGGATATTGTCCCACCCGGTAGCGCAGTCACTTCGTAGCCTTTCTATCAGTGCTTTTACAGTACCCGTATCAACAAAGGGAACACCTAGAGAGCCACAGGAGATGAAAGAGAAACAGAGCTAATGGGTATATTGGAAGGTGTAAATTTTGATGCAAGAGTCATACCAATAGATGCAAAGTATTTGTTTATATTATTAAGACATGTAGCAGGGTTGTCAGTTGATGGATTGAGTAGCGTATTAGGGGATTGTCTTTGCCGGTTGCTATTTGTGATGGACTTGATTGCTTGCCACGTGGCCCTTGAATTGTTTTTGGCTTTTATTAATTCAGCTTTTTGGTAGGCCCGTTTTAACTTTTTAACCAAATCATTACAGTAGTTACGATAGCGCTTAAATGTTGTTTTTAGAATAGCGTCATCGGGTGATAATCTAACCTGACGATGCATTTTGTCACGATTACGGAGGCATCGGACTAATCCCGCTGTCATCCAGGGTTTAATTATAGTGTTGCGGTTGGAATGGTATATATTTTTAGTATGTTTTGAAATCACTGTCTGTACCCCCGAGATTAATAGATTCGTTGCCAAGTTTGGATCTGAAGTGTTAAGTACGTAATTGAAATCGTGTGCATCGAGTTCTTTTTTTATAGCATCGTAATCATATTGGATTGACATTTTTTTCAGTTCACATTTTAATGTTTTGTTTTGACCTAGAAATATTGCAATCGGAAGATGATCGGTTATATGGGTGTCTAGTACAATAATTTTGGCTGGCGATTTCGATCTCATCATAACATGGTCTAAACAATTATTGATTCTGGTTGGCAAAGTATGTGCAGGTAACAATCCAAGCTTAGCTGTTATGTTTAGGTAGTCATTTGCGTGTCGATCATTATTACCTGGCTTAATATCGATGTTAAGGTCACCTATGAGCATAACATTATTGTAAGATTTCAAAGATGTGACTTTTTTACTTAGGCTGGTGTAGAAGTTGGTGGGGTTTGAATAGGACGGGGATCGATAAATTCCGACTATCGCTGTATAATTGTAGCAGCAGACCAGGCAGTTGGCGTCAGTTATCTCTGGCTCTTGTATGGAACTACATAGAGTGGTTTTGGCGTATATTAATACACCATCATTTTGTTTTGGGTTGTTTATGGTTTTATATGCAGTATAGCCCTCCAAAACGGGAATGTTACCAACTGTTTGCAGCCAACATTCCGTGAGGATTAAGAGATCGAATTTTATCTTTGTTGTGGTTAACATGGTAGTGAATTGGTCTAGGTTCTTTTTGATGCTCCTGATATTGGTGTGTATAATTTTTAATTCATTATCGCAAAATCCTGTGAAATTCTGACATTGTTCCGGTGTCGATAAGTAGTTGTCCGCAACTGAGATTGTATCTAATTCATTAGAGATTTCATTTATGTTCATCATTTTTAGTGTGAGAATAGTTCGGTGCAGGGAATGAGACAGCGTGGAATTGGTGATTATGATGTGTATGAGATGTGATGTGGTGGATGTGGTGTCTATGCGTTATGCCCTGTGTGGTGTGCGGTTTTTCCGGGTTTTTACAATTGTGTGAGTATTTTGTGTTTGGTTTCCGATTAGTGAATAGGGTTTGGTAAATTAGGGATTTCATGATATTTACAAAAACATAGTAGATAGGATAAGCGGATCGCAGCGGAAAAGTGCGTGGTGACGGCAGTCTTCCGTTTGACATGCTAGTCATTTTTCGCCATGAAGGTTATCAAGGTCGGTTTCGCTTTTTATAATGTAGTGTCGTTCTCCATCCGTTTTACGCAGCAGAACCTTACCGAATGATGTCCAGCAGTACTTATACTTGTGAGAATCAGCAAAGCAGCGAGCAAGGTAATAGATGCGCTGCGTTTTCGGTGTTAGTTTTTCGGCCACAAAGATATGTTTTGAGGGCCCATTAATTTTCAAATGCGTGGTATTTAACTTGTTCTCTTTATTTGCTTTATTGAAATCACGGGCCTTTTTAAGGATATTTTCCTTTGTGATAGCGCTATTGAAATCAACAGTAATAGTGTTTGAATCCTTTTTGTTTTTCATGCGAAATACATCTTTGATGTCAGTGTCATCTATCGGACATCCAAGAATGTTGGCGGTCTTGGTGACTATAGCGCACAGATTCTTCTTGCTTTCTTCTTGTTTCTGCGGCAGATTCCTTATTTCAATTTTGGACGAGCATAGTTGCCGCTCCATATGTTCTACCCTTTCTTCTAACTCGCGGATGTATCGACGATCATAATTGCGTTCAGACTCCAGGTTAGATAATTTTATTTTCATGTCGTCATATTCTTTGGAAATAAAAGTGAGAGAGTCTTTTATCTCTAAGTTCTGTGCAATGATTTCGGTAATAGCCTGATGTAGTGAGGCTAGCTTGCTATCTGTTTGTGCGGTTGATGCTGACAACATCGCGCGGATTTCGTCCAGCCCCGACCGGCAGTCGCAGTCGTCGCGCTTACGCTTCAAGCGAGTTATATTGCCATCTCCTCCCAAAGTCGAAAGATCCGGGGATGATCCTGATTGAGGGAATTTCCGGTTCTCGGAAGTGGAACTTCCTTTTTTGTCATCTAGGTGAGAAGGCTTTGGTGGTGTTCTTTTTAAGGGCATGGTTAGTATAATAATAAAATATGTTACCTAAATTGTTTTGTATGAGGTTAGGCTCCTTATCGATGACGACCGTCTCACACACTCTGTCCTTCACCCGCTGTCGCTTATGTATTATGGCAAGCGCTCCTGCAGTACAATGCTGTCCCTTTCTTATATCGACTCCACGTTCCTCACTGCGTTATGCACGCCTAGTACTTCGCGATGATGATTTAATAACGAATTTTATTTGTAAATATTATAATTTTTTTGCGAATAAATAAATAAATTAATTAAAACGTTGTGCGGTTCCACGTCTATACGCTATCGCGGTCCGGAGAGAAGGATTCATTTTCAAAGTATAGGTTAAATAACCAGTGCGTCTCTTATAGGCAACAAGTTCTAAGACATCTTTTAAATATATATTTTTTTATGGTATAAGGGGGTAAAATGAGGGGGTAAGCAACTACCGCAGCCCATTGACACCTGCAACTCAAAAGTCAGAAGTGCGTTGCTGCCCTTGGAGTCCCTCCCGCTCGAGTCAGCGGGAGGGGGGATTTGTAATTTGGGGTAACCTCACTCACTCATTGAAAGGCAACGAAAGAATTGCTTAACACCGGTTTTCTGTGAGGCCGTGGTATCACTCCGGTCGAACCGGCCCGTTCGTGCCGAAGCATGGCTCTCCCACGGTAAAAATGGTGCTTCTAGGTGTTATATTCATTTCTCGAGATTCAATCTCTTTCTCGGGAAATGAATTCTTTTCTTCACTGCTTTGATCGCGTTTTTCGTATAAAAAGGAGGTTTCATTGCATATGTCAATAGCCCAGTACACAATCATTCGACTAATAGTCAGAAGATGGAGAGTTACAAAAATTGCATTTGGTGCTATACCTACTTTGTGTAATGCTATCACAACAATTATACTGAACGGATGGTGTAGTGGTTTGAGCGATTGTTCTTTGTGTCCGTTTCATGTGTGTTTGTAAAGTCCAATGTTAGTCCCATATTGTACATCCCATGTAAAGACATAGGATTTATTCCTAATGTCATGTAAATAAAAATTCGGGTCTCTTTATCACCCCTATCTCAATATCACTAGAATATTTAACACCGATTGGTGCAAAAATGAAAAACTACCATGAATATTCATGAAAGAAGGACAGATTCCAAATTCAAATGTATTAAATGGTTATATTGATAAATTATAACAGTATAGATGGCTAGACTATGAAATTTGTAAAGGTCTGCAGCTCATTTCTTATTTAATGAAGGAATCTCACTAAATTACATAACTCCGATTGATTAAAATTATTTGGTGTACCTACTGTTACTTTAGTGGTATGGCCATGATATGGCAACCTTGACCGGATGCTGCAGCCAAGCCTTGGTTTAATGCTGTTGTGGGGAGTGTTCTAGTAATAATTTAATTTCTAGATTAAAAGTCTACATGCGCCACCTCTTACCGAACCTGTAAACATGGTAGAATGTTTGAAAAGACAGACAACACCTTTATTAGAAGAGCAATATCTGAAATATATACTTCTCAATGGATTTTTATTATTTGGTGTATTTGTGATGTAAGGTTACTTTATATTTCTATATATTGGTATCTGTAGGTATATGTTTGATTAACGCTGAGTAGATTGTAAAACCTAATATGAATTAAGTAGTAATTAAAATGTTATGGAAAATCAGTAGTTTGCTCAAACCAAAAAAAATCTAATCGGATCAATACTAATGTTTCTAAATAAATAAGTAAAATCATTGAAAGTATTAAGAACTTACAAAACAAAAAATATAATAAAAAAACATACTAAAATAAGAGATAAAAATACATAGATACTTATGTATTGATTACAGATTAAACGGTGTCTATGTGTGGATACTTGAAGCTTTGAATAGAGTTCTATCTTATGACGATAACGACCAAACAGCATGTCAGATAATAATGGAATCTGTCGAGGTACGTCAGCAGTATAAACAAGGTATTCTATGCGTTCTCGGCCTTTTTATAATGGGCTTGCAGTTTAATACAACAATTACAACGTCTATATTTTGTGTCAGGAGTACAATTACTGGAATTAAATGTAGAAAAAGTACATACGATATTATCGAAATTCTACAAAATGCCTCAATAATCGGATTCATCCTTGCTTACACAAGCCATAATAATTCTTCCAAGCGTGTAAAGGAATCTAAGCTATATTGCAAAGCTAAGCTATATGTTCCTCATATCTGTACATTGTCCCACCACATACCTTTCTCATAATATGTCCGACGTGCTTAGTTTTGGAATACCCTATAACGCGGAGTTGGATCCACACTCGATGAACTTTACGGTAATCCTTATGCTCTGTAACGTCAATTGGAAGAGGAATTTGTGCTGGGTCAATTATATCCCAACCAAAAATTCGTTACAACGTCATCAACAGCCTCTAGTAGTCCACTGATGAACATAGGCCTCTCATTAGGAAAGGAGTTTTGGTCTATTATAACACGCTAGCCAGACGGTTTGGTATAGGTTTTGTTTCAAGGTTTCCTTCTCTTTGCTGCTTCTGCTGCTGTTATCCTGCGTAGTTTACTCTTACGACACCCACGGAATGTATAATTCGAAGCTTTTGTTATTAAGTTAATTGCAGTTGAAAATTTGTTTCAGAATGATGATCAAGACAATACATGTGATGACATGATAGATACTACATCAATCATGATGAATTCTATAGCACAAGTGGTCTGCGCAATCATAGGAATAGGAATTAGTTTTACAATCAAGTGCATTGGCAAATCCTATGTGCTGTTTTATTGTTTCTTCATCATAGGGACATGTTGCCTAATCGTTAACTTTATCTCAGATTCTACGTTATTCTTAATATTAACGTCGTTATTTCCTTTAATAACTTTAGCTATTGGCCCTATTAACTTATATTGTATGGAAATATATCCGGTGCATATGAGGTAAGATCCATACTATAATATGGATATATACTAAATATCCATACTAATATAATAAATGTGAAAGTGTGTCCTTCCGTCTGTTACCTCTTCAAGGTTAAATCACTGAAGTAATAGCTAGTAAGAATAATAATAACTATAATATCAATCACAACATTTCATTGCTGACCGTATAACAACTCCCAGTCGAGAATTGCCGGTTATTAGAAATATAATAACATTTTATTGAATAAAGCGATTTTATTAAGTAGTATTCAATCGTAAAAAAACTTTGACTGCAAAAGTTAATATGACCCATAAACAGAACATCTTTGACTAGGCATAAATATGTTATAAACTCTAGCAATGCTTCAATTTATATCAGTCTTTCACTCTCCTGTAAATTCAGTCAAAATGACTTGGTCGGTGTTGTTCGATTTACAAGTGTCTACAACAAAATTTTACAATTATAATACATTTTATTTTCTCTACTTTCATTGGTTTTATATTGGATGGATGTTGCAGGCAAAATTCGCAGTCGATTTGGTAAGGTTCATAAGCGAATAGGTGCTCATCTTTATTCTAGTAATATCTTTCTCTATGTTCACTGTATACAAAGTGTAGGTTGCAGTAAAGACTAGAACACTGATATCTTCTAAGTTTCTAGCGTTAAAGTTCCAATCACTACGAAATACCCCGTAACCGTTACATAGTTAAGATGGGGTTGCCTTAGTTGCGGTCACAGATGCTGATTATTTCTGCCAACCCTTTTGCAATGTCTTAATGAACACTGAAATCTGAAATATTAATACATGGTAGTAACAGAAGTAGAAATTCTAGCGTTGTTTGTTTTAGTAATATAACTTAAAATTTTCAGAGGTATGGCAGTGTTGTTATGCATGATGTTAGGTCGAATGGGCTCAATAATCGGTAGCACTATGACTGGCATTATGATCAACAGGGCCTGTCATGCTATGTTTTACCTATGTGCTATTCTTCTATATGGTAAGAGCAGGATCTGTCCTTTAACTATTATCGGAATATTTAATTCAGACTTATCCAGATTAATCAAACCGCACCTTTAAAGACAAACCGCAACCAAACGAAAAAATAAAATTTTACATAGAAACATAACTTGTAGGTAGTCATATTTTTAAGTCCTTCTTATGGATACCTATTTACACTTTAGCATGCCATTCAAAAATGGTTTTAGTTTACAACTAGTTTGAACATGATGTTGAATTTAACAAGCTTTAGTTTAGTTTTATAACAGGCAAAATGAGTGCCAACTAACTCTAAAAGTATGTGAAAGTGTCGAATTCATTTCATATACGAGTAGTTTACGTAGTTTTGATCAAGATGGCATTGATAACTCAAGTTTAAAAAAAAAATGTTTAGTAACGTTTTGTTTTCAAATAGTATGAGTGTACTTTTACTTAATAAAACTGAATTCTAATAGAACTATTTAGTATGCATTTTTTCAGTCTGCGCATCGCTGTCATTGTTCTTGCCGGGAGCTCAGATGATGCAGAATATCAAAAATCTGTCTAAGAGGCAATAAATTTATAAAGAAGATAAGACTGAAACACATAATTTTGTGTACCTATGAGGTAAAGATGTATCCTAAAATAAATTATTTGAATTAATTACTGTATATTATTGTAATAAAATAAATAAAGTATTAGTAAAAAAAAACGTTTTTCATTGAACAGAAAGACGTTATTATTGTATTGTTCACTTTAAGAGAGAGAAAGAGAGACAGTCTGAACTGATATTTAGTTGAAAAAGGCAAGTTATGAAAATTTAACCATTCCTGGTTCATTCTGATGAAAAGTTATAATAGTCATTTGTTAGGAATACAATTTGTGTACCATAATGGTAACATATACCTAGAGAACGTTGCTGTACCGTAGTATTTGCTGTGTCACATTGTGGTTGCATAGATGAGTAATGAAGAACAAAACTAATGCGAAAAATAAACTAAATAAACTAAAGATAAAAACAATCTCCGAAAAGGGTTAAATATCGTGTCAAAATTTGAGCTCAATCGGTGAAGAACTTTTTAGAGTTTTAGAAGTGTACACAAACCAAGTCAACATTTTTATATTTAGATTACCTATATTATATACTCGTAGTAGTAGTACCAGTTAAATATGTAAATATATATTTAAATATAGTATAGCGTATATAATAAAATTATTCACCTATAGAGTTATTCTAAATAGTTTTTTTTTTAAACCGTTTTATTACTTATATTATTATAATATTTAATTATACTACAATTATAACGGAATAAACCGAATAAATAACCTATAATAATTATTCTAAATTTAAAAAAAAAACTTTTGTTATCAAAATTTCATTTTTATTATATTATAACAATATTTACAATAATACTTGAAGAGATAAATTCCTCAATTTACTATCATGTTCTTCATCGTTTTATTCCATCGGTGAAGATGTCATTTTTAGGATTGACAAATAACTCGCCAGCAGGTATCTCATTTCTTTTAGACAGAAACTCAAGACAGAGGTTCCCTTTTAAAAGTATTTTAATGGCTTAATTGTTACAGTTGTCCCGGTCACTGATTGTTGAATAATATTTTATAATTTAGCTTAATTTTAACTGATTAGACTGATTAAGTCTTGACATCTTGTTAAGACTTAGGAAGTAATAAGGCAAGAAACCCACAAACTGAAAAAAAAGGATAAACTTCATGTACGTATTTGAATTTATGTCAGGCACGGATGGACAGCTTATCAATAAATACTTACAAATAAGTAAACCTCCAAGCAAATAAAATGTAACATTGCAGGCTGTATTTAGAAGCAAAGCTGATATGTTAGCCCCAAAGACCGTGCCCAATCCAGAACCCACCATTGTCAAACAAACCGCCATACCCCTGAAATTAAAAAAATAATCAAATAACAGGCAGCCAATACAATAGCTGTAGTGATTTATTCAGAAATACGAAAGGCTTAGGTTAAGTCACTTTTTTGTAGGCAAAGTGTTATGAGATTTTTTTCTGACATATTTTTTATACGATTCACACAGACAAAAAAAGGTGTGAGGGGTCTATGGACCCCCGGTTGGAACGAAGTGTCCGAAAAAAGTTTTGTTACACATTTTTCGGTCTCGCTCATATCCGAGAGTGTAACGTGGCATTTCGTTTCAATAAACTTATTGGAACGACGTTCCTTATCGGGCGTTAAGGGATGGGAGCGAGACCTATAAATGTGTGACAAGACTTCAATTGGCGCGTCGACGCTCACATTTTTTTCATATTTAATAAATATAGCAAACGTCTACCAAAAAGTGTATAGGTATAGATTATTTCTAGTAACTCAACATACCTCAAATTTACTGGAAATATGTCCACTGAAAAAGCTGTAACGAGTCCAACGACTACATTTATTCCTTGAATAAAGGGCAGCATCACCGCAAACGGTATAACCTCAGTTATTAATGTGATAACTATGCAAATGGTGCCGACGCCTATGAGCACTAATATTAGTACTATCTTCTTATTAATAAACTTGACCGTACTACCGATTAAACTGGCGAGTACAAAACTACTAAAACTAGCTATTGTACTTATTATAAAAGTTGTTCGGTCTATAGTGTCGTTGCATACATCGCCACCGTCATCATCAACTGCCTGCAACAAATTGAACAATATAAACGTTACCAAATTAATTTTAGTAATTTAATTATTGTTATTAATAAAAATGGGATTAGTATATGTTTTCTAGATAAAAGGATATTCTTGTGCTTTTCTGTATGTATTCCTGGCAACTGCAAAATTTTATGACGATTTATTTCTGAAAATTATTTTTTTGTTATACAGGGGGCAATGAGCAGGTCACCTAATAGAAAGTGACTAGCGCCGCCCATGAACGCCTACAGTGTTTAAGTGGGAACATGCTCTTTTCTCGAAGGTCGTATTGGGCCTAAAATATCGCAGTCGACAATTTGTTCCAAGGAATGAGTGTTACAGGGAAAAATGTTTCATGAATTGCGCACCGTGGTAGAGTTTAAAGATTAGTTTCAGTGGACTAATTCACGACACGAAGTGAGCCTTAAGCTTCCCTTTTCTCGTCCATTTTCTAAATTGTTAACTTGAATTTTTGGTTAAGTATAATTTCTGCTCCAAATTTATGCTTTAACTATATTATTTTTAAGTAAAAGCGATTTTATACGGATTGTAGATTATGTAATAGTGATGGTAGCGTGTTCTATTTCAACATTAAACCTAATTTTTAATTTGCACATTGTATTGGTACCTGACTAATGGACTGGAAAGCATCACATGCGGTTTGACCTTCGCCATCGTCTATCAATAGTCGGTTCAATATATCAGGTATCCACGAATAGAGACCACTTAACCTGAAACAAATTGAAAAGTATTACTAAAAATTAAACAATATACATACTAAAATGACTGATAAAGTTTGAAAATGTTTTATATTTTAATCATGGTGTCTCCCATTTTTGTAAAGAATCAAGTAAGCTCAAGAAGTCTATCTGTTATATATCTCTTTTACAAAGTAAAAAAATACTCTATTCCAAATACAATAAAGTTCAATATTGCACTATTCAATGTTGCACTGACAAATATTTCAATTCTCGCTCGGTCCATCATCGCCTCGCCTCGCCGATGTAAAATCACCTTTACACTAAGTGCCAACTCTTCATAAAATCTAATACCTTTAAAGAGCAATTCTTGTACATATATAATCAGAACCTCGGCAACGGCTTTAACGATTTTCATGAAATTTAGTATGCAGGGGGTTTCAGGTGATCACTGGGAAAGGATGTTTCGGGGATCACCTGTGTCTGATCCGCAAGGAGCCAACGCCTGAGTGCCACCACTGCGATGGCCAGACCGTGGACACGGCTCTCCACACGCTGGCAGAGTGCCCGGCGTGGGTTGAGCAGAGGCGAGACCTCGTGGCGGCCATCGGAGTGGGAGTTCTCTCGCTCGATAGCCTGATTGCGGCTATCGTGCGGAGCGAGAGTGCGTGGAACTCTGCCGTCTCCTTCTGCGAGCAAGTTATGCTCGCGAAGGAGACGGCGGAGCGGGACCGGGAGAGGTTTAGGACTCTCCCGGCCCACCAGGCCCGGGATCGGCCAGGTACCGCAGGCGACTCGGGCGCCGGAGGTCGCAGAACGACCTCCGTCCTCCATAAGCGCAGGCCTGGGGGTGACAGGTAAGGCCATCTGTCACCCTAGCAGAAGCAGGCCGGGGTGGCGGCAAGCGCGTTGCGAAGCGCGCTTGCTTCCAGGGAGCAGAGGGAACATGGGGTTCCCACACGGGCGGGGTCGTCTAACTGTTGTTGTAGATGGCCCGAGGTATGTCGGGGCACCAGGGACTTCCTTTCTAGGGTATACCTGGTTCCCCGGCTATTAGTACCCGGGACGGCGTGCGGTTTTAGTCGGTTCGAGTCCGACATGCCACCGATAGGTGGTATCCGAGGGGATTTCCGCACGGAAAAAAAAAAGGGAAGGGTTTCGGGTGCGATTAATCGGTCCAGCTATGTTTCATTTCTAGAAAATTTATCAAAAAAAAATACCCCGCAAAAGTGTTTTTCTTCTTGTAAAAACATCTCGATTTTACAATTCATATAATTTTTACAACTTTTATAAATATTTTAAAACCGACGCGATACTTATTATTATCTAAAACGTTAATTTGCTTACGTCAATGCTTGGTGACAATTTAGTTATACTTATACTAAATTGTCACCGTGTGTCACAGTGAATATTTATTATTATTTAAAAACTAAAATACTTACACTGAATATGCACCAAAGAGCAGGAATGCATTAAGCAGCAACCATTTTAAATAAGGAGGCTTCAACAATGGTAAGCTCTGTACTTTTAAAGATGTAAGGAAGCTTTCTTTTTTACTGTCATAATTCTCATCAAGATCTTTAATCTGAAATAAAAAAGAAACTTAATCTAAGATAAAGTTTATTGTCTCTTCTCTTACTGTAAAGTATTGTGTACGAGGTCATTATCTTTGACAAACTATAATGACGCGCTGTTGCTTTCGTGCTAATGTTTCGATGCGAATTTGCACGGGTTGCCATGGTTGTAAATGCTTGAAACTTTATTTACATTAGTTTCAATTATGACTTTATGAAAATTATGGTATGGGTTTAAAAACGTAACTTTATTTTTTGGGGATTCCTAATAACATTTTTTTTTAACAATGCAATGCAGGTTTTGATTCCTAATAGCCTTTTGTTGTGAAATAAATACTGTTCTCATTTACCCACTAAGGATTCTCATTAAGATCTTTAAAATAAAATAAAGGCATGCACAGTATAAAATAGTAAAAGATTTCAGTCGAACAACTCACCGGAAAGTCTTCAGGCCGTTTTTTCTTATTCTTTATGTAAATACCTCGCACAACATTAAGTGCCTCGTCATTTCTTCCTACGGCCACTAAATATTTAGGACTTTCAGGGACAAAAAACAAAAAGACGGATGCTATCAAGAAAAACATAGCGTAAACAATAACAAGAAGACGCCAAGGACGGAAAAAATATGCTCCGAAGTCTACACTGAAGTCCAAACTTAGTATTCCCCACGCGAGAACTGAAAATAAATTACATGAAATAAATTAAAAACGGCGCTCATGTTAGCTATTAACTTCAGCGTCCTTCAAATTTGTCCTATGTTTTGAGAACTTATTAAGGGTAATTTGTCTGATTTTATAATATAATCCCAAATAATATTCAAGATTTAAGTATTAACAAATTTAAATCCGCAATAAAACGTAAATTATTTAGATTACATAGAAGATAAAAGATTTTTGTCTTCTATGTAATCCACAGGCTATTTCTTAAGTAAAAATGTGGTGTGGGCTAGTGTGTTTTTCTTTTTTTTTTACTTTTTATGTTTTACTTCATTTTCTCGTTTATTCGTTTTTTTTTACTTTATTAATCTTGTTTTCTCTTCATTATCTTTTTACCTTTTAGTCCTTAATAACGGACATACTGGTACACATCAAAACAATGTTGCTGTAAATTTAATGATACCATAGTATCTATCTGTAAATTGCAAAAGGGTGGCCATGAGTTTGTTTGCCCTTTCTTCTTATATGCTTCAACCCCTTAGAAACGTGCGGTTGTAAATCGGCACAGGCATATCATATATTTTGTAAAGGTATGTATTTTGCTTACTATTTCTGATCTATGACTTTAGTCTACATAAAAGAAGATTTCAAACAATTTTAAAAAAATTATGAAACAAAGAGAGTTTTAGTTACCTCTGAGGCAAATGTTAAGATGACATAAAACAAAAATATTTTCTTAACTTGCTTAAGTCCAATCCATGAAACAATGCATCGCAAAGTAACTGCTTATATATATTAAAGTATGATTTTTAATAGCAGTTGTAGTTGTATATTATAGGAACTTACGTGGCACAAATCCTGACCCCAATAATTGTATGGTAGTGAAAACGGTCACTGCCAGGTCTCTGTACTCCTTTGGTAGAATTTCAGCAACATATGAAATTGGCACAATTAAAGCGCAACCCATGCTGTGAAATAATGTGCGTTTTATTTATGATTAAGCATTGTAAGTTATTAACAAAACAATACACCTGTAAAACAGATGTGAATATTTATCTGAAAGGTTGGTTGTCGTTGTTATTATTTTCCACGTTAGAAATTGAAACCAAGAGGGAGCTCAATTAGAAAAACATCTATACTGTTTAATTTTAATGTATTTCTCTGATATGGTTAACTTCAACGTTTGATAAGTTGTTTGTTAATTTTATGTTTTAGAAACTTACCACAGTGCAGTCACAAATTTGCAAATCGCAAAGCTTATTAGATCCGGCATAAATGCAGACGCTGTGCTAAATATTCCAGCACCCAAACAGCTACATGTGATGACCTTCTTCCTGCCTTTAGTGTCTACCAAGTATCCCCACTGGAATAACATTAAAACAATACCTGCAAAAATACGAATTAATGTTTTTTTTGGTATAGGTGGCAAACAGATGGGTCATCTGCTGATAAAAGACTACCGCCGCCTTTGGACACCTGCAAGTCTAGAGGCTCAAAGTATGTAGCTGCTCTTCGAGTGCCTCTATCCCACAGGATCAGAATGGGTGAGGCTTAGCCAACCGGTAATCTTACTCAATCAGTTTTCTGTGACGTCGTGGCATCACTTTGATCGAGCCGGATACAGCGTAATAAGCACAGTCATTTGTTCTGTATCTGGGTTTAGTTTATCTGTAATAACTATGCATTCAGTGGTATTATAAGTATGCGAACAGAATTAGTTTGGGAATAGATAACCACATGAAAGAATAAAGGTCAAGTCATTATCATTCTTATTATTACTTTGAAATACTCACCTACAGGTGGTATAGAATAGATGAGGCCTCTCTGAGTATCTGATATATTTAAGTCGCAAACTGCAGCCGGCATCACAAACCCATATCCCGCTGATTCTAAAATTGGTGCGATCACGCACAAACCCAAGCCAAAACAATATTTTAGGTTGACCCATCCAAAACCTGTAACGAATTTGAGAAAAAAGTCAGTCAATTTTGGTTCTTTGTAAAACATCTAACTGCTGACTAGATAGTAGACTAGATAGACGTACACCACTCCTTTTTTTAAAATAGGCGTCTATTAAAAAAAAAGTAGTGGATAGATAATTTTTCGAGTTTTGAATACTATCTAGTCTTAAATGTATAACCTCCCTAAAGTTTGCAGAAAAATGCAAAAAACATTTAAAAAGAAATATGAGTTTTTATAAAACTTTCACGATGTCATTCGCAACTAAATACGCTCTTTAATTTTTCAGCAGATGGGTCACATATGGTTAAGTAACTACCCAATGATACCTGTAACTCGCGAGTCACAAGTGAGTTGCCAGGTCTTTGGTGGAATATGGAGGAGTGCGCTTTTTTATTGAAGACTTGAAAGTCGTATCGTCGTTAGTCTTTGTTTTTACGTGTGGCCTTCATTTAATCTTCACACTAACTGGAGTTAATCAGTGTGTTTTGAATTATTTCTTTGACTTTTAAGAATTATGGTGCTTATAAATTAAAAAACTTGTACCTCTTTTTTTACTTTTTTTTTATTAATTGTCAAACTTATTTTTTTTTTATTGATTTTGCCGTTAAGAAGTTTGAGATTACAAAGGTCATTGATGTAGGTGGGAATGAGCGTTGGACCAAGTACACTGCCCTGCGTCACACCGAACTCCATAGGTACGTCATCGCTAGCGACATCACTAACTCTCACCCTTTGGTATTGTCGGTAAGATAATCAGCAAACAAATTATTTTGTATGCATCGAATACCAAATTTTTCCAGCTTGTCTAATAGGACGGACTGTCAGTCAGACAGACAGACAGTCTAATGGGACAGAGATCGTGTCAAAAGCAGGAAACAATATAGTAATTACTTTTTTCTTTTATCTAATTTGTGCACAATATGGTTCATTAATTCGTGAATAGCATCATTAGTTGACGTACCCGCTCTGAAGCTAAATTGGGATGTTGATTAAACAAAATAGTCTGGAGGTAATCAGTTAAACGTTTATTTAAAAATTTCTCTACAAATTTAGAAATTGTGGGGAGAATCGAAATGGGCCTATAGTTATTGACACAGGCTCTTTCTATACTTTTGTAGATAGAGATTACTTCAGCAAGCTTAAATTCCTTGGAAAATACACCAGTACTAAACATAAGATTAATAATGTAGGTTAAGGGTGGTACTAAAATTTTGTGGTATTCGTTTTAAGAAGAATCCATAAATGTTGTCCCGTCTAGTAGTATTGACCTTCTTAGTACCCATGATGTAACTGCGAACTTTTGGTTCAGAGGTTAGCGCTACGAAATATTTCAATCTAAAGCAAAAAATCGTCTCTTGGTAGTGGAAAGTGGAAACACGCACAAAACCAGAATAAACCAGTTTACGCTATCCGCAGGTGCCACTACTACAAACGCAAAAATTTCTCCAAGCTAATTTACCTGTACTGTGTAGTATTGAGATAGATATAAGAAATATAAGCGTAACATGTAATCCTTTTAGCATATAAGTATCAATTATTTATCGCACGAGGAGCAGAATAAATTGGTATTTCATACAAAGAACATCTTCCGTACAAATAGAAGTGAAGTGAGGGTTGAGCGCGTATTGTGTAAATATACGTAGAATAACAATTATGATTATAATGGATATAAGTTACCTGGGATTAAACGCTTACTTGACTAATAATATTTAATCTCATTAGTTTCTAAGTTTCTTAGTTTAGTTTCTAAGTTTATGCAGATACTTTAGAAAAATATAATCATGATCTGTTTAAGGTGAAGTCCTATTTGTTAGGTCAAAATAGTAGAAAACAGTAGGTGGTATACAAATGTTGAACTAAATTACTAGAAGGACGTAGCAAAATTACAAATTTCAGTGCTAACGACTTAATATTAATAAATATTTATAGGGAACAATTTATGAAAATGTTCAACAAAGTAAAACCACAGACACCAAAATTATATTGGTACCAAAATCTTTTAAAGTGTTACCTTACTAAGTCACTTATTTCAGTTTAATGAAATACACTTTTATATTTTGAGTCCAGAGATATTATCTTACCTGCTTCTGTAAGCGCTTCATCGAGGCTAGCAGAGTAATTTTTTTTAACGTCGACGTCATCTTCGGCAACTTTATTTCTGTCTCCCATTTTAATAAATTTGAATCATTTATTTTTAGTTCTTAAAAAACTTTTTTAAATTAAAGATATCTAAACAACGGCGTACTACTCATGATTATGTTTTCATTTCGTTATGTCTCGCTATACTGACTCAAAAAAATTATATTAAGATAAAGTATTATTAGATAAGGCCTTTAGATAAGGTATTTAAAATAAATGATGTTGATAATGTCTAGATTTCTGTTAAAAAGTCCTGATAGTCAGATAATATACCGTTTAAAAATTTGCATACCTAAACTAGAATAAGCATTTTCAGAAGAATATTTTTTTCAATATTCATTTTATTCATCAAAATTACCTATTTATTGGCTCTGTAATACTCTGTATAACGTTCCTAAGATTTGACACCAACTTTCTATAACATTCTAAATAAAAAAGGTCTTTTAATTAAGTCACTTTTTGTTTAAGATTTTGAAAACACTAACTTTTCACAAGAAAATGTTATCATTTCTAAATATGTATACACTTTAACCAGAGTATTATGTTGACTTGATAACAATGGCATGCATAACAGGTTATATCTTGTAGATTACGATATTACTGTATATCTTTACTGTTTATTTACTTATTAAATGACATAATATAAACTAACAGCTACAACAAATTACGTCATCTATAAGCCGTAGATGGCCCGAGGTACGTCGGGGTACCAGGGCTTTCCTTTCTAGGGTATACCTGGTTTCCCGGCTACTGGTACCTGGAGACGTTGTGCAGTTTTTGGTCGGTTCGAGTCCGACATAATCACCCACCGGCGGGTCGTATCCGAGAAGAGTTTCGCACAGAAATAAAATGGTAACTTTGGACACGAAATATAAAAATCATGTACATAGTTTTATGTTTCATCTCTACTTGGCAGCGTTCTCTAACTTTGTGCTTTGTGTCTAAGAGTTATCAAATTAAATAAATATGTTTAATGTGCAAGTCACTTCTAGCCCGTAATAGTAATATGTTTACCTTCTTTAAAAAATCAGGATCATGTTTACTTAATACTCAAATCTAAACTCATTTGAGGTGTCGTTAGATTGGTCTTAATTATGAGTGACATGACATGTAAAAATTTAAAATAACCGATTTTAACTAGCCGGATTGTAATTTCAAGTATACATTTACACTCAGTCGGGCAATTGCTTTTTTTTTCAATAATCATCTTGTTAATTTTACCTATATTGTTATACAAAGGATCAATTAAGTACCTAAGTACTTTGGTGTCATACAAACTTTAGTTACTACCTTTAAGAACCTGCGTCAAACAACTAATAACACAATAATTAAAATAATTCATTATAGCATGAATTTATTTTAGGAGAGGTGCCGATTTTGAAAACCACACTTAAGTTGCACTAAAGACTGCTGGCTGCCGATTTACCTTTTCGATATTCTACAGTCCAATAATATAAACATCTGCTATATCCTGAGACGATTTGCTGTGAGACATTTTGGTTGAATTTATCAAAACTAAGGAACAAAACTCACGCGATATACTAGATAAAAACAATCTTTGAAACTGGTTGTATAATTTGAGCTCAATAGGTAATGAATTTTTTGAGTTGTTGAAACCAAATTTTGCGTGCATAATAAAATTGCGTACGCAAACCAAATTAACATTTTTATATGTTTAGATGTGGCTTGTTAATTATCAGGCAAACTTTTGTTAAACACGTTTTACACATAAAGGACGTGGTAAAAAACGTGAAGAATGCGGCATAATCCTAATTTATTGTAAGATAAAGAAATATAAACGTTGTTGGGCAAACACAACAATTCCGCATATCCTTGCCTCATAATACTTTGCTATCTCGGTATCTTCATAATAAAATAAATAAAACACAATATCTCCACATCACCTGTCTGGTTTTAAGCGGAAAACCACAAATAACCACACCTCTTTTTGTTAACAGGAGCTATGATCCCTTGCTCCGCGAAGGGCCTTATCATCTTTCTCTAATACTAACCGCTTTTGACTTGTTCCCAACGCCTCTAGTGGATGTACACACACCGCGTCCCAACTATCACAGGGCAGATTACGTTCAACTCAATTAATATTTTAACAAAATAGACTGGGATGAAGTTTTAGTAGCGGAGTCAGTCAATAATGCGGTTGATGCTTTTTATAAAAGGATACAAATTGGAGTGGAGCGTTTTATTCCACTAAAGAATAAGGCTATCAGGTAAAACTTATGCGCATCAGGTATGATAATAATCCTAAGACACACTTTCTCTTTTGACATACTCATCCACACACATCCTTCCCCATTCGATCAAAAAGATAATATATATAATAACTAATCACACACACACTCACACACAATCCACTACACATACATTGTGCTGTATGCCTTTTCTTTATCAATCATTCAATTTTTTAATTGTCTTAATTCCAAAATTCATAATAAACCACTTTTTTATTTACTAATTAAGCTAACATCGTATCTGTACTGTATAAGAATTAATACCACATCAACATTTTGTTTAATCTTATTGTATGATAGGAGACGTCGTCGATGTAATCACAGTTTTACTACCTCAGGCGTACTACTTCGTATAAATAGTTTATTTATAATAAATTACATTTGAAATACATTTATGATTAATACAATTTTTTTTTTATTAAAAAGTGTAGCCTCCAGAGACAGAAACCATCTCCTCACAATACGTGCCGTACGAGAAGAACTGCTTTCTGCATCAGGCCCTTAATCCAGATGCCTAACGCAAGCCTCTGAACACGTTGCATGACCATTTTTAAGAACAGAACAACCAGAAATTATATATCTGAGGCTTTCCCCGGGACAATGACATGCCCGACAAATGTCCATTGTGCCGTGCTTCAGCATATACCTCCAATAATTATCCATCTTAACAACTTCATCCAAAGATAAATCCTTCCATTGCCACTATATCAGGTTTATTGGCAACAATAGCCCTGTCAGTGATAATAATGATGGTTATTATTTTTATTGCAATGCTATAAGATTCTTTATTTTAGTTTCTAGTTTTATATAGCTGGGAATTTTATTTAATGTAAATTATGAATGTTAAATGTAAAAAAACTGAGCTGTTTCCTATAAGTAAATAAATAATTAAAAATCCTTTATTAAAAAAGATTGAATTGACTTCAAGTTCAGCTAACAAAGATTACTAAAATCGCGGTTCATTTGCTATCATTTTTTGACGATAAACGGTCCGTTGACTATCTCCGAAACTTATCATCGCAAATTTAAATGGGACCATTTCGGAATAAACGGTATGATAAAAATTATTACAATTTATAATGTTACTATTAAAATATATGTATATATTAGATGTACCCCACTCTACGAATACACTATGCAGTGCGAACCTATAAAAACACGGTACCCGCGTATGTTCGCTCGCTTGGTGTTTGGACAGCGCTTTGGTAAGGTCGTGTCGTGATAGGTCGTGAGTTCGTGACGCATAGGTCTGCCATATTTTGTCGATTATTTACTTGTTTAATCTATTTCGTTATTGATTTATTGTTGATCTGTTATGTGTTTAGTGAATTACCTGTAATCTTATTTCTAATTAATATACTCGGTTGATGTGATTTGTTTGTTTTTGTTTAGTTTCTTTTTTTTATTGTAATGAGATAATTAAAGGATTGAGGTTAGCCTACCTCCAATTCGTTTTTTTTATTAATCCTCACTCTTGGTTTCTAAAATATAAATATATTTTCGCTGGGGACGTTCTAGCAATGTAAATTGCGAGAGACAGGAACAGTTCGTCTCTGTGTAGTTTTATATAGTGTTAATTATTAAGTTGTAATTGTTTACAAAGTGTTGTGTTAATTGTTCACAATTATTATTTTTTATGGAAGCGAGCAGACTTTTAAGTTTATTAAAAGTTGTTTTGTAGGGTTGTTATAACGTGCTGGAATTATGCCAACCATATTTGGACTCACTGTTATGTTATACTCTTTCTTCTCTGCGAATATTTCAAGCATTCATACAAGGCCGCCGGTACGGGCACGGGTGTGCAAAAGTGTGCACCGCATACGGGTGGCATTTTTAAGAGCGCCTCCAGGGCAAAAACAGAAATTGAAACTAAAATGAAACATTTCCATAATTTGCAAGTCTAATATGTTTTTATTATGTCATTATAGTAACATCTATTGATCGGTGTACGAAAATAAATGCAAACGTTTATAAGCTTCGAATTACTATTTTAAACGTATGTATAATTTACATACATACTTATGATGATTGATGATGTATACTTTGAATCACTCAAGACGCGGGCGCGGGATTTCCAAATATTTCATACCGGCGGCAGTTTAACGTTCGGGAAATTATGAGGCGGCTCGACGTTATTCTGGCGGTAAGACCAGTTGTGAATGATAATCTCAAGAGGAAACACGGGACCCTTTGATACCGGCTGACGCAAAGGATGATTTGGAGATGACCTATGTCTGATCCGCAAAGAACCAACATCTGGGTGCCACCAGAGCGTGGACATGACACTTCAGACGCTGGCAGAAAGCCTGGTGTCGAACTCCGCTAACTACTTCTGCGAGCAAATTCTGCACGCGAAGAAGAGGGCGAAGTGGGACTAGGAGGTCTGATGCCTTCTGGCTCCCCGGTTACTACTCGAGACTGCGCAACGTGCGGTTTTAAGGCTGGCGCTGACTGACGTTGTCGCAAGGCACGGCAAGACAAGGAGTCCTTCGGCATCATAAAAGATGCTTTAGTATAAAGAAGCATGTCAAAGCAGGCATCGTCACATGCGGCTTGGTAAAGGATTTTATTTCTGATCAAGTTTTTTCTCCTTATTACAATGAGTTTAGAAATCATATTATTTCTATACAATTATACCGCACCACGTTGTAGCATGCGGTTTCATTTTACGGATTATCATGCCACCGCATCCAGAGAGCTACATAGGTGACAAGATTATGACAGCCAAACATATGAATAAAATTCATAATCTGGACAACCGGTGGGGTGACCGGTTGTCCAGGCGGCTTCATCAACATTGCACCGGGGCGCTCAAACCGCTAGCGGCAGCCCTGTATATAAGCATTGAAGTAGTGGGAAATTTTCTTCAAAATAAGAAAATTATCTATATTATAAAAAATTAATGAATTATCATAATTAGGTTTATTTGAAATCTCGTTAATGAGTTTTAAATTGCGTAACACAATATTATATTTATGTATATATTCGTTCGTTAGTTCAAATATCATATATTTTGTAAAAGATATAAATAAGCACGTGGTAAGAATCAAAATATTTTATCTTTCTCATTGATATAAATCAATGATTAGATATAGATTGCATTATGTTATGATAAAATAATTAAATATATAAGCTGAATGTAAATTACAAAACGAGTGTGCCGAGTGTTCACAAAAAATTATAGTTTTTAAAAACTAGAAAACACGCTTTCTTTTAATTATTATTCTTTTCTTTTTAATTATTTTTATTTTTTAAATTAGTGTATTGTCGTCGATTCTCGATATATCTACAAAGTTTGAACGAATTCTGACCGTTTAAAGTCAGTCTAAATCACGCCCACACGAGTCGGTTACAAACATACAAGTGAAGCTAATACAAAGCGTGTAAAAATGAAATAACAGATAACACGGTTCAATACATCGGTTAAAATTTAAAAAAAAAGTACGATAATACAGAAATGCCAATTGAGAACAAAATAAATACAATAAAATAATTGCCGAATTAGAACACCATTGTTAACATGAGTCGCTGAACTGTACCCGAAAGCGTCGCAATGTCGGCGACATCAAAGCGACGCAGGCGACTCAGGCGCCGGAGGTTGCAGAACGACCTCCGTCCTCCATAAACGCAGGCCTGGGGGTAACAGGTGAGGCCATCTGTCACCCTAGCAGAAGCAGGCCGGAGTTGCGAAGCGCGCTCACTTCCAGGGAGCAGAGGGAACATGGGGTTCACACACGGGGGGGGGGGGTCGCCTACTCGTCTGTAGATGGCCCGAGGTATGTCGGGGCACAAGGGACTTCCTTTCTAGGGTATACCTGGTTCCCCGGCTATTAGTATTGGGTCACTTTAAAAGCGTCAGACCTTTCAATGGGAACATTTTGGGCGTCCAAATAACATAAGCACAAAATATCTGATGCGCCCGAATATATATTTTTTCGATTTCTTCCCCTTTCATTTTTGACAACCTCTAGAAGCTTTTCCCACAGCTGTAAATGGATACATTATATCACTTTTATTCTTTTATTCATTCTATTACATAACCTTTAAATGTAATAGATCCCCATGACGCTCGAGTAAATCCACATTTAGCATCATGGGCTCCCCCACTATTCTCTTTGCAGTGCTCTTGTCCTGTCCTAGAAATAAAACGAGCTGTTTTGTAGTATTACTTATCTCTCCTCTGGTAGTATTATAGTAGCAATAAAACAAATTTATATTTACATTTAAGTCTTTTTATTTTGTGCAATGCTTTTTTTGTTTTTTTTTTTTAAGATAGATCAAGCTTCAAACATCAACGATGTCGACAAGACAGATCAATATTCATAATTCCATAATACAGATTATTTTTTATGGAAAAATGTAAGCGAACCACAAGCTGAAAAATAAAAAAAAAGATTATTTTGTGTGTATTTTTAATAGGAAAAAATTTCAATCGGGTGTCGGTGGCAAAACCATAAATTGTACCCCATAAACACAATTCAACAATGAGTCGATCCTTAACGTCTCCCTTGATGAGCACCAGTGGATCCAGGCAGCTCTGCCAATAAGATATGGGGGTCTCGGATTACGGCGTGTGCTGAATGTTGGCTTGCCAGCCTTCCTAGCGTCGGCGCATGGGGTTGCGGACCTTGTCGCTGTCACACTTTCTCCAAATGGTGATAGGGCGAGCATACCTTATGTGTCCGAGGCGGTATCGGCATGGTCATGGCGTCAACGCAGGTGAGCCATTTCCAGTAACCCTACACGTCCAGCGAGCATGGGTTGACATTGGAGCTAAGGGACTCCTTAAACAAATGTTGGATACCGCTAGGGGTACCGATCTGGCAAGACTGAGGGCCGTATCGCAGTCAGAGTCAGGGGCATGGTTACATGCACTCCCATCGCCTCACTTGGGTACCTTGCTGGACGGCGACTCTTTGCGTGTGGCAGTGGCTCTCCGCCTGGGCTGCAGGGTGTGCGAACCACATAGATGCACCTGCGGTGCCATGGTGGGGGCCGATGGTCTTCACGCACTGAGTTGTCGTCGCTGCGCAGGTAGATTTTCGCGACACCATGCCCTAAATGACATAGTCCGAATGGCTCTTATATCCGTCAATGTACCCTGCGTGCTGGAGCCATCGGGTCTTAGCAGATCTGACGGGAAGCGGCCGGATGGCTTGACTTTGGTGCCGTGGAAAAACGGCAAGTGCTTGGTATGGGACGCTACATGCGTTAGCACAGTCGCGGCCTCACATCTGAGTCGCACCGTCCAAGCCCCGGCGGCGGCGGCGGAGGATGCCGCTAGTAGGAAGCGATCAAAATACGCCGCAATGGAGACGCACTATTATTTTGTGCCTATTGCGGTGGAGACTTTGGGCAGTTGGGGGTCGGAAGCTAAAAAGTTAATTGCGGAGATTGGTCGCCGAGTTAGGGTTAAAAGTGGTGACTCCCGCTCCGGCTCGTTTCTGGTGCAAAGAATGTCCGTTGCAATTCAGCGAGGCAATGCTGCCAGTATCATGGGCATCTTTGCACCGGGAGCGACGCGGGGCGGGTTATATGATCTGACTTGAAATAAAAAAATAAATAATAATAATAATAATTGTAACTTAAATGTATCTATGTATTAAATTAAAGTGGTAACATATTATTATAATGAATTAGCAATTATATTTTAACATTCAACAATCATACATAAAACACTCAACTAAAAAAAATGAAAAATCAAGTAAGTGAGTTTATATAACAGTCACAGTAACATAATCAATTAAGAGAAATCGAGATAAGCTTATAAGAGTCATAATTCTTCCTTACCTATTAGTAGCAGTGAATTCCCATAAAACATGGTAGTACAGACGACGTTGATTAGGCATCCGGTTAAAGCGGAACCGCTTATAGAACCCAATCGACCGACCATCATACACACACATACTGCCATGCCTCTGAAAGTTGTTTAGTATTTAGATATCGATATAATTTGTATACATATATAATTTTATACATATTTTTATACGACTTAAACCACTACGCCATGCGTGCGATGGCGTAGATGTTTACGCGGTCAACTCGCCGCTTCCTATTGTGCTGAGTGTTGTGGGTTTGATCCGCACACTGGACAACACTTTGTGTAATCTACAAATTGTTATTCTGAGTCTGGGTGTTCTTTGTGTCCATTTCATGTGTGTTTGTGAAGTCCAGAGCCCTACAGGATATATGTATTCCTAGTGCGGGAGTTGTCTTTTAAAAGATAGAAAGAGAGAAATGTTTTATTTGACGGGCAATGTTGTTTAGAGATTACACACATTAAATTTAATAAAACAAAAACATATTTTATCATTTTAAATACAAGAGCAAAACTTGTGCTTTAATATTTTACTAGTTTCTTTTTATAAAGAAGTTCGCTTTCTCTTTGAACGCCTGACGAAAAGGAAACAATATTTTTTTTAAATAACTACACGTTTTACTGAACATTTTAAAAAGAGTGTTGTAGCCTATAATTTTACACATTTTCACTATCTTTAAAGGATCTACGATATATTAAAAATAATTAATATTCTTTTCTCTTTTTTTTTATCTCTCACATAAAGGCATAGTAGTACACGTAAGGATATTAATGGTGCTTATGCAGGACAGCAGAAGAAATAATTTCGTGAAAAATGTGTACCTTATACGCTTTTATAGTTAATAAAAATAAAGCGAAACGTGAGAAAACAATTATTATTTATTAATCTATACATCATAGATCCTTCAAAATATACACATTCAGACGTGTCGTGTGTGAATACTGGTTGAAAAATAAATATTTTATAAAACGTATAGTAACTTACAAAAAAAAAGTATTTACTTTAAGTCAGGCGCTCATGACATTTTGAAAATCTCTTAAAAGTCTCACCTTATGTGGGTTGGAAATATTTGAAGTGCATATGCATTTACAGGTCCAATGGCTAAAGCTAATAAAGGGAACAGCGATATAAGCGCAGCAGTCAACACATCGCATGTTACATGATTGAGCACTATAGAGAATGCTCCTATCAGGTAAAAACAAGTGAGCAACAGTAATTTTTTGCCTATCAAAGTGACTGCTAAACTAATTCCCAAGCCTATCACTGAGCAGAATAGTTGTGCCATCGTATTTATCTTGAACGCTGCTATGTCTATCGAGTCATCGCATAAACCTTCATCGTTGTGCTGAAATATATTATATACACTAAGTATTTTGCAATTATCTATACGTTTAATAATTAAATGCGGACTGAGATGAAGCATGCTTGTAAAATTGTTGGGGCTGCTAGTCTTATTGCAAACACATGCTAAAACCCAAATTGACAAGAAAACTACACCGTGTTTTTTGAAGAGCAGTTACAACGTAGAGGGGTATTCCGACTGACAAATATTTTCGTGTGATCTCGTGAAAACAAAAGATTTAAACTCATAAAAAAAAGAATGATATTGAAAGAAAAATAGCATGCTGTTTGTCTTCCAAATACCGTTCATCAAATAGCATTATGAAGATGATATTAATAAAAAAGAGTATTTGACAGTTCGATGGTCTCCTTTTTATTTTTCCTAGATATTATTGTTGGGTAAAGTATTTATATGTTTTGTTTTAAGATTGATAATTTCTGATGACGATGAAGACGATACGTAGGTCACTATATAAATTTCGAGACACGTAAAAAGTAAACGATACATACTTACAATTTATTTCATATTTTTTCTAAACTTCCATCCGCTAAAACCAGAATTTACAATTTGGTTGGCAACTGGCCATCAGAAAACACTCATACCGAGGAATGATTCTTGCTGCCCGGATCATATTGATATATCCATGTTTCGTCACCAGTGATGATTTCAGAAACTCGTCTTGACCTCCCATTTTTACAACGTAGACGCATCTCACGGCACCATTCCAGGCGGATGACTTCTGTCATCATCTTCAAAGCTAGTTCCCTCTTTTAATTTCAAAAACCATCTAAAACTGGTTGACCGAAAAGGAGCAAACTCACCTAAAGCTGATTTTAAGCGTTCTAAGTTTAATCCTTCAGATAAACTACAATTAAAGTCGTAATATATCGTAGCTCGTATATATTCTCCATTGTAGCAGACGAAAAAGCAGAAAACTATAATATTTCTATTTTTTTATTGCTTTGAATGTAGTTTTTTTAATTTTTATAGGCTTACTATCAAGAAATTACTAGTCTTCCCGTTAACCCATCCAGCTAAGCTAAATTGCTTGTATTAGGAGTGGGTGTTTTTTTTTTTGTTATTTTATTTTTTATATATTTTTTCTTTTATGTTCGATTTTCAAATAAATTTGCATATTAATTATAAATGACAGATGCGTTCCATTTTCGAACATCTCAAAACTTATATTATAGTGACCTACGTAAAACACAAGAAGAATTAGAAAGTGATATAAAAATACTGAAATCAAAGCCTAGCTTTTAACTAACTCGGTTTTTTTAATGGTCTTAACTTTAGGAGTATACTTTAAAATATTTATTTATTTATACTCTTCAATTCTGCTTTGGTCTTTGGACTGAATGAAAGTGTTGCGCCCCATTCCTAAAGACGGTGGCGGATGAACACCTAATTCTAAGGATAATAAGTACTAACCAAAAAATAAGAGTAAAACGAAGTCTATAAATATTATTATTTATAAAGTACCTGTGGATGGGCCATTATCACTTCACAGACAATTTTATCGTTACTATCGTTAGATAAAATTCTATTTAGAACTTCAAAAACCCACATATTAATACCATTTAATCTGAAATTTAAAAATAAAATATTCAACCGCTTTGCATAGCGACTTCGCATGCGTAAGAACAATTTTCTATCCTCTGGAATATACCTCGGCAACCGATAGATAAATGAACGAATCTATGAACTAATGAAAATACAGTAAACATACTTTTATTTCTATATATTAAAGGAAGATACATCAGTAAAAATTAAGGTACACTGAATAACTCTAAGATAGATTCAATATGTCAGCTTACACGAAAAAAATACCGAATAATAATGATCCATTAAGTAGCAAATATTTGAAATATTGCCATTTCATCAAAGTCATGGTGTGTCCCTTCATTGATGCAAATACACTTTTATATTTAAGTGTTGGGGGAGTAGGAAGACTTTTCATCTGCAATAAATGTAGTTTTAAATATAATAAATATCACGTTAGCATATAAGCAGTTCCTCAAAGAGTTAGTCGGAGGTTTTTGTACTCCTACCGCATATTTGACACGTAACTATCGTTATAATTAGAAAGCTTAAGCTATTGTGAAAGGTGAAGGCTTCTAGTGGTGATTCAGCTTTCAGAAATATAATGCAATTGTTACTCTAAAATCTTATTCGTTCATTTACTTTAATTGTTAAGAAATAAGAAAATACACTGACTACCAGGCACATAGCTCACCATATCTCTATCCTCTAAGAGTATACTATTGAGGTCTACAATAAAAATAAAAATGGTGTACGAAATCTATTTGACTTTGAAGCACTACCCGTAATTTGTTGAAGTCAACTTAAAAATTTAAAAAAATTATGACCATACTATTACGGTGCCTAACATTTTGTGTAACAGATGCTATCAACTAAATGGCTATGCAACAGTTAATTTAAACTGTTTCCAAATTGCGTGCGCTTGGCGGGATAACCGTGAAATTAATTAATTAAAATCAAACTTGTACTTACAGGAAAATCTTCAGGCTGTTTACGTTTATTGGCAGCATACATTATCTGCAACACTTTAAGAGCAGCCTCTGGTTTTCCTTGTGAGAGTAAAAATTTCGGGCTTTCTGGTCCAAATATTAATAAACAGGAGGTCAATATAAAGAAGCTGGAATAAATCACAGCCAGTAATCGCCATGGCCGAAACGTGTATATACCAACGTCTATCCGAAAGTCCAAAGGTATTATGGCCCATGCTATTACTGAAATTAATTATAGTAACACATTAATAACTAAAAAAAAATACACTGTGAGCTAAGCGACGTTTTCTGTGCTACAGGTCAACATATTCTTTCTTTTTCTCTTAAAAAGACAATTCCCGCCCTGGGAATATATCCTGACTTCACAAACATTCATGAAACAGACACAAAGAACACGCAGACTAAGAACAACAATTTCAGGATCACACAAAGTATTGTCCCACAACACTCGGTGCAGCAGGGAGCGTCGAGGTGGCCACGTATACCACTATGCCATCTGTGCAGTCTATATATTATTTGCATATTATATCTTAACTATAACAATAACATCCTTTTACTTCACGCAGCACGTCATGGGTAAGATATAAGCTCGTGATATCTCGCAATCCAACCGAACCCACACGGTGTTCAAACGGAAACGCGTCTAATGCAAGAGACCCTGGCAGGTGCTTCCAGGTCAGCGCTATTAGGCAGCGCAAATGTCTTATAAATCAAATTCAATTACTGTTTGTATTTTATATCATTATGAAATATATATTCAGATTATCAGAGTACAGAAAAGGGCATACCATTCACACTGCTTAAAAGAGGTACAGGATAGACAAATAATTAACTGTAAAGTGATTTGTGTACTTTATGTATTCTTATATATCTGATACTGACTGGACTTCTAGGATTGGATTTTCCGCTAAAATTAATTTAATATCCTATAAAGCTATATATGCTTACAGGAAGCTAATATTGCTCCTGCTGTCTGCAACGCGTTAACAAGGGACAATAACATATCTCTGTATCGGGCCGGAACAATCTCTCCGATGAATGTGAAAGGTATTGCAAATGGTACTGATATACTGTGGATAATAACATTTTTATTAATAGATAATAATAATATTAAAAGCAGCCGAGTATTTGCCTATTTTACTTTTCGTCTCACACTTTGTTAAAGAGGGAAGTGGATTTATTATATTTCAAACTCCTCCAAATTTTGTCTGATCAATTAGTTGCGGCTTCCAAGCCAGTTTAATTCTTCCTGAGTCTTCCCGAGTGTCATAATTTGGTGTGTTCGTGGGTCACTGCTGATGATCCTGGTGCGCAGGAGTTACAGTGGTAGGTGTGTGGGAAAGATTAGTCCCATAAAAAAGATGCAGGACGAAATGGTTCACACCTCGAAAAGGAAAATGTCGCGAGCGCAAGTCTGCTATATCCAGAATGTGTTTGAATTTGTTTTACTAATTTTCCTAAATTTTTTTAGAGAAATACAAAATTTTGTATGTTTATGTTTTATATTTTTGTATTTTAGTAAAAACTAAAATAACTCTCAAATAACTAAGCTATTGGAGCTCTCAAATAATTGGGATCCAATTTTACTCCAATAAAGTACTTTTTGCAAAGAGTAGAAAAACTTGACACAAACTCTATACCAACCCGTCTGGCCAGCGTGGTATAGTAGGCCAAAACCGTAGTACGATTTCCAAGAAAGTACTTTTAAAATAAAAACGAAGGAAATTGTACTTAGCCTGATTATTACGAAATGTTTAAACTGAAAGTGACATTCTAAATGCAAAAATGAACATGTTTAGCATTTCGTAAAGTTAACCCAAGAAATGGACATTTATGATTTATCCATGCTAATCTGTCTGTCGGTCTATAACCTCTTCACACTAAAATCGCTAAACCGATTTAGATGAAATTTGGTATAGAGATAGATTGGGTCCCTACTCGAAATCATCATTTAAGGGGGTGAAAATGGGGGTAGAAGTTTGTAGGGAATCAATAACCGCTGAACCGATTCAGATGAAATTTGGTATTGAGGTAGTTTGATTCTTGATAAAAGTAAGTCCTGGTGACTTTTTACCGCCATAACCGACATGATGTACGTCGGTTATCGCGGTAAAAAGTCGCCAGGACATACCATAAATAAAGTCTCATAAAATAAAGTCTCCTGGAAAATAAATACTCTTTGTACCATATCCAAAGTAGTTTTCTACCGTAACACATCAAGTTTTATTTTATTTTATTGAAAGATCTACTAGCAACCGAAATAACTAGCATTCCCGTTAACCCCTCCCGCTAAGCTAAATTGCTTGTGTTAGGAGTGGTTCACGTCGGTAGCGTACTGGTCAGGATTTGAACACGCGACCTCTTGATCGGAAGTCCCACGCCTTAACCACTAGGCTACCGCCGCTTTGTTGTTATGGTAAAAGTTATAGCTTAGTTATTTGAGTTATTTTAAGCTTTAATTAAAAAAAACAAATATTGTCTTTTCTCAGATTGGCATTCAAAAGTGCATTCGGATGCCTAAATTGAAATAAAATATTTAATGTTAATTTTATTTGATTTGTAAATATAATTACATTCATAATAATCACAGGCCAACAAAATTTGACAAAGTTTCTTTTCCAGGAACCAGAGTACCTATAACCCGAAGGATTTTGGTGCGCTGAATCCAAATTCGGCCGCAGAATTGCTCTATCACGTCAGGGTTTTGAAATATTCTAACCTAAAAGTACAATAACGTTAGATTTGAATTCAGAGCATCTAAATCGTACTTATCGTACGTTATAGATAGCCCTTGTAGCGTTGACATGTACGAGTACAAATGTACATCCAAAAAGCTAAGTTTAAAAATTTAAACTTAGCTTTTTGGATGAAAACAAACTATCTCTTGATCACTTTTTCTGATGATGATGAAACTTGTTTTTGGGTAAGCACCTAGATAACAAAGACAATGACAAAAAAAATTACCTCTATATATAAAATCCTTACCAAAGTGATGTCAAGAATTTACAGATGGAAAATGTTAATAAATTTGGCATAAATGCCGCTAGAATATTGGTGCATCCCGTTAGCAATGAAGTATAAATAAGCATCTTTCTACGTCCTTGGGTGTCTACCAGGTAGCCATAGAAGTAAGACGTCAAAAAGATACCTAGAAATAAGCGCCATTCTTACAAAAAGTACATGTTACATAGCTAATGGAAATCGTCCTGTTCTGCTGGTCATTTTCTGATGTTTGCTTCCACTAAGCTCCTAAGAAAACCATCTTAGTGAGCAGGCTCTTATATAAAATTATAAAGTGAATGGCTGATTTGCTGACTGATCGATCAACGCACAGCTAACACTACTTAGAAACATAAAATTTCGCGTAAATGTTCCTTAATGTAGTGTGTTCTAAGAAGGGATTTTTGAAAACTCATCCTCTAAGGAGTTAAAGTGACAGTTAAAAGTATGTGTGAAACTTGATCAAAGAAGTTAGAAATGTAAATAATAATAATCATCAAAAAAATCCTTCCTTCTTAATTTTTAACTAAAATTCGGCTATTATTTTTTACTGTAAACTGCTGTTGTTGCATAACTTAGTAGCTTAAGCAGTCAAATTACACACTTGGCATATTATTTAGCTTTTTATGTACTATTTGAACATTTTGGCATTCTATACTTCTATTTCTTAAAAACCTTACCATTCTAAATGTTACATACATTACATCAAAGGAACAATACATTTTGTTTAAGTATTAAAATATAGATGAAATATACTATTTATAGTACCTATATATGGAATGGAGAAAACAAGCCCTCGTTGTTTGTCAGATATATTTAAATCGCATTTGGCAGCTGGCAATAAAATCGTTGTCCCAACTGTTTCCATGACAGATGACAAGAGAACCAGCAACAATGTCATGCAATACCTCAAGTTATACCATCCAAGACCTGAAATGTAAAACTCGTTGCATTAATAGTTACGGAAGAGGCGGGGACATAATAATCGTGAGAACCAGTGGCGAATTAACCCTAAATTTTCACTACTTTATAGTATTTTATTCAATCCAATAACCCCTCCTTACTTAAAGGAACATTTTGTCTTCCTCAGTGACACACATCTTAGATCCTTAAGGTCGTCGGAATCTTTGGAGCTAATGGTACCTAGCCACACTACCATATTCTATGACAAATCTTTCACGGTGCAGGCTGTCAGAATATGAAACGCCTTGCCGATATCTATAAGAAGTGCCCGAACTCTGACGGCATTTAAAAATATGGTCAAAGTTCACTACTTGAGTTCATAGTTCATAGTACCCTTTGCTTAAAATAACTGTACACGACTAATATTTTCATGGTTATCATAAATATATAAATTGTTTATACTTATATTGTATACATATAATATATTTATTTATTTGAATGTATGTATAATTATTTAATGGATATTTATTTATTTTTACACTACGTTAGCTTCAATACACCTAGACTACCCACTGTTTTTTATCTACTTCGTCCGATTCGTCCGTCGTCGATTTGTCCATCCAAAGCTTGCCTGTAAGAGATTGCTATTAGCAATAAGGCCGCCCATTGTACATATCCATCTCTAATATTTAACCAACTTACTGTAATTGGTGTATAATAAAGCATATTCTATTCTATATTACGTAATTGCTACTACTTCTTTGCTTTCGTTTTATGATACCTACGAAGATCAATTCTAGTTCGTGTATGCAAAACTACAGTTGCTACAACTGCAGCTGTTGTGGATATTACTCTAAAAGTTATAGTAATAGACCAGGGTCATCCAGTCAACGGTGTAGGCGGTAACTTTAATCGCACAGAATAAGGCGCAGTTGGAGGGTGCTAACTCTCAGAGGGTGCTGGCGGATCTCTGTCATGGGATTTAGAGGTGGAAAGTACTGGCTAAAGGCCGCTTGCCGAGACACGATGACTCGTTGGTCGTCCCGGCTTAGGCGCCGTGGAGGCGGTCCAGGCGGGCAGGGTGGTAGCACGGGACCCTCTCCGTCCGACTGGCGCAGATCTTTTCTGCACACGTCTGCTTGGAAAGGTACCAGCAGTCGATCGCTAGGAGTGAATTGAGTTGCGCGTGTCACGCTGCGTCTGCATGCACTAACATATCTTTTCTTATTTCCCCATCGTAACCTGATTACCTGGTTCCCCATCTCCGCTTGCTTTGCTCCAATCGCGACTGAAATCTTCGGTCAACAAATAATATGCTTCTTCTTTGCCCCATCACACTTCAAACTTCATAAATTCTTCCTCCTTTGTACAGTCAATTCTTCTCTGGAATGCGCTCCCAGTTGAAATCAAGATGGCCACTAACCGTGTTACGTTCAAGAAGAAAGTACAAGATCTTTATCAAAAAAGGAAAGGAAAGGAAAGGTTGAGTTGGCAAAAAAGGTAAGTTGAAAGTAAGAAACGCTAGTACCCGACTGTGTATTTTGAAATTTATGTATTTATATATGTGTATGTTTCTGTATTGTATGAGTATAGTTGTGACCTCTATGTATATATGTCGTAATGAACATAGTATTTTATTTATAGTATATAGTGTATATATGTAAGTTACATTAATAAATTTAACATTAATGAAGTCAAATTCTCTGTTTTCTCTTGCACATACCGAATCATTTTTTTACATCACCCGAAGGTCGACTGGCAGAGAATGCCCTGGGCATTAAGTCCGCCTGTGTACAACTTGTGCATTAAGTTATATAAATAAAATATCTTCGGTTAAAGATACTGGTCTTAAAACTTAAAAAGATTCATTTGAATCTCAAAACTCGTCAAACAGAAGGTCCGCTTGCTCTGTGGAGCAATAAGTCAAAGGTGCTATGAACTAATGAAAACATCCACAGTTTCTACTTCTATTGAAAACATTGTTGCTAATTTATAATGAAATGATTCTTTGTACCTACTAAGTCTAGACCTCGCTCGAGTTCGGCCGATGCAGGGTATACGGGTCGCTCAGCCGTTGGCGCTGTTTCCGGTAATTTAGACATTTTGAAGAAACTAAGATATTTAAATAACTTTAAAATGTTTCTGCAAAAGAAAGAAAATATGGGCTTGGGTCTGTAAGACAGGTGGAGAAAAATTTAGATGAGTGCTAAAAAAATTAATGTACTATATCTGACTTATGATAGACGTACAGAATCATAAACAGCTTCAAGTAAATAACTACCAAATTTATATTTTAATCTGTGATTCCTGAAAAACTAAACAAAAAGTTATCTAAAAAAGGTTCTGGCTATGACAATACTTGCATTTCAATGTGCAGTGCTACTGATACCTATTAATCCCATTTAGCAGCACACTATTGACTTTTGCCTTTCTGTCAGCAAACAAACAGCAACAAAACATGACATTTTCACATGTGACAGTGTAAACATTCACTAACAATTTAACTAACACCTAAAAGATATTGATATTTTAGAAAGATAATACTAATATCTATGGTATCTAAGTAAAGAAGTATAATATCAAATCAAAAACATAAAACTGAATGTATGAGTTCCTCATCGTTAAAAAAGAAACAAATTTCAATTAGGCGTCAAGTTCAACCAAGTTATAAATCTTATTAATGGTATAAATATGAACCTGCATTTTTTTTGCAAAACTAAAGGATGATAATGATAAAAGTTAACCTCATCATCATCAGCCTTTAATAGTCAACTAAAGTTAAATTAAAAAATAGTCAAATCATCTCCTTAGAAAGGAAGTTTTGGACTACTATACCACGCTGGCCAGACGGGTTGGTAAAGGGTTTATTTTAAGTTTGCATTCTCTTTGCAGTGTAGTTGTCCTAGTTTGCTCCCTCAGTCAGCTCTTACGACGCCCACGGGATGAATATCTGGATGGTGGCACTCTTTATTCTTAATCCGTCACCAAACCTGAACCTACTTATTCAATGGTTTCTTTAATCGGCCGTGGATTCTAGAAATCACAAACCCTTACTACTATTATATATTATCTTATATCCTTTACCAATTGTTCATAAGCTTCTAACTTCTATTGTCAGAGTAAAAAATAAAAGTTTTTAAAAAGCATCACCATCTTCAACATGTCTACATCATGATTGATTATAATTAGCTGTATTCTTTATTCCTTAATAGTACACGCTTAGAGGTGCGCCAATTCCTACTGCGCTCAGTGTCATGGGTTCGATGCGCACATGGGACAAAACTTTATGTCATCCACAAATTGTTGTTCGAAGTCTGGATGTTCGTTGTGTCCGTTTCATGAGTGTTCCTAAAATCCCCGTGACACAGGAAATTTTTCTAGTGCAGGAGTTGTAGAAAAGATTTTTTAAGCTCGTCAATTTTAAACTTAACGGTTGACCAGTGGATACAGTGTTGATCTTATCTTAACAAAATCCAGTTAGAATGCAATGTTATTTAAAGCCGCCTAAAATACAGCATTTACTCATCAATCACTTGTAGTTAAAAAAATATTCCAGTATAATAATGCAGATTATTTATGCAATGACGTGATAGATACGAAAGCAGTAATGAAAGATTTGATAACAAACTCAATGAGTGATAGTGGTTGTAGGAATTGGAGATATACTCATGTTACCCTTTAATAACCTTAGTTATTGCTTTATTGATCTCATCAATCTTGTATGAAAATACATCCGGTACATACCGAGTAAGTTAGGTTATAACTAATTTTTTTGCTTAAGTAAAAAAGTAAAATTCTTTCGAAGAAAAGTCCGATTTGAGTTAACCTCGTCCTTTCTCGTTGCCCTCACTCAAATTCTTCGCAAGCAGTACCTTGAGTATGCTGGTTATAAATCCAGTCAGTATTTTATTCTTTCGGGGTTAAGTCAGGGGTCAAATCTGGGTCCTCGTATTTTTTCTTAGAATTCATACTAATAATGAACGATCTCCCAGGGGTCTTACGGCATGTTGAGTACCTGCCTTTTGCAGATGACCTGAAGGTGTATCTGTCGATAACAGACGCATCGAACGCTGGGCGACTGCAGGAAGACATAGACCGGTTAGTACAGTGGAGCAATACCAAGCTGTACTTTAACATAGCTAAATGCGGAGTTATGACTTACAAATGAAATGAATGGTGCGTTGATCCGTACTTTAAGAGCATCCGAGATTTAGGAGTCGAGATGGTGGCCGAGTTGACGTTTCGTAATCAAATCGTTACTATAATGCAGTAAATCATTTAGAAATTTAAGATTCATTTTGAGAAACTATAAAGATTTGACTAACACGTCAGTGGTGAAAATCTTGTACAATTTTCTCGTTAGTAGTCATCTAGAAGCGACAGCTATAATTTGGAATCCTCTCGAGGCTAAATATAGCTTTATGGTAGAAAAAAACCAAATTAAATTCACTCGATATCATGCACCCCAGCTTATTCGTCCTCGGCATGGTCGGGTACGTGCGCTTGAGCTTGCGCCCCGACGTGTTAGCGAGTTGTGCGCCCCTTTTTTTTTTTTTTTTTTTTTTTTTTCCGTGCGGAAATCCCCTCGGATACCACCTGTCGGTGGCATGTCGGACTCGAACCGACTAAAACCGCACGCCTTCGCCGGGTACTAATAGCCGGGGAACCAGGTATACCCTAGAAAGGAAGGCCCTGGTGCCCCGACATACCTCGGGTCATCTACAGACGAGTAGACGACCCCCGCCCCGTGTGGGAACCCCCATGTTCCCTGTGCTCCCTGAAAGCGAGCGCGCTTCGCAACGCGCTCGCCGCCACCCCGGCCTGCTTCTGCTAGGGTGACAGATGGCCTCACCTGTCACCCCCAGGCCTGCGCTTATGGAGGACGGAGGTCGTTCTGCGACCTCCGGCGCCTGAGTGACCTGCGCTGCCTGGCCCGTGCCCGGGCCTGGCGGGCCGGGAGAGTTCTAAACCTCTCCCGGTCCCGCTCCGCCGTCTCCTTCGCGAGCATAACTTGCTCGCAGAAGGAGACGGCAGAGTTCCACGCACTCTCGCTCCGCACGATAGCCGCAATCAGGCTATCGAGCGAGAGAACTCCCACTCCGATGGCCGCCACGAGGTCTCGCCTCTGCTCAACCCACGCCGGGCACTCTGCCAGCGTGTGGAGAGCCGTGTCCACGGTCTGGCCATCGCAGTGGTGGCACTCAGGCGTTGGCTCCTTGCGGATCAGACACAGGTGATCTCCGAAACATCCCTTCCCAGTGATCACCTGCGTCAATCGGTATGAGAGGGTCCCGTGACGCCTCTCGAGCCAATCCTCCATAACGGGTCTTACCGCCGCAATGACGGCGTGCCCGGCGCTCGGTTGCCCGAGTCGTTCCCTCCACTCCCCTATGATGACCTGGCGGAGTTGGGATTTCCGGTCCTCGATTTCTCGAGTCTCGGGGCATCGACCCAACTCCTGCGCCTCCTTGCGCCACTGATACAGTGCCGCAAGGGCTCTCGCCTCCAGGTCCCACGGTGGAAGTTCCGGCCAGGAGACTCGCTGCCTCAAAGGAGATCGTGCGGTACCCCCTTATGATCCTGATGGCCAGCATTCGCTGCGGTCGTCGCAGTATCGCGACGTTGCTGGCCTTCAGGGCCCCCGCCCATACCGGGCACCCGTAAAGGGCCATGGACCGCACAACCCACGAGTAGAGTCTCCTGCAGGAGTCATCGGGTCCCTTCATGTTGGGCAGCAGCCGCGCCAACGCACGCGCTGCCCCAACCAACTTAGGGACCAGACCTCGGAAATGATATCCGAAGTCCCATCGGCCATCGAGTACGAGCCCCAGATACCTGATCGAGGGCTCGATGCCGATGCGAGTGCCTCCTACCGTGAGGCTAGATCCCTCAGGCGGCTTCCTCCGAAGCCCGTGGAAGAACAGGGCCTCGGACTTGTGCAGAGCCACCTCGAGACCCAGCCGCCGGATACGCTCAACGACTTGGGCAACCCCGGCCGTGGCCCTCAGGGTTGCCTCGTGGTGCGTCTTGCCGCGCGCCGTCACGAGTGTGTCGTCCGCGTAGCACACGACGGCGACACCATCCAAGAAGGCACCACGAAGCACCCAGTCGTAGCCGATGTTCCACAAGAGTGGCCCTAACACCGACCCCTGCGGAACACCGCACGACATTTCACGCCTACCGAGACCGGTCCTACTGGGGTAGACGACGGCTCTCTCCGACAAATATGCCCCGACTATGCGGCGGAGGTAGAGAGGCACTTCGTGATACACGAGCGCCTCCCTGATGCAGCTCCAGGGCATAGTGTTGAACGCGTTGGCGATGTCCAAGGACACCGCCAACACCACTTCGCCCCGAGAGACTGCTTCCTCCGCCAGAGCCTTCACGCGCATGATCGCATCCACGGTGGAGCGCCCCTGACGGAAACCGTACTGGTTGTCCGCCAGATCCGGCCCAACCATCACGAGATGCTTGACGAGGCGCCTTGCAATCACTCTTTCAAAGAGCTTGCACACCTCGTCAAGCAACACTATGGGCCGGTAGGCGGACGGTGAGTCCGCCGGGCGCCCCTCCTTTCGGATGAGGACCAGTTTCCCCGTCCTCCACAATTTCGGAAACTGGCCCCGCTCGAGGCATGCGCTGAAGAACCCTCGCAGTCGGGGCTCGAGAGCCTCGTCGACTAAGGCCCAGGACCCACGCTCGGCCAGGAATGCCATCGGGTCCCGGGGCGGTGTTTTTGGCTTTAAGCCGTAACACCGCCACCCTTAGTTCCACCCCAGTGACCTCAGGCACGTCGTCGTCATCCACGTTAGGCGCCTCAAGCGCCGGAGGCGGAGCCATCTGTGGCGGAGTATAGTTGTGCGCCCCTGGCTGGTGCTGGGTGTGCGCCGCCAGCCCCCTTCGCTCACCGTTCCCGTAGCGCGAACAAATCTGCTTCGATATGCCCCTATATCACGTGCCATAAGGCTTATTAATATTGTTTCAATACATGTAGATATCTACAACTGTAGCCTGTCGAACTTCAAAGAAGTTACCCAAAAGTGTATTACAGCACAACAGATTTTCGTTATAAAATAATTGTTACTTACAATTTTTACTTACAGTTTCGTTTTCAGATAAAGAATAATAAGGAACCTGAAAAGACACTAAATGTTTTAAAAAAAGCTTTTTACTTAATATTTCCTTTTTGATATGTACTTAATTATCGTTTATACTTACATCTTAATTACTGTCTAATAAAGAATAAATTAAATAAAAATACTTTTTTACAAATAAAAGTAATATTTTAGAACAAATCTGGATATATTATAAGTTAATCTGGTTCTGTTTTTTTTTGGATAATATCTGAAAATATTATCAGTAGTCACACCAATTATTCTACATTATCTAACCAATATGTCAGTGCTTTCATAATATATACGCTCATTAGTGAGTCGAAGCGTATCAGTATAAATAAACATGCCGAAATGAAACCACCATTATGAGTGCTACAGAGTTGTTTACAAATCTGTGATACCAGTAAGCCTTTTTATGACAAGTTTTCTTAAGAAATATAAAAACCTGATTCGAAGTTTCCGTAATGACAGACAGCATTAATATTGCCGTTAATGACGTTGAGGTACAAAAAAAATACTCTGCTAGCCTGGATGAAGCACTGACAGTAGCAGGTAAGAATAAACTCGAAAGACTCGTAATATAAAGAGACTAGAGATCCGCCCCGGCTTCGCACGGGTACAATGTAGATACTACCATTACTACCAATGTGGTGTCAGTGTGGAGTAATTAATTTTACTATTATTGTGGTAGAACTACTACAGGATATCGTTATATGCAATATTTATAGGCCCTCTCCGATCTTGCAGACCGATGACACCGGCGACGGACGTACGGCCCGAAGCGACGACCGCTGCCTTGCCCCGTATTTTTGAACCTCTAAAATTTTCTAAAATATTCATTTTAATGATATGCTGAAAAGAACAATTTTCTATTGCAAATACTATTGTTGTATTTTTGTAGATCTTTTTAAGATATACAATTCCCTAATATATTATTTTAATTAGATTAGCCAGGGTTTGCAATGTAAGCGCGCAAAATCATGTTTTTTAAGACAAATTGACGAATTTTCTCTGCTTTAATATGCACGTTTCACTCTCTGTATTAGTGAAAACCGCATTAAAATCCGTTGCTCAGTTTAAAAGATCTAAACGTAAAACAAAAAAAAAGCGACTTTATTTTATACAAGAGTTTAAAGAAGAGTTCTGCTTGCTGCTGAGCTATGAGTTAACATTAAGTAATACTGAATAATCCAATATCTTAAAATCTTTGTAACATTAATGTAATAGTGATGTCCAATAAAATAAAACTTCTGAATTCAATGTATGTGAAAAGATTGAGTTGTGTCTACTGTCTTAAATTCGCAAATTAAGAACTCTATGTCAGGAAATAAATTTTTTATCTATCTATCCATTCAAAAAGCATTAAAAAATAATGCTTTCAAAAACCATTGAAACAATAGTTGTTGTCTAATTTTATACTCTTAATCGTTTTAGGTGTTGGATGGTACAACTTAAAGTATTGTCTAGTCTTGTCGCTGTTTCTCATCGCACCCATTTTAGAAGCATCAGGATATGGTTTTGTTTTGCCAGCTGCAATTTGCGACTTAAATATATCAGACGGTCAGAGAGGCTTTATCTATTCTATACCTTATATAGGTGAGTATATTAAAATATATTGAAAAAGGGAATTTAAAAAACATGTTCTCAGTACTTAAGTAAGAGTACGAAGGTGTATGGCTATTTTCCTAAATTATAATGTATACAACAACAACACATATTAAAAACATTGGATTTCTTTGTTTCTAATATTGAATAACCGAAATAAAATTTTGCAATGAACTTAGCCACAAAACCTCAGAAGTTAAAAAAGTAAAACCTATTACAGAATAATACTGTAATCAAACTGCAACCAACAATTCGTGTCTTTGTAATGCTAAGGTCCATAAAAATTTCGACGCAATATTCATCGTTGGATCGATTTTATACAGTACCATAAATATGTTTTTTAATATGAGCTACGATAAACAAGTTAGCAAAAAAAACATTGGCTTTCACGAAGGGCGCGACCAAAAGCATTATTCTGTTATCCTACACGTAGAAGTCTCTAATAGGCCGAGAGATGATTGCAACAAAATTATCAAATGAAATAAAATATAACCCGTTCATCTCTAATTATTATTTTATATTGCAATATGTTATTCAATTAATTCACGTATTCGTAGGTATTGTTTTAATGTCATTCCAGTGGGGATACTTGGTAGATACCAAAGGCAGGAAAAAGGTTCTAATATATAGTTCTTTGGGTGCCGGAGTATTTGGCTCAGCATCTGGGTTTATGCCGGACGTAATAAGCTTTGTTATTTGCAAACTTTTAACAGCATTATGGTAAGTTTTATTTATTTTGTTACCGTTATATGCACATTATGATATGATGGATGACGTAGTGGTTTAAGCGGTCACCACCGTTTCCTACTGTGCTGAATGTCGTGGGTGAGATTCCTAAGTGGAACAACACTTTGTGTGATCCACAAATGATTGTTCTGAGTCTAGGATTATTTGTGCCCGTTTCGTGTATGTTTGTAAAGTCTCGCGCGAAACAGGAAATATCTCTGGTGATGAAGTTACCTCCTTTCTCAGGAGAGGCTTATGTCCAGCAGTGGACTATTAAAGGCGGTTGATGATGATGATGATGATGATGAAGTTAAAAAAAATATTTTTATGTTATTTAGTAGTTCCTGCTGGTCCTACTGCTAACAACCAAGACAGTTGTTTTAACTTATCTCGTAGGATGAAGAAATTTGAAGGTCAAATAACATTTTAATACAGAATGTTAGGTACATTCATCATTACAGGTATTATAGGCAGGAGCAAAACAAGGAGCTGTTTTGCGTTCCATCACCATAACGTATTTGTGTCAGGACGAATTGCAATTTCCATTTTCTTTGTAGAAATTATTAGGAAAGAAAAATCGAAAGACAGCAAATATATCAGTTGTAAACATTATATAAGAAATAACTATCATCAGCTATACCAAGAACTTCACTAAAAATTTTGTAAAACATTGACCTTGTTACCGAGCATTTAATATTGGTAATTTGATTAAAGTTTAATTTATACAATGTAATGGAATTAACATATTTTTTTTAACCAGTCTGGCACTAAAGGACCCAGAACAATGCTCTGTTTAAGATAGGCATATGATCAGGAACAATAAAAAAAATTTTTTAATTTACCAAATACGTGTATGAGAAAAGTCAAACTTACCACTACCAACCACATTTTAATTAAAATACATGGACAAAATGTTTTAAGAATTCAGACTGAGGTGGTATTTAAATGTGAAAAAATAACTTCACTTTTAGAAAAAACGTTCTAATTTATTTTACAAGTGTATAAAGTGCCTTTGTGTGTTATCTTCAGTTATATCGTCATATACACTAACGATAACTGCAGTAATGTTTAATCTTGGACAAAAAATAATACATACATTATTTCGACAGTATAGGGTGCCCTTTTGTTGTGCCATATTCATACATCGCCGAAATTCTACCAAAGAAGTACAGAGACCTGGCACTAGCGGTTGTCACTACAATACAAATATTGGGATCAGTACTTGTGCCGCGTAAGTCCCTATATCATACTACGACCACGAAATATCCTTATTCTATTCACAATAATTACAATGACATCATTTACATGCGGCGAATATACCCCAGCATCATAAACTATATAGGTATATATTATACAGGTACAATTTTCTGGCTTTGCCAGCCGCGGTAGCAGTGCGTGACCACTTAGCTCGGTTCGAAGATTTTCAGAAAAAGTTACATTCTTCAGACGTATCCCGTCAACGTCCGACTCTTTTTTCTGATTAAGGAAAGTACACTCCCTTTCTTCAGGATATTTTTCAAGTAACTTGTTTCTTATTATATTTATTTTAAGTTCTACTTTTAATGAACTTGATGTGTATTTTACCATTTGCCTCAGAGGTAATAAATTCACTAAACTAAAAACCATCTAACTAGATAAAAAGTACGCTCCAGTTTACTACATATATAACATATTTTTTTAATAGCGTAATATATCTTTTTTTCAGTACTCGCGTGGGGAATACTAAGTTTAGACTTCATTGTAGACTTTGGAGCATATTTATTCCGTCCTTGGCGTCTGCTTGTCATCGTTTATGCTATGCTATTCCTAATAGCATCTGGTTTACTAGCTTTTGGTCCCGAAAGTCCTAGATATTTAGTAGCCGTAGGAAAAAATGATGAGGCACTCAAAGCTGTACTAGCTATTTTTTCAGGAAATACAAAAAAACTGCCTGAAGACTATCCTGTAAGTTGTTTTTTACTACTATCCTTTTCCCCCCTTTTACCCTTCCTCTCCTCTCCCCTAATTTTGGAGAAAACACAGACAACCAGAGCCTAAACCGCCCTCTCCCCCCTCCCCCCCTCTGACTCTGGGAGAAGAAACTCAAAGGGCGTGGCTCTCGAGTTGATGATTGAGTGAGACTCATATGTTCGTTGGCCCCCCTTATTCATTAATGAGTTGAGTTTGAATGGTTTTTGAGTGACGGACTGCGCTAATTTCATTTGTAAACTAATAGTTTGTCTTGGTACTTCTAAGTTTTTTTCTTCCAGATCAAAGATCTAAATGAGAGTTTCGATAGCAGAACTAAAGACACCTTCTTTACATCATTAAAAACACAAAGCCTACCATTGTTGAAACCTCCTTATTTAAAATGGTTGCTACTTAACGCATTTCTGCTATTTGGTGTATATTCAGTGTAAGTATTTTATTTAATAATGACTTTAAATAAATAGAATAAATATTTATAAATGTTAAAGAAAATATATCAGTTCGCTATGACATTGAGATGCCCTTACAACTACTTAAATATCTAATTAGTACCTGGATGTCTTCTTCTTCCTCTTCTTCGTCGATCATCTATCTAACCGAAGCCAAAATATGAAATGATGTAATAAACCAACTTGAGTTTTAAGCCGGTTTCTATTTTACTTTCTGTATACCTAACCTTTACGCTAAATCGATGATATCACATTAACCCAGTGCCCGTTATGTAGCGTTCAACGTTAATCATTGTCGCAAATAGTGTGTCAGGATGTTGCGCGCCCTGTGTGACTATTAGAGCAAATTTGAACAAAGCGATTTTGTCTTATTAAAATTAAATCAAAAGTAGTACGATTTTAAATCCGACTTATCCAGTAAAAGACGGTTGAGCTTAGCAGGCTTTTAGGCACTAATTAAAATAGATTGACTGTCGAAGAACTCTACCTATCACATCAAGAACCCGATAAAACATTTTGGTCAAAGCCTCAATTGCTATACTTTTAACTAAATTGTGCCTAGATCATAGAATCAGCTCTAAAAACTGATGACGGATAATAGACACTTTCAAAACTTTATGCATGGTAGGGTTGTTCTAGCATACTGTTTCTGATATTATTGTAATAAGTTAAGTATGCCGTGTTTAATATCATACACTAAAGTTTTATGGTCTCAAATTTCTTGAATTCATGTGACTTTTTTTGTAATAATCGAAGACTACACTTCGTTTCACCAAACCTATAAAATATTTCCGAACATTCATGTTATTTTTACATACATAAATAAATTTATTGAAGAATTGGTATCAAAACTTTTGTAATTTATTTCAGATTAAGTGGCCTCTTCGCGTGGATACCTGATATATTAAACCGACTATTGTTAGAAGATGATGAAGGTCAAACTGCATGCGACGCTTTCGACAGCCTAAATCAGGTATCATCATCATTTGCGTGATCGACAATCTGCCAAAACCGAATTCATATTTGAATAAACTATTACCAAAAACTATACAAAATTAAAAAACAATCTTAAAAATGATTTAACTAGCAAACTGGCAATTAAAAGGAAAACATTCTCTTATTTAGTGTCGAAGAGTCTATAATTCGAACAGTTCACCGAATCACCGGCAACCTCAGTCACTCGGTGAAAATCAACGAATTAATTGCTTAACACCGGTTTCCTGAAGGCCATGTTATCACTGCGATCGAAAAAAAATCAACAGTAGACAACCATAATCTTACCGATTTAATATCAACCAATTTCAAATTGCATTTCCAGGACTCTCTAATACTGATTAGTTTGTTACAGACAGTTGACGGTGCCGGCGGCGGTGTATGCAATGACAATTTGGACCGAATAACTTTTGTTGTAAGTGAGGTGCGGGGTTGCTAATCAGTAAGTAGCAGAGAAACATACAGACACGGGAATATTGACTATTTAATCACATTATTACTACTACAAGAACTACACTACGAGAAGGCTAGCTATGGACTGCCTGGCGGGGAGGCTAGCTATCGACTGCCTGGAGGACTGGTGCAACGTGCATTTCAGGCCACGTGCAACAGTCCCCCCGCTATCCTTTCCCCGCGCCCATGCATAAACGCGGCGCATACACAATAAAACAACAATAAGGGTACAAAACAATACTAAAAGATACAGTCTTACAATAACCCAAGCCGTGCTCCTTAACAACGCGGCGCATACACAATAAAACAACAATAAGGGTACAAAACAATACTAAAAGATACAGTCTTACAATAACCCAAGCCGTGCTCCTTAACACCACCCCCCAGTTGGAGACTTCAATCGACAAATGTACCGTCAGTAGGTAGCACGGCTATTCGGGCAACGGGTCGACGCAGCGACCCGGTAGGTGTCCTTATATCTACCACACGTACATGTCCATCACTTCCCGGGTACACTTTAGTTATTACGCCACGGGGCCACATATTACGCGGTTGTTTGCCGTCACATAACACAACCACATCACCTACTTTCACAGAGTTCGTAGCCGTGGTCCACTTTTGACGTCTCTGAAGAGTGGGCAGGTACTCTCTTGTCCACCGCCTCCAGAACATCTCAGCAAGCCCATTCGCCTTCTTCCATAGGCGACGAGCATCGAGGTCGGAGGGATCATAAGTTGTCAAACAAGTATCACCTGCCGTTGTGCTAAGCAGTAAATGATTTGGAGTGAGCACTACTGGCTGGTCCGGATCAGTTGTGACATACGAGAGAGGGCGGCTATTCACTATCAGCTCTTCTTCCAAAAGGACGGTGTGAAGCACTTCATCGGATGGTGCTCGCTCTTTAAGAGTAACATGTAGGGCATTCTTTACAGAGCGAATAAGCCGCTCCCATGCACCCCCCATGTGCGGCGCAGCAGGCGCGTTGAATCGCCACTCGATGCCCTTAGCTAAAGCCTCACCTCGCAGTCGTTCGGCATTCAGGCCTCGCAGAGCAGCACGGAGTTCCCTGACTCGATCTTGACCGCGCCATAAAAACAGTTGAGCCCCTTGATCCGCCTCGAGAATTTTAATTCGCAAAAACATGTCCGCGATGTCAGCAGTGAAAGCTATACGGCCTGTTCTAAATTTAATTAGGGTACCAAGCAAAGAATTCATTAAGTCGGGCCCGCTGAGTAAATTATTGTTCAAAGATGTACCTTGGTACGTGGCGGCAGCATCAAATACTAAACGCAACTTGCCCGGCTTATTAGGGTTTAGAACTCCAAAGTGAGGTAAATACCACGCGGGACTTGCCCTAACACCCTCAGCTTTACGCGCGTAACCAGAAGCTAATAAGCGGTCTACCTGTTTCGTATAGGCGTCCGCAAAAGAGGGGTCACGATCCATTTTCCTTTCTATCCCGGCTAGGCGTTTACGCGCATATTTATAATTATCGGGCAACTCTACATTATTACGAGACCATAGTAAGCCTACTTCCCATTGGGGGACGTCATCTGACACGCGGCGACATGTTTTACCTAGTATTTGTAATTTATTCCGTTCCGAATTACAATTTTTACGCAGAGCTTGTGTAATACCAATTGCTTCTAGTTCAAATTGACTTTTAACTAACTCGTGTAAATCGTCGTGTGGCGTGGATATGCAATTAGCGAAGTCGAGTTCACTACCATCAAACCCCCCACCTAGCGGGCCATGGACGACCCAACCTAGGCTAGTAAGAGAAGCAACTGGTCGACCAGATTCACCTTGACGAATCTCCCTTCCAACTATGAGCTTCCAGTTGTCCTGCCCCAACAACAACATAGGCTTCGCGTCCCTCATCTCGCTGCAATCCAGGTCCCGCAGGTGTGCGTTGTCTTCGAGCACTCGCGCCGGTAACGCTTGAGACGGCAAGTTTACATTACGTAGAGTACGCACTGCAATGTCATGACTCACTCCGTTCGGTCCGCGCACTACGATCTTTATATATCGTGAGTTGTTGTCGGTCACACAATGGCCGCGTGCAGTTATCAATTTAAGAGGCACTATTGGTCCGTCCACATCACTCGCGAATTTATCGTCCAAGATTGAAACGGACGCCCCGTCATCTAATAAAGCGTACGATGATCGTTCAACACCAGAACTAGTAACTATCGTCACCGGTAACACTTTTAATAAAGCACGCGCACGATGCTCACCAACGTTCGTAATAGTTTCATATTTAACCGACGGTGAATCCCTGAGCGCAGATGGTACAGTCGGCGGTGGCACATTTGGCTGTGGCACTACCTCAGGCGGCGACGCGTTCTCGGTTCTTTTATGCAGTAACACGTGGTGTGACCAGTTACATTCACTGCAACGTTTAGCACGACAATACCTGCTCGAATGACTCTTCGCAATGCACTTAAAACATAGTTTGTTTCGTTTCACTAAATCCCAACGTTCATCAACAGTCATATTTTTAAAGTCACTACACTGCGTTAATTCGTGCTCCGCTTTACATTGACCACAAACGACGTTATTGTTTTTACTCTCGTTCTTAGTGACTGCGGCGATTGTTTCCATTGTGTGCGTATGCACACGATGACTTGACCCGCCCGCTCGCACTGAAACCACGTGCTTATCTCTATCGCGGCGACCAGCAACGAATGGTGCGCGCTCAGCGCCGGCACGGGCACCGAATTTACCACTGACATTAGCACGACTTTCATTGGCGTCGTTCAAGCTTATCGGTGCATAATACGACGACGCACGTGTCAACTGACTGAGAAAGTCCAATAAAATGTATAAATTTGGAGACACTCTTAAATCAACACTACTATTATCCAAACGCATCGCGAATTGCCCGTACTGCGCGCGTTGGTATGGTGTTAATTTACCTATTAGTTCGTTGACTAATTGCGGGTTATTTAAATAACCGTCGGCCCGTATACTTTGTAACACAGACACACAATTACGTACTGTAGTCGTGAATTTGCGTATTGCGAGTCCATCTTCGGAGACCTTAGGTAAATCACGCACTTTCTTAATGGCACACTCTAACAGGCGAATAGGATGTCCGAACTCGTCTTCGAGGGCTTTCATGACCTCCTCGGGATCAGAAGAAGTTCTCAACAGGTCGCGGACGGCAGCTTTCGCTTCACCAACGAGCGCCACCCGAAGGCGGACCATGTTCTCAAATGGTTGGAAATTATGCATCTCGCTGGTACTACGGTAGGCTTTCTCAAAACTGAGCCAATCTGCAACGTTACCATCGAATGAAGGTATCTCGTGTACCTGTCGTGACATACTTCGCGTCTGTCCTAGCTTGCTGATGGCCTCCGCCAGCCGATCAATGTCAGTTTGAAACTGCCTATTTGGTGATGCTTGGGGTGGTGGCTGCGACGACGTGGGTTCGAGCGCACGTGTTGCAGGCAACCACGTGTGGACGCCAGGCGCAGGGCGCTTGGACGCGCAGGGGCCGGCAGGCGCGTCGTTAAGCCAGCTCGTAGCACGTGGTGAATTCTCACCGCTTGCGACGCTCGCCGGCGCGCTTTTCTGTTCTTCCTGGGGCCCACGTGTCGGGGTGGCAGGCAACCACGTGGTGACGATAAGCGCGGGGCGCTCGGATGCGCGGGCAGCGGCAGATACGTCGTCAAGCCAGCTCGTAACACGTGCTGAATTCTCACCGCTTGCGACGCTCGCCGGCGCATTGTTCTCTTCGTCTTCCTTCGCTGCTAGTTCCGCCATGTCGAGTGCTAGCTTCTTCTTTATTAACGTTTCCTTTACCTTAGCCATCTCGACCTCCGCCTCATATTCGGCACGCATTCTTAGTGCTTCGCGGCTTGCCCGGCTAAATCTTGTCGACGCGTGGCTAACACTGCACGGCGCGCGCACTGTGTGCGCTGAAACCGATGTCATCTCCAATGGCGGTAATTCACCGTGGTCACTATGACCACCCACCACGGAGCTCCTGGCAGGCTGCTGAGGCGTCGTTGGCTGTACACTGGAGAACGACGAAGCACGCAATTCCGAATCTTGACCGATCGTATTCTCCATAGCTCTTGTTGCACTCCGTGTCTGTCGCATTGTACTGTTGTAACTCATTGCTACTTACTCTATCCGGCTAGAAGGACCAGTTTTGTAAGTGAGGTGCGGGGTTGCTAATTAGTAAGTAGCAGAGAAACATACAGACACGGGAATATTGACTATTTAATCACATTATTACTACTACAAGAACTACACTACGAGAAGGCTAGCTATGGACTGCCTGGCGGGGAGGCTAGCTATCGACTGCCTGGAGGACTGGTGCAACGTGCATTTCAGGCCACGTGCAACAGTCCCCCCGCTATCCTTTCCCCGCGCCCATGCATAAACGCGGCGCATACACAATAAAACAACAATAAGGGTACAAAACAATACTAAAAGATACAGTCTTACAATAACCCAAGCCGTGCTCCTTAACAACGCGGCGCATACACAATAAAACAACAATAAGGGTACAAAACAATACTAAAAGATACAGTCTTACAATAACCCAAGCCGTGCTCCTTAACATTTGTCATAAGTTCAATAGCTGATTTCAGCAGTTTTGTAATAGCCATTTTGATCGGCAGTACGGTCAAGTTCATAGATAAGAAAATTTTACTCGTATTAGTGTTTACAACAGTTGGTGGGCTTTGCATAGTTATCAACTTTGTTAGTGAAGTTGTACCGTTTGCGTTGCTGCTGCCTCCGATTCAATCAATGAGTCTAGCAGTAGGACTTGTAACTGCTTTCTCAGTGGATATCTTTCCAGTAAACTTGAGGTAAGTGTACGATTCGTTGGGTTATTACAAAGAAAATACTATCCTAATGGTAATAATCTCAAATATTTAATATAATTTTATATTCTATCAAATTAGTTTTAGTTTTATCTTCTAAGATAATGGCGTGTGGTACTTAATTCGAAGTAATTGTTAAATTGTCTTGTGTTGCATAAATGAATGTAACTTATTGTTGATGAAGCAAATTATAAAAATTAATGTTTCAAGAAGTGTTTACAAACAACATTGTATGGGCGTAGTCACATTTTTCATATTCACATTTTAACTAATGTCGCTAAAAGTCGTAATTCAAGAAAAAAAACCACAACTAAATTGTTTAATAAGGTATGTCTTCTTTTAATTTCAGGGGTATGGCGGTGTGTTTAACAATGACGGGTGCTGCAATGGGCTCGATCTTTGGCTCTACTATATCAGCTTTTCTTCTTAATGCAGCTTGTGAAGTTACATTTTATTCATTTGGAGGTTTACTTATCTGTAAGGATTTAATGATAAGCTGAGTATGTTATACGAGTATAAATTAAATAACATTCAATACAACTAGACTGCACGGATGGCGTAGTGGTTTAAGCGGTCGCCACGCCGCTTCCTACTACGCCGAGTGTTGTGGGTTCAAACCCGACATGGGACGACACTTTGTGTGATCCACAAATTGTTGTTCTGAGTCTAGGTGTTCTTTGTGTCCGTTTCATGTATGTTTGTAAAGTCCCCCGCGACACAGGATTTATTCCTAATGCGGGAGTTGTCTTTTTTAAAAAAGAAAAAGAAAGAAAGAATATTAAAGATTTAAAAAGAAACAAATGCATACATAATACTGAGCACTTACAATTCAATGGCGTATTAGTTTCATTTTCATACAATGAATAAGGTTGATGATGATGGTTATTTTCCATTAAAATATCATAAGTATACAGTAGATGGTTGTGTCTAAGTAATCTCTTTAAATCATAATTGTTTTAAAATACATGTGAAAATTGCTGACAACATACTTTTTTTTTCAGTCTGTGGACTCCTCTCTATGTTATTGCCTAATTCTAAAGAATCTCTCAAGAATTAATCTGACAAACTAAAACAAAAATTTAAATTAATATTAAATTAACACTGGGCTATAGTGCTGCAAAATATGGAACTCCATTATTTTACAACAAAACATCTGTAACTATCTAACGAGATTCAATAAAATTAGATTCTTATCGGCTGACCGGCGAGTTGATTTATCAAAACCAAAAATGAAACTAAGTGTCGAAGAACATATTAGAAAACCGTGTATGAAGGGTCGATTTACCTATTTAAGTATTATATAATATATTGATGAAATAATAATTAAATGAAATGTAAGCAATAAAAGGTTGTGTTTTATTTCATCATCATCAACAGCCGTTAATAGTTAATAGACATAGGCCTCTCCTTAGAAAGGCGGTTGTGGCCTACCACGCTGACCAGACGCATTGATATAGGATTTGTTTCAAGTTTTCTTTTCTTTGTAGTGCTGTTGCCCTGCGTAATTTGGTTTCTTAATCGGCTCATACGACATCTAGGTACGGGATGAATAGGTGTGGTGACACTCGGGCACGCCGTCATCGCGGCGGTAAGAATCGTTATGGAGGATTGGCTCGAGAGGCATCACGGGACCCTATCATACCGAATGACGCAGGTGATCACTGGGAAAGGATGTTTCGGCTTTGCGGATCGCCTGTGTCTGATCCGCAAAGAGCCAACGCCTGAGTGCCAGCACTGCGATGGTCGGACCGTGGACACGACGCTCCACACGCTGGCAGAATGCCCGGCGTGGGTGGAGCAGAGGCGAGACCTCGTGGCGGCCATCAGAGTGGGAGTTCTCTCGCTCGATAACCTGATTGCCGTCTCCTTCTGCGAGCAAGTTGCTTGCGAAGGAGATGGCGGAGCGGGACTTGGAGAGGTTTAGAACTCGGCTCGGGAACGGGCCAGGTACCACAGACGATTCATCTGGGCCATCTGTCACCCTAGCAGAAGCAGGCCAGGGTGGCGGCGAGTGCGTTGCGAAGCGCGCGCGCTCCTGCGGGAGCACAGAGGGAACATGGGGGTTCCCACACAGGGGGGGGTCGTCTACCCGCCGTAGATGGCCCGAGGTACGTCGGAGCTGGAGCGGGGGATTTTCTTTCTAGGGTACACCTGGTTCCCCGACTACTGGTACCTGAGACGGCGTACGGTTTTAGTCGGTTAGATCAGGATGGTAAAAAACTCGGCAAAACTCTTATATGTCTGTTGCGGAAACAGAATCTTCTAGAATTTATAGTGTGTATGTTTATATATTACATGTATGTATAAATGTATATGTAGTATCATTATTACTTTTGTATATGTATATTTTTTATTAAAATAAATTGCAATAAAATAATGTGCAATTTATATATGATAAGTACCTTGAATATATGATATTCTATTTATGCTATATTTAAAAAAAACACACATCTTTATTTTCTGTGAATCTACCATTTTTTAGCTCTGCATTGCCCTAAGGTCGACTGGGAAAAAGGCCTACGGCATTAAGTTCGCCTTTATCACATTGTGCATAAATAAACAAATTTCAGTATAGAATCAAAATTTAAAAATTATAGTTTGAGTTTCGGTTTCAGTTACGGTTTCGACCGAAACTGAAGTAATGGCCGAAAATTCGGTTTCGGCGGAAAAGCCTGTTTCGGTCGGACACTAGTGAAAACCTTTTCTAATACATACCGGGTTCTTCAAGTAGTACGGAATAAATAAGTAACTAACTACTAAAATCGTTTTGTTCACAAAATTACTTTAATTAGGTACACATTTGATGGTATTAATCAAATTCTCTATCTCGCAAGTACTTTAACTAAAATACTGTTGTCCGAATTTTTTAGGGCTCCAACTGCACTAAACGACAAAATTACAAGATACCTAAATAAAATTCAGATGAATTTACCTACATATTTCCCATTTAGTGATTTGAAATGGCCACAAAAGATTATGAAAACAAGTATAACAGACAAACATTTTTTAATGTTGCCAACAACGAAGGAAAAAATCCTTTAAGAGGCTTCTTGCCAGCATTACGGTTTGTAGATTCAAAACCACAACAATACTCAAAGAAAAAACTATCGATAAAATCATTTACATGCTCATTGTAACTGAAGAGAAGTCCCATTATAAGGAGATAATCAAATTACAAATAAGATTCTGTACTTTTATATTCATTTCATTACCTAGATAAAACTTATCTAACGACTGTTCCAAAATTGGCACATGAACAAGTGAGATTAGAAATATGTACGTACGTATGTTAACTTATTAGGTAGCAATAAGATCCTACAACTTTTTGTAGTAGTCAAACTTCAGACACTAGTGTATTTTTTAACTGTAACTTTTTAATTTTATCTTATAAAAATGTTACTCATACTGCCTCTAAATAAATTTTTTTTTCAGAGAACGTACTTAACTTTTCTGCGTCATTATTCAATTTCAGATATATGATTAATTTGTTTTAACATACTTTAATTATTAAATGAAGCACCTAATATAAATGATAATATTGACATTATTTGCCATTTTTTTCCCCATTATTTATTTCATTTTATTAATTAAAGTTATAAAGATTATTTTTATCCACAAAATGACGTAATTATAAGAAAAACGGACAAAAAAATTACCCAGTTACTAACACTTCAACGCACATACAATGCTTGATTGCTTCTATATTCGTGTAAATCATTGAGATAATCTCAAAATCCTAAGCTATTTGTCATCTAGATTTTGCAAAATAAGCGGTTTAACCATAAATAACATATTATAACTTCTGCTATTCTCCAATTTCACTCTAGTCTCAAAATTCAGTCAACTTTACAACGTACAAGGAAGTTGGAAAGTCAGTCAAATTCATTTTATTCCTTAGAATTCTTTACGGCTGTCTCGTCTTTATATCTGTGTGTACATCGCTTGTCAATGACAACAAACACGGCCTTGATCCCTATTTCACGATTGATGTTGCACACTGATAAGGTAAATGAATTAGTCAAAGCCGTCTCTGTTCCTATTCCTGTCGTAATAAAAGAGTATTTTAATGCTGTGTACAAAGTAATTTCATAGGATTAACTTTCGGGCCTAAATATCTCCATATTTAGGCACGAAAGATAAAATTTCTACTATGATTAGTTAGTAAGTTATTTCTATAGGCAGTAAGTATTTCTGTGGTGGATATACATATGTTTATAAACTGAAATATATAATTACCTACATATTTTTACGGTAATTAACTAAGGTAATTTCAAAAGCATTTACTTAACACCTATCGTGAACGCTAACGCTGACGCATTATTACATATAATGGAACACGATAGTTCGAAAGTTAATATATTACCTGAAATTTTAAATAAACATGAATCTAACCAGTAAGTATGAGCAAGTGGCCCCGTGGTGGGGGTCCGGATGTCTCAATAAAAGTTGTTGCCAGATTCCTCCTATTCAAGCACATCGTGTGGAACATCGTGTGGTTTTAGTCGATTCGATCCCGACAAATGGCCCCTCCGCAAAACCTGGTGGGATGACGCGACGGACCAAGGGGGTTTTCAGACGTTAAAAAAAACCCTGGCTCTGCGTTAACCTTAAATACCTCACATAGCGTTTTATTCTACATCGCCACCTAGTAAAAGATAAGATTATTTTTTACACAATTAAAAGTATTACTGTAGATAAATTATTGTTCAATATTACGAAATTAATTAATCTCACTAGTATTACCATATTTAATTAACTGTACTCTATTACAATATTAATTAATCTTATCTTCTGCGGTTCTGATTATTTGAATTGTAAAAATCGTAAAGTATATTTAGTTAGTTAGTTAGTTTAGTTTATGCGTGTGGTGACGGATTAAGAATACTAAGTGTCACCACTCCTATTCATCCCGTGGGTGTCTTAAGAGCCGACTAAGGGAGCGAACCATGCAGGACAACAGCACTGCAAAGAGAAGCAAAACTTGACACAAACCCTTTTTTTTTTTTTTTTTTTTTAACGTGTGGAAATCCCCTCGGACCGTCACCCCTCCGGGGTTTGCGGCGGGGTGGTGTGTCGGACTCGGGGCCACTCTG